>JAWDGP010003572.1:350000-555000 GCA_033675545.1 Elysia crispata
CAGGGCTAGTAACGAGGAGTGACTGGCAAGATCATTGAAGCACGAGTAGTTATGGGAGCTGGAGACTCAAGATCGAGGATTCTGCCCTCACAAGCAACTTTGTCCCAAGACGAGAGTAGATTTTGGCACCCGTTACTAGCAGGTGTCGAAAGTGACGATGAAAGGCTGCTCCAGATAGTTTCTTATCTTCCCCTTATTTAGTCTTTTGTACCAAAACGCGAATAGAAACAGATTTTTTTTTAATATTTTAAAATTGAGTTATCGACTGCATGTTTAATAGTCCCTCTATGAAAAATAATTGTAGAGGCATAGAAGAAAGGAAAGATTTCTTTAAAGATTTATTAAGATAGTGATAGTTAAGATTAGGGTCGATTTTTTTTTTTTTTTTTTTTTTTTTTGTGGGCAACGCCATGAATCAGGGCGCAATACAATATGCATTAATTTTCGTTGCGAATAGAAGTATTTCTAAGCACTGAATAGCACAACTGATTTTCCTAAACCCTCTTATTCATAACGCAAGAATGGGGCAAAAGAAAGAGCAAATCTAAAAGGGGTCTTAATGCGTTGAAGAAGTTTGGCTGAGATTTCGAATAGCGAAAGATCATTCAATTGGATTGTGACAAGCAGCTAATTTTCTTAACTGATCCCTCGTGACGGATTTCATTTTACCTCTGATATAGCAAGAGCTGTCAGTGTAAAATTGTGTAAATACCGTTTATTGATCATTGATAATCGAATATTCTTGTTAATGATGTCAAGTCCACATATTGTTGTAGATGCTTTACTTGCCAACCAAAATTAAATTTGAAATCACAACCTCCATCGCAATTATAATTTCAGTTTCTGCATCCTCATCACGGTTATCTATAATGTGAGAAGTTGGTAGTGATAATATAAAAATACACGTATTGCGCTTATTTCTTTACTTGTTTTTGTGGTTGTTGTTTCTGTTCTTGTTGTTGTTGTTGATTAGTCATCCATTAAATCCTAAGTGGCTTATTCTATTGTGAAGAGTATGTTAGTTATACAACATACATTATCATCTTGGTGTTGAATCTAGTATCCGACATTATTGTCCAAGCTTACACTTTATCAAACCAATTTTTATCAACAACATAAAGAAAGAACTGGTGTTAGCGCCATGCTAACTTATCCCTCAGAAGGTCTGCAACGCCTGATCATAGCAAACATAATGAAAGCGGCAATAAAGCTAATTAGCGATGCGAATTTGTTGTTATCCAGACATTGGTACAATGTCAGATAATTTGATCTTGCATAATAGTTAGCTGAAAAGATGAGCATATTTTTCGAAAATAAAGATCTTAGATAAAAGTCACCTTTTAAAACGAATTAATTTTTTTTTATCACAGCGTACTAACATATTATTCTACTATTCTATCGAGGACCAAATGCAGCAATCGGACAGAAGAAAAGGGATTATGTTTTATTGAAGTTACACTTAATTTCATTCTAACCAAAGGAGAAAAGATAACTTTAACATGTCACTCTGCTCCTAATGGTTCCTTATTGATTTAGCGTGTATATTTTTGCTTTGTTTTTCTCTCTTTTTCTTTATGAATTTGTGGTATTTATGTAGACCGATGACAAACTGAAATGTAATATATAAGAAACGGGTGTAAATGGGTCAGAATGCGGATTTTTTTTCTTTTTGAGCCAAGTAGGATAGGACGTGAGCAATTATCAAATTTGTCATTAATTCACAGCTGGTGTGTTGGTCATAGAGACTAGATCTGCTGTATCGAAAAAGACTGCTCGATAGTTAGACTTTAGACCCCTTGTTTGTTATTTAATAATAAAATAAACTGAGTCCAAATCGATATGGGATGCGTGCATGGACGTGAAGTAAGAGAGAGAGAGAGAGGGAGAGAGAGAGAGAGAGAGAGAGAGAGAGAGAGAGAGAGAGAGAGAGAGGCACACTAAACAGACTAAACCTCCCGCTGTTATTTTCTCCCACTGGTCAATGCGTAACATAAACGTTTATGAAGGCTTAGCAGCTGACACATTTAGAGGTATCATTTTAATCGTTTTGGTCCTAATTTTCGGCTTGTCTATGAAGTGCCTTCATGCACAAGAGAAGTGATAATGATCTCTAGGTGAACAATTCTTTTATTCAAGGACTACCCTAAAATTGGCAATGATATTTCTAAACTTTTATTAATCTAGTCTTTACCTTGGACATAGAGCATTATTCGTTTGGTTTTTAATTCACAGTCCTGCTACAGGACGTAAAGCACAGCCCCTATATTATTGTTTGCTCTTCTAGAACTAGATAGCTAAAGAATGCAGCGCTATGAAACACGGGTAGTTTATTGTTGATTTGACTTAAAATGTCACATTATCTTTGTTGAGTTTTTTTTTTTATCTGGGTTTTTATTGTTGCTTTGTTTTGGGCAAAAAAAATAAACAAAATTGGCCGGTTTTTTTTCCCCACAAATTGCTCTTTCAAGCCTCATTAGCGAAAAAAAAACCTCCAAGACATTGCGCGCTTTACGGGTGTTTTTTAATGCATCTCATCGATGCAGCTCCCCTTTACGTAGTGGAACAAAACAAGCCCTCGAGATCTACAAATAATAATTCATAGGTTGAGTTAAGTCTAAAACGCTCCATCGTTTTAACACTTGAAAGAAACAGAAAGAATTGGAAATAGTGAATTGACTGAGCTAAGAGATGCGAATATGTGCACTTCATGGGAATACTTTTCAAGAAAATTTCTCTAAGAAAGGATATTAATATGGTTTCTGATGATAACCTAAACTAGTCAATTATTTTCAAAGAATACTAGACTCAAACAGATAAAAAGCTACGCAATTGGAAAATATTAAATAGACTAATGAGAAATAGTTTAATTTAGGGTTAGATCCAACCATGGCCCGAACAGCCAAGATATGTAGTCCTTACAGTGATGGCCCTACATGAGCCGTGATATAAAATCTGCTTCTCTCCTTTTTGTTTGAGCTTTTAGTAGATCAGTAAGTTTGTTTACAAACCATCATGAATAACATGGACATGTTTGGTCTATATTATGGAACTACCATGTTCTTTTTTCCATTTTAGTGTTTCGTAATATCAGTAGTAGTAGTAGTAGTAGTAGTAGTAGTAGTAGTAGTAGTAGTAGTAGTAGTAGTAGTAGTAGTAGTAGTAGTAGTAGTAGTAGTAGTAGTAGTAGTAGTAGTAGTAGTAGTAGTAGTAGTAGTAGTAGTAGTAGTAGTAGTAGTAGTAGTAGTAGTAGTAGTAGTAGTAGTAGTAGTAGTAGTAGTAGTAGTAGTAGTAGTAGTAGTAGTAGTAGTTGTTGTTGTTGTTGTTGTTGTTGTAGGAGAAGAAGAAAAAGGATAAAAAAAAACAGAAGGAGAAGAAGAAATTGGAGTATGGTAGTAGAAAAAAAGAGAAGTAGGAGTTAAAAAAAAAATACAAGAAAAAGTGGGCGAATAAAAACAAGAGGAAAAATGAGAATATAGTGATGAAGAAACAAAAAAGAGGACAAAGCAAGAAAGGACGAAAAAGGTAAAACGATAGAATGAACTAGTACTGCAGATAGCAGCAAAGACAACACCAAAGTATGTCAATTTGGACACATTTGGCCCAACACAGATCTGACATGAACTGCTCATTACTTCAAGGGAGGGTCGCATCATTCGCCTTAGTGCGTTTAACTGTACTGGTCAAGACCTGTTATGTTGAAAATTTTTCAAACTCATTTTTCCTTTACATACACTCCCTCTCTCTCTCTCTCTCTCTCTCTCTCTCTCTCTCTCTCTCTCTCTCTCTCTCTCTCTCTCTCTCTCTCTCTCTCTCTCTCTCTCTCTCTCTCTCTCTCTCTCTCTCTCTCTCTCTCTCTCTCTCTCTCTCTCTCTCTCTCTCTCTCTCTCTCTCTCTCTCTCTCTCTGTCTTTCCCCTCTCTCACTCTCACCCCCTCTCTCTCTCTTAATCTCTCTCTCTCTCACTCACTCTCTCTCCCCTCTCTCGCTCTCACCCCCTCTCTCTCTCTCTTAATCTCTCTCTCTCTCTCTCTCTCTCTCTCTCTCTCTCTCTCTCTCTCTCTCTCTCTCTGAGTGTGATTGCCCGTTCAATGAATATGTAGAGAAGACAATTACATTGTAGAAATACAAACTCATTTACATATCTTTCAGAGACATAATTCTGCACTGAAGAAAAGCAAACTTTATTACTCTGAACAAGTGGGAAAGACTACTACTATAAAGAAAATCAAACTTTACAAAAATAACAGATATATCTCCTCCAGAGACACTCGCAGGTGTCAGTTATAAAACACATGTATATAGAATCTTGAGGCATTGGAATTCTTATCACATTGTCTTGGAGACATTCTTGAAATCAAAGAGATATGTCAAGCGAAAAAGTACATGTAAACTAAATTTGGGATTCATCTTTTAAGCAGCCCTCTTTTTAATTAATAAATAAATGTAATGTTTTAGTGTGTGTGTGTGTGTGTGTATATATATATATATATATATATATATATATATTCCTCCTCCTCTGTTTTTTTTTTCTGTTTCTCTCTCCTCCTATCTCAACATTCTCTTTTTTCCTGCTTCTCCATCTCCATTTCTCAATAGCTGTCTCCGATGTGACCAGGATCGACAGAATGAGACAAGCATGAGTATGCAAAAAATTATAGGGTCTAGTTATCGCTGTCACCATTCAGCATTGTGAACTGTCATTCTAGACAATTATCGTTGTCCATCTTGACCACTGTAAACTGTCAGTCCGGACCTAGCCCTTGTTATCTGACGTCAATCAGGTAATGGAATTGTGACTCACGGCCCATGTTATTTGTTGGAAGTGGCGTGATTTTTTTTTTGTGTGTGTGTGTGGGGGGGGGCGGTTAAAAGGTCTTTGGATGTAGATCTTTAGAGCTGGCCTGAATCTTTGTGTTGACCTTGAACAGTAATAACCTAATGCAAGGAATTCAACCGGAAACTCCTCTGAACAAATGTTATTAACTAGCAACAACAAAGCATTTGCTAAGAGAGAGAGAGAGAGAGAGAGAGAGAGAGAGAGAGAGAGAGAGAGAGAGAGAGAGAGAGTTCCACATAATCGTCCTACATAAGCCAGGAATTGCGAAAAGCGTTCTCAATGAAACTGCAACTGTAACTGTCTTAGCACCATGAAAAAATGTACATCTATTAAACATCAGGCTTCTACTTTTGGGTGTGTATTTAAGGCAACACAAAGTGCTGGTTATGGAATCTTTTTCAATTATTCCTAAGAGACCTCATCGAAACATTGTGAAAGTTGTTAAATAAATTGCTAAAACTGCGAAGGAGAAAAAAAATGTCCACACAAAAAAATCTTCAACCTATAGTTTTTACATCAACAGTAGTTGATGAAAAAGTATTCATTCCATTGTGTCAGACGGGTTTAATTGTGTGTGAATGCATGCTTTTTTTTAATTTAGTTTATTTGATTTGAAAAACTTTAATGGGGGTCAAGTTAATTTGTTGTTTTTTTCTTTTGTTTTGATATGCCTAAAATTCCAGCTTCAAAACCAAATAGTGTAAACAAATAACATGCTTTGTTTTTGCCCATTACTTGCAAATCATTGAAACTGCCTTTCTTAGCCTTAATTTCCATCTCTATTTCATTTCTGAAAGATGTGGCCGAGTTAAAAAAAAAATTGTTCCATTTGGATCAAGCGCAGCATTGATATGTCATCACCACCTTATGTCAGGAAGAGGGCTTTTCAGCTGAGTTCGATCGCTGTTTTCGATCCCGATCTTGTCTCGTTCAATGTTACAGCGAGTCATGACCTTTCCAGTGATGGTCGGATGTCTGGGTATGTGTTCTGTTGGTTTACCGACAACTTTGACATATTCTTTTTATATCGAGCTTGTCTCAAGAATAATGGAAATCAATTAATTCTGTAATTTTCTTACTTAATAGAAACTATCTATAAATACATATGGATTTACAAAATTAAATAAATATTTTTTATTATAATAATAAGGTACACGTGAGCGCTTATCATTGTTTCAGATGGTATAGAAGTTACCATACAAAATTGGGGAATCTACGGTGCAGAATTGTACTTTAAAAGCTCAAGTATAATATAATTACAAAATAGGCTCAACGATAAGAGCTGTGAATTAATTTAAAAAAGGGCTATAACTTTTGCTGTTTTCTTCCCAATCTAACATTTGCTTCCCATATTGGTTATGAATTTTAAAGGGAGTCAATTTTTCATACATATTTTTCAAGTACCTATTTCTTTCATTTGCACTTTGCTCTGCATATTTTTGGACAAAACTTGGCTTTTATTTTTTTATTCGGTTCCTTTTTTTTCTCTCTTTAACATCAATTTAGAATTTCTCACAATATATTCTCATTGGAAAGCGAAATTTTGGTACGCAGTAAGAAAAAAGTCTGTATTAAGCCAAATTTTTTTATCTTGATGATTGTAGCTATGAAGATATCAAGAACAGGTTTAGATAAAGAAATGTATAAGTTGATAGTTATGTATGTCCAGTAAGTCGCCTTTGGTTTTTGTCTGGTGCAAATAAAATAAAGTCGGCAGGCAATTACTGGCCTGGTGGGTTCTCGGGTGATTAAGTTAAAGGAGCTAGAAGAGAGAGAGAGAGAGAGAGAGAGAGAGAGAGAGAGAGAGAGAGAGAGAGAGAGAGAGAGAGAGAGAGAAGGGGGTATATATGTAAAAAAAAGAATAGATTTAGATTTCTTGACGTGTAATTTATTTGCTCCGACAGCTTTAAAATTAAGTTTCGCTTCTTGTGAACTGATCAGTCTCAATAGAGACCTTAGCGTAGCTTACACAGCAAAATAATCAAACTTGTAGCGATGTTAAGACTTAAGCAGCAACTTCGAAAACGAGAAAAGGAGAGATTTGTGACTGTTTAAAAGCTTGCGCTATTATAAAGGCCCACGCCTGGATTTTTAATGATAAAGGGGACAAAAATATTTTGGGTAATATAATTGAATATTTTCATGAGTTAGGACCACATAATAAAGGGGATTTCTGGCTTATTTTTACTTATTTATTTATTTATTTTATTTGTTTATTTATTCATTTTTTTCACTTTAATCCAAAATGTGTTGGGTTTTTTTGTTTTTTATTGCAATATTTTCTCTGATATAGATATTAAGTGCAAGGTGGTTGTTATAAATATATTTAATAAAAAACATATTATATATACAATTTTTTTTTTTTTGTGTCCAATAAACTCTGCGCAGTACATACGTGCAGCGGACTTAGTGAATAGGGTAGGTGAAAGAGGGCAGAACGCTACACACTGATCATAAACTCCGATTTTTAGTCTATATCAACAAAACATGCCAAGCACCCCAAGATGTATTTTGTGGCTCTCATCTATTGTAATTTTGCTACTGTACGATACTTTATGGTACGTGAGGGTATCGCAAGGACAAACTATAAATAAACATTTTTGACTGAGAGTCACTTTGTTTAAGTTGTAGTTTAAAAGAAATCACCTAACAATTCAACCCATCGCAGGCATTAATCTGAAGCTTTATTTTTTCATTATTATTTTTTTTTTTTTTTGAAAAGGCAAGACAATTTCAAGGCTAAAGAAGGGATCGTAAAGGAGTAGGACCAGCATAAGAATATCATATATGACCATTAAGGACCCTAATAAAGGTTACTCACCCGCATCGTCAATGTCAGCTTTTGTACCTTTATCAGGTACGAATACTGGGTTGTCTAATCCTTTTGGGTCAAGGTTACTAATCTCTTTGTTTAGTAAACTTGAGGATTCTGACTTCGGACATATTCTGTGTGGCTCACTCTCAGAAGTCTGATGCAGTGTATGACTTGTCTCAGGTTCTTTCATAATGAGTTGAGTTCTGGAAGGTGCCTGAAAAGTACAAAGATTTTGAATTAGACTAGATTGACCCAATATATATATATATATATATATATATATATATATATATATATATAGATAGATAGATAGATAGATAGATAGATAGATATAGAAGATCTTACCTTAAATTCTCTGCAGCTGAGCACTCTTATCAATTATTCCAACTTATCTTCAAACTTTATATATATATATATATATATATATATATATATACAGAGGGAGAGAGAGAGAGAGAGAGAGAGAGAGAGAGAGAGAGAGAGAGAGAGAGAGAGAGAGAGAGAGAGAGAGCAATGTGGACGGTGAAGTCCTTTAAAACGAGTGTAGATTTTAGATATAATTTTTTCTTTAAAGGAAAGGAAAGAAAAGATACGGAAGGAAACAGAAGTAGAAAGAGAGGGAGAGAGAAAGAGATCGAGAGATGATGATGGTTTAGAGGGTGATGATCATGAAGATGATGAGAAATGCTGCATGAAACGTTAATGGTGACATTGCATAGATGAAAAACCCAAATTTGATGAGAAAGAAATTTCATCATTTGTTTTCAGTAAAACAAATACTGGCTTGATTTTAACATACAATATCGGTTTCGACTTGAACTTTCATACCGTCTGAGTGTCTTAAACACTGTGAAATCAATTTTATTTCTCCAGAAGACAAGTTTGAAACGCCTAAGACTCAGGTAAGCCTATAAAATAAACAGAGCATTATTTTATTATTAAGTGCATTGCCTAATTTTTTTTTAATCAAAGAAGAGTGGGAAAGCCTTCACAAAATAAAGCGCAGAACTGATGGAAAGGAGGTCGGAAGACGAGAAAAACATACGACGTTTTGGGGAAATACGGAAAGAAATCGAAAACAGTGTATTACTTCTAAGGTCGTGTGTCTTACTGCGTGGGACCATTTCGGAAGCTTTTGTTGGATTAGGTGCACAGCTCTATTTTCCCAGCCTATCTCCTCGTACAATTCAGAGTTTTGCTTTCATTTTCCCTCTTGGTCGACTTTATACCTCTTTTTCATTACTCTTGTCGCTGTAACAGATGTTCCTGGCAAAGAAACTTTCTTGTTAATAACATATTTCGTTTAAACTATCTTCTGAAAACACCTTAGTTCGAGTTCACGAGTTTTCTATAGAGCCATCTTTTTAGATGCCCGAGATAAAAACTTATCTCTAGAAATCTTAGAATTTTTTTCGATACTGATGTATTTGAGTAGTGGTAGTAGTAGTAGTAGTAGTAGTAGTAGTAGTAGTAGTAGTAGTAGTAGTAGTAGTAGTAGTAGTAGTAGTAGTAGTAGTAGTAGTAGTAGTAGTAGTAGTAGTAGTAGTAGTAGTAGTAGGAGGAGGAGGAGGAGGAGGAGGAGGAGGAGGAGGACAAGTAGTTGTTGTAAAAGTTGTAATCATTTTTATAAGAATAAAAATCAGTTATAATACTGTTAGTTAAAGAAGTGTCCCTACTTGTATTATTATTATTATTATTATTATTATTATTATTATTATTATTATTATTATTATTATTATTATTATTATTATTATTATTATTATTATTATTATTATTATTATTATTATTATTATCATTATTATTATTATTATTGTTGCTTTTATTATTATTACTATTATTACTGTTATTATTACTACTATTATTATTATTATTACTATTATTATTATTATTATTATTATTATTATTATTATTATTATTATTATTATTATTATTATTATTATTATTATTATTATTACTATTATTATTATTGTTTTTGCTGTTGTTGTTGCTGCTGTTAAAATTTGTAGTACTTGTCAAAATGAATAGGTTTAAAACATTTAAAGCCGACTAATGGGTATGATTATTATATTGGAGAAAAATAGTGGTGTAAAATTACTTACGGCTTCTGTGAAATATCCTTGTTTAGACTTGCTTTGCTTTCAAATTTGATTCAAGCAATAAAAGAGGTTTTCCATTACGTTTCTTTTAAGTTTATTTGGTTGTTGTTGTTTTTTTCTCTTTTTTTAAAATATAGGCCGATGAGCTACTTTCTCGATGTTTCTTTTTTTTTTAAAGAGCTGAACTAAAAAAAATTCTCAATTAACTAACCTATAACTCTATTGCAACTAAAGCCTAAAATTACAAGTTAAGATCTCAGCATTTCGTCCGACTATCTTATCACCACACTATTTTACCATAATCTTTCATTCAGAATATCTATTAATAGCAATTGCTTTTCGCAGCTGCTCTTGCCTTCACGTTTAGAAAAAGTTGGTTGTCATTACACAACAATGCGTATCTAATATTTTTTTACACAACATTGATTAAGCAATAACAGTCGACCCCGTAGAATCACTGCTTTCAAAACTGAAGTCCATATGCCGCATTTCAAATCATATATTTAATTAAGCAAGATAAAGTCACGTATATATGGCCCGACTCCTTCACGTAACCGCATTGATAATGCGATTGATATCTCGTTTACCTGTGATAACGTCATTCGCATGTTTCGATTGCAGTTTGACGTGATAAGGCCTGCCGCTTGGAAAAATGGTCGCACTGCAATAATGAAATGTTCAAAGCTTACTCTAATTCTCAAGGGTCTAAACACTGAGATGTCAAATATTTTAACTAAATACATTTTATTTGTTTTCAGAGGTCTTCTGCAACTGATTTCAAAAGCGTTTTGAATTGAAAATTGTTTTATAAGTCCATTTCGGATTACAGAAATGTTATATACATGGAGTCGTATTAGTGTTCAGCTGACGAGGTGGAGATACATTCCAGCAAACGCCTCGTTATCAGCAGGTTACTGGGTAATGAGGTGGAGGTCTGCAACAGCAACTATAAAAATTATCTCGTCGCTAGATGGCAAAGAAATCAGCTACGGCCAATATTTCAAGTAGCGCTTCATTCACACCTCGTTAGCTCAGACCATTTCATTTTATTAGTACCAGCAACTATACTACTATTGCCACTACTACTACTACTACTACTACTACTACTACTACTACTACTACTACTACTACTACTACTACTACTACTACTACTACTACTACCACTAGTACTACTACTACTACTACTACTACTACTACTACTACTACTACTACTACTACTACTACTACTACTACCACTACTACCACTACTATTACTACTATTACTACTACCACTACTACCACTACTACTACTACTACTACTACTACTACTACTACTACTACTACTACCACTACTACTACTACTACTACTACTACTACTACTACTACTACTACTACTACTACCACTGGTACTCCTACTTCTACTTCTACTATTACTTATGCTGTCTGCTGCTGCTGCTGCTGCTGCTACAACTACTACTACTACTACTACTACTACTACTACTACTACTACTACTACTACTACTACTACTACTACTACTGTTACTACCACCACTACTACTACTCCTACTACTACTACTACTACTACTACTACTACTACTACTACTACTACTACTACTACTACCACTGGTACTCCTACTTCTACTTCTACTATTACTTATGCTGTCTGCTGCTGCTGCTGCTGCTGCTGCTACAACTACTACTACTACTACTACTACTACTACTACTACTACTACTACTACTACTACTACTACTGCAACTGCTTGTTCCTTTAACGGTTGTTTGTTTTGCATGTCTGCTTTTTCCGTGTGTTTTTTTATGGTCAAACGGATTATATCAACTTTTTATCCCTTGTTCGTTCTTGTGTATTTATGACCTTATTGTTTCACGATGTAAATAAAGTCTAAAGCATAATGATGATCATAATACAGTGATAGTCCGAAGAAGCATGTCAGGTAAATGCACCTTACTGTTTCACGATGTAAAGTCTAAAGCATAATGATGATCATAATACAGTGATAGTCCGAAGAAGCATGTCAGGTAAATGCACGCTTCGACTAAACAGTTACTTTAGCGGTATTACAAACATTTTTTTTAACAATCTAATCGGTACCGTATACTCACACACGCTTAATAAGCCTCCCGGGCAAGGTGCATTTAACCGGATGCGACGGTACTGTAATTGCGAAAACGACTAATTTTCAAAGATGTCTTTGGCACTCCTCTCTTATTGATTCAGAATAGTCGAATCTATGTTCTGCTTCTATTCAAAGTTTCTATATATAAAAAAAAGTAATTTTATTAAGCTTAAAATATAGTTACCACTAACATTCCCTTTAATGTCAGGTAAATGCACGAAACGGTCACTTTTTGATTGTACACAATCTTTATAAGACTAAGAGCCTGTTGCATGCATATTTGCATCCATCAATATCTATCTATTATGTTGTGGAAGCCCACACATGGAACCATGGATTATCTCATTATCCATTGCTGACGGCAGATATACGATAATTTACTGAACCTCGAAACAAAAACGTAGGCCTACATGAGACAAATTGAAAATAGAAATGTTTACATTACGTTTTCTTTCCACGTTGAAATCTGATTTCGATGTACCGTACACGTGTAGGTGCATATCAAGATGAAATAAATGACCAAGCCATGCTAACCTTTACTTTCTCAGTTTTGTATTTTCCTATATAAGAGTTGAATAAAATATATATTCGATGCAGTAACACTCACAAGGATATGTTTATCAGATCTAATTTGAATGTTTCTATTTAAACTTCTATCTGGACAGGAATTTCATAACTAGTGTTTTTCGTTTATTTTATTTTGTTTCTGTTTCGTGTATGTGTGTGATATGCGTGTTTTAATATAAAGCCTTGTGCTTACACTTACTGCCCTGATAAACTAAAAAGCTGAGCTTATAAATCTAATATGAAGATTTTCACAAATGTCTGAAGAAAAACTGATGTTTCTAAGTCAAAAGTAATGAGATTCAAAAGACTTGTCCATCACCGTACAATTACAAAAGAAAGTGACACAAAAATCATGTAAATTTTCACAACACTTTCCAAGACAATTCAGTCACAATTCACATTATGAAAAAAAATAAAACAAAAAGCCAACTTGATTTTTACGTTCATCATTTATATGAAATTTTGTCAAAAATTCAACCTACACTTTGCACTATCGTCCAAACCAGGTTGCATTCACAAAACAATAGACTGCTGGGTGTAGTCCTACTCCATTCATAATCTCAATATTCTCATTGATTTTTTTTTCATAATTAAGTTGTGTACTCAGGTTCATTCTACTGCTCTGCCTTGTGTTCTTTTTGTTTTAGTTTTTACAGAAAATTATTTGCATCTTATATTAGGTGTTTTTGAAATTGTTTATTCTTAAAGAACAACATATTGCTCACTATTACTGTATACTGCATCATGTTTATCAAGTGTATTACACTCAGTAAAAAAAAATCTTATGAGGCCAAGAAAGAGTCAGGGACCAATGAAACACATTCAATATACATGTGCATGTCATCTTGTACTATGCATCAAGTATAGAAACTCAAGATCTGTGACAAAGATATATTGACTAATGAACATTGCAATTTATTGCAAAGAGTAAATATGCGACCATTAACGGTTGTACATGTGTATCCTAAAGCCTCTTTTGAATTGATATCTGCACTTGTTAATTTTGGCCTCCTTCTTTGAATTTTATTAATAGATCCATGAGTAATCATCTGATGAGGACTGGGACTGGGACTTAAGCTGAGACTAGTATTATCAGCAGATCATCTTAGTTTTCAGAAAAATCCAACCTTTGTGAGGGAAAATTATCCATATCATTAACAGCATTCACCAAGTGCACAATTCAAACATATTCAAATATGTCATGCGCCTATTCCAAATATTTGCATCTTTTGAAATTAACATTCAGTTTCTAAGAATTAAGGTGTCATATTTTGCACAGTGCATTTTTTTATAACTTCTCAAATATGGAAAGCTTAAGGCAAAAGTCTTAAGATTTTTTTCATGTTTTTGGGAAAAAAGTGAAATCTAGTCTCAAACTCATTTTCTAAAGTCAAAGCTCTAACATTCAGTCCGTAATAATAATTTGCAGGATTTTAACTTACATCAGAAAAAAACATTCTCTTCAGACAGGTAGGCTTAAAGCAAAGCAATAGATACATCTAGTCTATGAGTGGAACTCTTTCTTTTCAGGCTTACAACATTTGCTGTTGTGGATATAAAACTGCAACTGTTGCATTGAGTTTGTTGGTTTTTCAGAGTTTCAAAGATACGGTCCAATGGCTGGCAATAAATTGAATCTTTTTGCCTGACTTAGATCTAAAAGAACACGTAAAAAGGCAAATAACTGGTTAAGTTAATACATTTCTATTAATGTACAATTCTAATTCAAGATTCAAACTATTTCGAATTAGCTGCCATGTTTGCAAGAAAACACTTTTTTCCAAGGAGTTCAAACTTGAAAAGATCATGAGAAATACGTTGGAGGTCAAATAAAATCAGCTTAGGTGTGCTACACATTGCAAATCATGGCTCTGTATGATAAAGGACGAAAAAATTTTGGCAAAATCTAATCAAAAAAAGATTGCTACATATACCATCCCAAATAATTTCTATTTATAGTAAAAAACCAAAACAACTGCAATTTCAAAAGTTTTAATGAGAGCAGAAAAAGATGAAGATTAGATTACACAATTACAAGAAATTGTTTCCATATGTGAGGGAGCTATGCATTAAGTTCATACAAGCGATAACATAACAAAGTTAAACTTAAATGGCATTCAGAAGAAAATAATGAAAGAAAATTTAAAGTAGACCAACAGTGATGTCTTAAGTGTTCATTCTTTTGCTGAACATTTATTTCTTTAATAAAAATCAATGGAAAGACAACCTGCAGCTAGAAAAATTTTTTTGCCTATTCATTTGGAGACTAAGAGGATGTTTGAACTTACATCAGGTCTAGTTTAAAAAAAAATGAACATATTTTCAAAATTTTCAGCCAAGCATCGACTAATTTTTTCAGCATGAGAGGAAAAAGAAATGATTGCTTTGAAGGATTGACTTATAAAATATTTTCTTTCTCTTTGTTACAGCTTGGAACAATAGACTTCCCGGGTATAATTTTTTATTTTAAGTGTGCTCTTTCCATCATTAAACTTTCTTTTACTGAGTGCAGCAGGTTTTAACAAAATCTGACCAGAATGTAATGAATTTTACATAAATAATTTTTACCTGTACATATGCAATTTTTTAAAAGCTTTCTTCATGGCACCAAACATAAGCAAAGAATTTTTTTTTACTCAAAATTGCTAGGTTACATTTTAAGGACAGGTTTATACAAAATTTAATTGAAACAATGGAGAGAAAAAGTATGCTCCAAAGAAAAAAAAACAATACATATATATTGTATGCTGAGAGCCAGAACTGACTATGCCCATTTTTCCAAAATGCTAAAAATAGTACCACTGAAACCGCCATGCTTTGTTTCGTCTGGTCTACCTCCACTATTTTGGACATACTTTTACCAATTGCCGTTCCCTTGAGTTAAAATTTAACATTTTCATCACAAGCTGAATATCCAAATAAACTTTAAATCCATTTTTCTCAAAACTTCAAATTTGGACAAAGTCATTTCTGACTGTTAGCCGACGATATATATATATATATATATATATATATATATAATTATAACCAGAAATGGGCAATGTTACAATGTTGAAACTTTACTTACTATACCAGCATATTAAGATCTAAAGATCTATTGTTATCAGGAAAATTTTACTCCTTTAGTAAAATGCGCAAGGACAAAAAAGGAAATTAGGAAAAAGACCTTTCGATAGGGATTTCCGATTTTTTAGAGTCATAAAAATATTAAAGGTTAGCAGTGAAGTGCCACTACTCAGATACAAAATGGAGTGCAGAAATAAGTGCTTCAAAGCCTTAGGGCTCAAACGTTGTTGATTTAGATTTTAAGTGCATCCAATTACAAGCCCCTTAAGTTAATGTAACAGTGTACAAATCCTAGAACTCTACCATTACTGCTCTATTTTTCTCTCTAGGTTTGCTACTATTATAGATTTAAGAACTAGCTTCAATTTTCCCTTAGTTTTTTTTTTCATAAAAGATGCTTCTTTTTACACTAGAAAAAATCTGTACTAATTTGTTAAAGAAGCAAACCATAAGAGTATTGTTGGTATTTTCTTTGGCATACAAAAAAAAAAGAGATTGAGATCTATAGTGCAACAATAGTCATCTAATGATTATTATTCATAGGAAGAAAATATGTTGAAAAAGGAAACTCTCATTACTCTAAATATGATTCAATCCAATCAAATTGACATGATTTGTGAAGGTGGGTTGTACCATTTTAATTTTTTAACAGGAATTAATGTTGATACAGTCGATGACTTGTGATTTTACACCATATTTGAACATTTTTGGCTCCCCTCCACAATTTCTAGAAAATTGTGAGAGAAGTCAATCATTTGTACTCTTTTCAATTCTAATATCCTTTTTCAATAACAGACTGATCACTTGTTATTTTTAAAACAATTGTCCACTTCCAAGCCCTCAACTTTGCAATTCTAAAGATGAAAAGTCCAAAATATAAAGTTTGAATAAGAAGGATGGCAGTACGTACTCCTTTTAACTGACAGTGATATGAATTTTTAAATTTCCTTTGTTGTTTGTTGTTGATTTTAAAGTTATATTTTTATGATAATGGTTTCCCGGAAGAAATACACAAAACATGTCATCAAACAACTTGAGTTTCAACTCGGATAAGCAAATATTGGGTAAAACATGATCCCTGTCACATTTATAGTCCTTTTAATAAAATGTTCAGATATCTGAAGGTTAAAAAAAAAGTATAATTCTCGTTTTTGTCCATATTTAAGGTAATTTCAAATTGTCATGCATGCCATTGAGATCAGCTCTATGTTAAATAAAATATGGTGAGAAAGTTTAAATTAAGCAAAAATAACTAAAAAAAAAGTATTGTGTCATTAAAAAATAAATAGTTTTTCAGCCTAAAAAAACCTGGGATGGACTTAAATACTTGATGGGGAATAAATGTAGTATGTTTTGAAAAGAAGTTCAATCATTTTTGTAAATGCAATTAAATTCATTTTTCCCCTCAATTACCAGAGTCAAAATTAGACTTTTTCCTAAGGAAGTGAAGGTCACAAATTAAATATGACTATTTTGTCAGACCTCAACATAATTAAAAAAGATTTTTTTCCCTAATAACATCATCATCAACAATTGGTAAGTCTCTTTTGTTTGTGCAGAACAAAGCTCGATGGCAGGGTGATTTTCCAGCAGGTGAGAGCATGAGAAACGCCAGTCAGTAGCAGCAGGAAGGTTATCATGGCCATGACTATTACATAGTGACTGATGGTGGTACCAATTTCCAGCCAGCTACCATGGTCCCTCACCAGGAAGAAAAAATGCTGTACAGAAAGGGTTGGTGAAAGCAAGAGTAATTCCTAATTGCCAATTAGAAAGCAGTCACAAATCTAAACCTTAAGGCTAAACAGTACAATGTGATACATTTAACATGATATTTTCCAATGCATGATAATAAAACAAAGATATAAAGCCACCATTTGAACAGAATATGGAATCTTTTTCTATAACTTTTGCATAAAATTACCTTGATTAGTTTCTACTGCTGGATCTAACGGTTGGTGGTTTCAATCCAACCACAGATAACAATACTAATGCCTTGGAAAAGCATTTGAGGCTTTTTTGTAAACATTTTTATTCAGCCCATCTACATCTATAATGGGCACCTTGTTAAGGCAGTAGCAGTACTGCAAAGCTCATAAAGAGATGAGTCGACTTTGCTCCACTTTGAGAAACCTGCCAGATGGGGACATGATGATAGGCTTAAATCTTTTAAGATTCTAACCATATATTATTTGTTTTATTCACCTTGGAACAGAAAAGCATAGTAAAACTGCCACTGAAATTAAGTGGTGATAGTTTTCTTGTGCCTTCAGTCTGGACTTTGGGCAATAAATCCTTAAGAAGCTTATAATTTGCTATTTACTATTACACATTTGCAGCTAACTCTTGCTTTTGCAAATAAAATCTCAACAAGCAAGGATGCCCCATCCGTCAATGCTAAGAAAATTTTAAAAATCAATAAATATGTCAAAGAGTTTATTACACTAAGATATTCTGCAAAGCTTTACATAATACCTATTTAACTATGTTTTAATTTTCAATTTCACAGAAAATTTTCAAGAATTTGCAAACAGATTGTAAGAAAAAAATTCTTTTAAATCTTGATCACCTTAAAAAGTAATAATGAAATTCACCAAAAATTTCACATTGGCAATATGTATAATTACTTAATAAGCAAAGAACTGCTTTTAAAAAAAAATGTATTTTAACCCCTTGGCTGCTACATGTTCCCCCCCCCCTTCCCGTGTGCTGAGGATTTTCATAATGAATGCGATGGAATATGTTTATATCGCTACACAGTCCAAACCAAAAAGAGAGTGACGTATAAGTACTATTTTTACTCACAACAACAGGTTGAACCTTGCCCAGAGACTAAAATTAGACATAAAAGTTGCATTGTGTTGAAACAAATAAGGTTAAGATATGGACGTACCTAGTATGCATACTTCTTCTGTTTAGCCAAGGGGTTAAAAAAACTGCCAAAAAAATTGCACTCACTAGGCCCATGAAGTCGGACATTACAAGCACCAGTAGAAATAAGGCCCGCAATGGTGTCTGGGTACATATGTGGACTGCACGTAGTGCACATGTCACAACTAGAAATGGCAAGAGGTTCTATGGAAAAGTGATTGATTGTCCATGACAACAGCAGGATCCAGAACCATAAAATATGATAATCACAATGATAAAAATGAAGATGTATTAGTCAACATATGTCAGTGATATTGAAATTGCTAATATTATTATGTTGATTGAAATGATATGAGAGTCTGAAGTTCATTTTAAATAAAAAAAAAGTTCTGAAAGAAAAAGATCGCCTTATCATTCTAAGACAAAATAAGATACTGCTTTTGATGATATTCCTTGTGACAATAAGAGCATATTTAGTGACAATTCTTTAACCTAACGTGAAGATAAATACTATATAATATTATTTTCAGTACTTAATTCATCATCTTTTAGGTTTACCTTAAGCATCATAAGAGCTCCCATCACAAATGGATTAAAAATAGTCAGAAAACAATAGACAGAGGATGGATCAAAACTGAGAAAAGATAAGTTAAGAAAAAAAAAAAAGATTATTTATAAAAAATTTTATCAGGAGCAATAACAATCCTATCACAATGAAAAGCATCCTATTATAATTACTTTGAATCTAAATATCAGGAAGCAGAATTTTCTGAGCAGCTTTATTAGATTATGTGATAAATGAATCTGAATATGAATTTTTTTTTTTAAGATATGAACAAAGATTAAATCACCTACATGTAGATTGATTTTTTTTTTAATTATAATCTCATTTTCACGTGGAATTGGTAAAAATATCACAACTACATCTAAAAGTATGGTGAAAGAGATGCAAGCATTTGTATACATGGAATAATATTGAAACATCTACAAAAAAAAATTAACACCTATATTGATGATTAATTTCCATCTCTGATGCTGCCATATTCACCACTGAAGTTTAAAGCATAAATATGACAATATTTCTAGTAAACATTAATTTATACTGTTTCTGGGCAAGAGGCTTCAGTTATGAGCAGTCCAATGTATATAAAGTTTTAGAAGCAAACCTGTTTATACTGGCAATATTTCCAGTGCCAAAGAAAGCAACAATGATGAAGAAAACCTGCAGGCTGGTTAAGGCTTTGTTCAAAGACCTTTCTAAGAAGTAGAGTTTTTTTTAAGTAAATGAGCTTGCTGGAAAAATATAAATCTATAAGCCCTGAAGTTGAAAACAAAAGTTGTAAGTTTCATATCCTTGCCATACTTTAAGAAAACACTAATCGACAACCTTTTTATTTAATCAAAGATAGTTCCATACTGCTTAGTATTTTTGCTCGTTTTTTTAGGCTCTTGATAATAACACTCAAACAGTAGAGCATACAATGTAAGGATACAATACATCTAATTATATTTTCTTCAACCTAAATTTTCCACTCAACCTTTTCCATTACCAATTCCTAAGATTTTACACGTATTTACTTTCAGAATATGAACATTATGATAAACCAAACACAAAAAGATACATAAAAAATGGATCTTCTCAAGTCTGACATCTGCATGAGTCGGTTAGCCTGGTTGTGGTCTTTGATAACAGTTGATACTGATTGACTTAGGTCCACCTCACTGAAGTTATGTGGGCCCTGAGTTAGACAAACACAAAATTAATTATATAGCAATTATAGTTATATATGGGAATAGTAAACACAGAATTATGATACTGATGGATATATTTTGGTTTAGATATGTTAAGAATCCTCATTTGCATATTCTAACAAAGATCCTGAAAGTAATTGAAATGTCCTTAAAAGCTGAAAATATTCAAAACAGTTTCAAACTTTTGGATTCAGTATAGAATCTAGATCTTTAAAACCCCCTTTGTGGGGATGTAAATAATTTCATAGTTGTTTTGAACACTGAGAATTTGTAGAGGTAAAAATTGAAATATATATATATAAATATGAGAAAACTACTTATTGGAACATTTTAGTATTGATTGTCTTTGAGACTTATTCAATGACTTATACTCTCCTGGCTACATCCTTGATGAATAAGCAAAGATCTTTATACATTGCACTCCTTAAAAAGGCCAAGGTTAAAGAATGCTCATATTTTGGGACAATATTTGATGCCATATGTGACCAAGATCCCGTTGAAAGTCATACTTTGCAAAATGAAAGGCAAGATCAGTTGAGAGATCAGAGCCGAACAGTTTGGACTCAGAGACAACAGGGACACAAGAGAAGCCCTTTGTTACATCAATAACCCTACAGAGAAATAGTATTAAGCTTGTTTCATCGATCATGCTTAGGCATTTGACCCAGTTCACCATGCAGAAATCATCAACTGCCTTGAAAGAATTGGTATAGATGGAAAGACAAGTGCCTGGCCAACAATCTCTACTGACACCAAAAAGCAGCCATGCAAATATAGGTACAAGTCTTTACTTACAGACCAATAAAGAGAGGCATGTAAAGGCTGTGTCCTTTTACCAAACTTATTGGACATCTACATTGACTTTATCTTCTGCCAAAGCAAGTTTTCCAGAAATTAACATTGGAGGCCATAATATTAACAGCTTGAGATACACTATCAACACAGGTCTGCTAGCTGAGAATGAGATCAAACTTCAAAACATTGCTTGACATGATGAAAGATAACAGCAAACAGAGAGGACTAAACATGAATGTTAGCAAACCTAAAGTTACAGTCATGTCAAAGCACCCAGAAACAAAGTTTAATATTTGTGTCAATGGAAAGAAATTGGAGCAAGTGCATACTTTCAAATACCTTGGACAAAAAGTACAGAGAATGGAAAGAATTTTGTAGAAATTAAAAAAAATAGAGCTTGTGAAGACTCAATTTAGCCAAATGAATCAAATTTGAACATCTGATTTTATAAGCACAAAAACCAAGACCAAGTTCTTGAAATGCTATCTACGTTCTGTCCTGCCACATGGGTGTGAAACATGGACTTCAACAAAAAATGTAAAAGACGAAAAACAGCTTTCAAGGTGTGCACTTTCCAGGGTATTGGTCACATAAGTTGGAAACAAAGAAGTATGTATGCAGCTGAAAACAGTTGATAAGAGAAAGCTCCAAATATTTTGGCCTCGTAAAACATCATAGCTTGCTATGCAAGAACATCATGGAGAGCAGGGCAGAGGGAAAGAGACCCAGAGGCAGACAACAAAGGAACTGACTAGACATCATTAAGGACTGGACTGGAGTAAAGTTATCAGAGTGCAACACAAAGGCTCATATGAGAGACGAATAGCATTCTGCTTCAAGTCAACATCTCCAGAGATAACACCATATGATGACGATTGACATAATCTAACATACTGGACTTGTACATTGCTAATTTTTGTTGAACAAATTAAAAAAGAGAAGGCAAAAGTATTAATCATACAGCATACCCTTTGATCATTTCCTAAATCAGCCTTGCATATCTTATTTGCTTCACTCTCACAAATCAAGAAAAAATATGAAGACCATAAGTTTAAGCTCTCTTAATTTACAAACTATATGAAATGGAAACAAACAGAGAAAAAAAAGGAAAAATATTTGAATGTAATGAAGATATTTTTCACTTCACTATATTTTCATATGCTTATGATTCTGTGAAATTGTAAAAAATTTAGATAAATCTGAGATTTCAACGAAGATAGGAACTTAAAGACATATTTTTTAGCAATTTAAATTAATTATTTACTGCATATAGGTAAGGACACATCAATTTTCATTGTATGCAATTGAGTAAAGAAGATGAGTACCTTGCATAAAAACACAATGATGCATGTAAACATGAAACAAATCATTGACAAATTTGTGCAGTGCCCAACTCATTTTCACTCTCTACCTCACACAAAAAGGTAAAAAAAGATATGGTAACTATATTCTCATACCTCTTGACCAGGCGAAATTGACATCTCCATCTCCATACGCATCCAAAAATAGAGCAGGATTAGAAGAGATAATAAGAAAAATCCTTCATAGCTGTTTCAGTGGGTTAAGTAGGGTAATCAAAAATCCGGTAACTGAAAATGACTGATTAATTTATGAAATCAAGAAGTTCATTATAATGCTCAATTTTCATAATCTTCACAAATTTTTTATCAAAGATTTTTCTGTACAATTCTAAAGTTTTTAAAGACTAAGGGACGTAAAACATTCCAAAGAGAGGGAGACCAGGCATGATAATTCTTTTATTGAACCAAATATTTTTTTACTGCCTGCAGATTTGCCTCACCAAATGTTTTACAAGTTTGTTTTAATATTGGTATGCATATGTTAAGCTAAAAGATTTCAACATATTTTTCAATTAAAAGCAAAAGCACTAAATTTAAAACCATGTTTACAAATCTAAGTTTAAAAATCTAATCCTAAGAATTGGTTTCATAAGAACTTAAGATTTAAAAAAAACACTATCTCTTCATCACATCTAACAGTTTTAAAATAATACTAACATAGTGCCCAGACTTACATTTCAATCACTTTGTATTTAGACCTATGTTTGTTGCATAAAGGATAACTTTAACGATGGAACAATATTTATAATATATGATCAGTTTTTTAATAATATTACATTGTTTCTCTTTACACAATAACACAACAATTCTTTACTTCAATGTTACAGTTCTTTAACATGAAATTAATGAATCTGTAGGTTAAAGTATATTTTATAGGTGATTCAAGGATA
This sequence comes from Elysia crispata, assembly GCA_033675545.1. Classification (NCBI taxonomy): domain Eukaryota; kingdom Metazoa; phylum Mollusca; class Gastropoda; family Plakobranchidae; genus Elysia; species Elysia crispata. The sequence continues at coordinate 373,164 of JAWDGP010003572.1, forward strand.
CGTGATACTCATCAAGAGAAATGTTGAGAAAAAAGATAGACCAAGTGACAGAAGCCTCTCCTCAAGACATGTTCCTGTGAGCAAGGGAAGAATAATTGAGACACCTGAAAAGGAGAAACCATTCAAATGAATATTAAACTATGAAGGATTTGAAAGTGAAAGATTGCTGTTGGCAAGGCAAATTCTGATAGCTTTTATAGCCACAAGGAGGAATTAAAAAAATTAAGATCTAAGGTTTGCCTGTGTAATTTGATGGGGCTAAAACCTGACAAAAAAGCTCTGCAAATTTTGTACCAGTTAATTTTCCCTTTAACAGACAAATGAAGTCAACAGCTAAGGCTCTAACACGACATGAGACTTTGAACTTAAAAGAGAGAAAAATGTGAGTAACAAGATAGCTTCATGTAAAGGGAGAATAAAGAGTACAGGAATAATTGGTAATTTACATGAAAAGAGGGAAAATCTGACTGTGGTACAGAAGTGGCCAAATCTCTCCAAGTTTCCAAGGAAACAAAAACACAAACAATGGAAAATGATGAGACCAAGGTGGTAGGAGTTATCCATTGGTTGAATCAAGAAGAAAAGTAGGAGAAGATAGTTATGAAAGATTCAAAGTTGAAAAATTCAGTTTGAGACAGGCTTAATTTGCTTGACAAAGATTTATGTAAACACAAGAAAAACAGACATCTATAATATCTTCATTTCTAAACAGCATGCTCATGATGCCTATTACTATATCACAGTTTGAAAAATCAAAACAAATTTCATGAAAACCCATACTGAAAAATTATGATGATAAGCTTTGGTTTTTTTTTTTTATTTTCATAAGCTGTCAGAATATTAGTGCCAAATATAAGCATAATTTTATGATCATTTTTCATTATTTGATTAATTTTGAAAAAATTGAACATCCCATTTTCAAACCTTCAACATCACACACTTTCCAAATTTCTTTCATCACTGTTGAACGAATTGGCAGGATTTGAGGTATAATTCAACAGATGAAATAGTTATACTTTACAAAAGCAAACAAGAGATCCAGCCTGCAGTGTAGTAATATAATATAATAATCTGTGAGAAAAAATTTGCACATAAAGGCATTAGTTACTCTCACCCAAGGTGACCCAGCTCGTAAGCTGGCAGAGAAAAGGCAACCCCAGCTTTTGAGAGATACTCCAAGATGTCACAGCTACCACTGCTACAGAAGTGATTACTAAGAACAACTGGAAGAGAGAAACACTGTATGACAGTTCAAAATACAGGGCATGGCTCTCAGTCACAAACATTCTATAAAGTTGTAAGTACTAACATTTGTCAGATATCATCTTTGCAGCTGAGAACATGCAGCTATTCAATCAAAATAAATCAAACTTTGTATGAAAGGAGAAACTATCAAGAAAAATTTACAAAAGGCAAAAATATATTTCCATTCTCTCAAGAAATGTAAGATTTCGGTACATAAAAGTATACTTTTAATTGATAGTTAAAAAAAATAAACATAAAAAATTGGTGTTCCAGCATTTTGTCTATCAGGAATAGTCTCATAAATATTGAGCATAGGCTACCAGGTTGCACTTTCTGCTCCATTATCTTTATGAAAAGGAAAAGACATTTTGCCATAAGAAACTTGAAACGAGACAAAAACATTACCTGAGTGGCCAAAATGCACTTAGACAAGATGGTAGAAACTTTAACTCTAAAGGGAGAAAAGAGAAAGAGCAGATTCTTAAAACCATTTGAGATCTAACTCCAAAATCAAATATCCAAATCATGAATCATATTGACAATCTTCAACCACTTTCTACATCTTTCCTTTTCTCACTTCCTAAAATCATGGGTTGATTGCATTGAATACTATGTAAGTCTTGCTGTAAGTATTTAACAATCGCTTTATGTTTTGTCTTTTACTTTTTGTCTTAAGATGAGAAGTTGAGATACGTTGCCTAACAATTACTGAGCATTACATTTACCAATTCATAATCATTGACAAATAGCTACTTGAATCAGTATTTGCTTCTCTTACTTCTTTCTATAATCAAATAATCTTTAGAAGCTTTTTATCTCTACGGAATCAAAGTGATTTCCTTAAAATGAGACTTGGGATGGTTAACATCATTGCAGCTTAAAGCTTACCTGTAGAGAATTATGATCCCTACTATGAAAACAAGGGAACCACTGGCAAAACTGTAAAAATGATAAAATGATGTTAGTGAGTCAGATATTGATAAGTTCAGTTCTAGAGAGGAATGGTGAAATATGTTAAGTCCTGCTTTTTGTTTTATAAACCAAAAAAGCAATAATTAAAAACGCATCACTTGGATATACAACCACCTTGAGGGAACATTCTAGTTGGCATACTTCTACAAAATATGAAAGCAAGACTCAAAACAGGAAGTCCAAGAAAGATCAGTTTAATGAGTGCAGTAAATACAATAAGGATACATCAGGAGGATCTGAGTTTTTTCTGCATATTGGGATGGCCAAGTAACCATATGAATCCTTACCTCTTGATAAGGCAGACTTGAAATCTGCCTTCTGATTGTATTGATTTTCATCAATTTGATAAAACAGAAGAAAGGATTTAAAGAAAAGATAGGACAGATATATAGCATTAAAGTAAAAATCAAGTAGTAAAACTTGTGACAAAGATGATTATAGCATTGAGGTAAGAAATCTCAACTTACACAAGACCATACTGTGCATTTCTACCTACAACTGGCAAGAGTGGGAACACAGACACAAGCAGACAGGACATGCTCCAACCCCATTTTGTTAAGGACGAGGTTGTAAAAGACTGCCATCTTTTAGATGTGCCAACATATGAAACCAAAGGCCAGGCAGACATGGCAAACAGGCCTAGTGACAGTAACTCTCGTCTGTAGAAGCTTTGAACCTGAAAAAAAGTTGAAAATTTTTATATGACCAAGCCAATTGCTTTGCAATCAGTATTGAAAACAAGTTTGAAAACTGGGTGGCAAATTCTTAGCCACAATATTAGATAAATTGAATTTTGAAACTTTAAATACTAAAATTACATAAGGCCCATTTTAAATCCTTGCGAAGAAGGAGGTGACACTTATGTGGATGAAAGTACCACTAGCGTTATCATGAGCTCTTTTAAAGTCAAATTATTTAAAGGTCCTAGAAATACAGACAAGTGGGGAACCTATTTCCGTCACATGTATTCTTACTATGCCAGAGAGCAAATAAAAGAATATGATAGTGGTGATTCTACTGCATGGCTCTTCCCTTCCCTCTTGCTTGCTCAGACTTCAAACCCACTATCACCCTCAATGGAAAGTGCTGACAAAGAATAGGAATGACCTCTGCCCCAGAGTTTTTCTGGAATAATGTGGATTGCAGGTAGTGATGGTGTTGAATTTACAAAACCCATTTCAAAACATGGTACCAACAGACATTTCATGAGTTCTGGATCTCTTCCCATAAGTACAAATAGGGAAAAAGTATTACATTTTCATTGGTTGATATTTTAAGAAAAGATAACTAAGTTAATCAAATAACTGAGATGAGGGGTTTAGAAGAGAATGACCATTCACATAGGCTTGCCAGTGAAAGCATAATATTTTAAGTGTTGCAGCACTCAGCACGGAGCCTCATTGCACGCATACATGCCCATCACAAAAGACAAGTTATCGCCATGGCAAAGCCTACATGTGGTTGATGCGCAGGAGAAAGGTTAATGTTTATCATATTAAACGCCTGTTTCCACATGCTTTTCATGATAGATAGAGAATTGAAAATTACATGTTTAAATAAAAGAAAGCGCTGACCTCAGTGTGGAATGACTTTAAGTGTAATAAGTCCTATGTAATTATCAATTAACTCCTACTTTAATGTCAGCCTTAAACAGAACAGACTGAAATATTTAGCTTCTGATATTTACCACAATCTCCAATCCAGCTAGGCAGCATAGGCAAGATAGCATCAGACTCCATGGACAGCCATTATTATAAAGCAGTGACTTTATGGCAGACCAAAGTACATTCCAACTGCAAGACAAATTTCCTCATGGATTTCACAATTTTCAGTTAAATAGGAAAACAATTTTTTTAATTAATAGTTTAGGAATTTCTTTATTTAATTCATCCATTGCAACTGCTTGCAACCACAACTAATTATTCATCAAAAAGATCCATATGCTCATTTAACCTGACGCAGAGTATAGTATCTAAATAATGCTTTATTTAATTGACAGAATTACTGCAACCTTAGGTTTTCACTTTTGGTCTTTCTCTACAACTAGTTTACTTTCATTATTGTCCCCAATGCACTGAACTTACATACACTCTCTTTTGTTCTGAAATGTAAGAAACTTTTTAAAAAAATATTTAAATAATACAAATTTTTGGTCCAGCATTTTTGAAAAAGTACAATGTATGACTTATTTGGAGTGTTAAAAAAGAATTGAAAATGTCATATTTACTCAAACACACCCTTGAAAAGACTTGAACCACAGCAGGGCAGGAAGCAGGCAATAAACATAGTACATCAATGGGAGTGACTGAACTGGGAATGAAAACATTTGAAAATGTGTTTTTGGTTTAACAAACCCTTTTACCTTCACTGAAATCTGACTTCTGCCCCCTATGTCTTATTAAAGAAAATTTGATTGCAAGATAGTTTTTCGTTCATTCAGGTCAACATCCAAAACCAAATTTTTTTCCTTCACTTCAGTATTTCAACTTGTGATATCTCTCTTCATGACTTTGATTGTACATTGATATCTTGAAAATGATCAAACTTTGCTAAATACATTTATGTTAAAAAACTGAATTTTGAACTTACTTTCTAGCAACCCAAGGTTAGGATATATATCAGCAATGTGCTTTTAGTTAAAAATCATTTAAATTAACTGTTGCAGATTTTTTTACTAGGCTTACTGGTTAGTAAGTGAAATTTCAAATTCATGATAACATCAAACACAACATTTTATATTTAATGCCCTCATTACCCTTTACAAAATGGTAAATATCTTTTTGTATGTGATGGAAAGTTATTTGAGAAGAGAAATTTTTTAATTGAGCCTCATGATTTACCCTTCTAACCAGTGCAAAGTCTATGTAAATTTTGTGTCTTGGATGGTATAGACAGGCTTGGTCAGACCACATCCGAATCCCACAATCAGTTATTAAAAGGCTCATATTAAAACTCAAACCTTTATGTATAAATTTAATAGAGCCTTCAGCCCTGTTTTAATGTTTACCATACAGAAGTAGCACAGTAGTTGAGCAAATTGCCACCAGAACTCCATAGCTGACAGTGGAACCTCCACAGCTCAACAGAGACACAGCTTCCACTGGTTTCGGAGAATTTTGTGATGAGCCCATACCAGCCTTGAATACAGCAAAAGCTTGGTGACCAAGAGATGTGTGCTCTGCCAGGACTAGGTGAAGGATGTAGCTCATCCAGCCTAGAAATCCCATCACAATGCTCATCCTGACGCAAGGGAACAAAATGATTGCATAAAGTCAGAAAATTCACTTTTTACAGTATGGGCCTGTTAAGAAAGTTTTTGGAAGTGAGTGATTCTCTATTATGTTTTGAATGGTGATTTTTAGTTTTACGTGAAAAGTAGACACATTAAATCTAAGATTTTTTCTAGCCATTATGGTAGTCAGAGCAAGTTAAAGTTTCTTCATACCACTGAGGATTTTTTTCTTTGACAGACATGTTTGCTGTTGTTACTAAGTATTTTTAGCCAGAGGATTTGTTTAACTTTTGATGATTTATGTATGTTTCTAATTAAACAAATCTACAACTTTCTGTGTAGCTAGTACGTAAGTTTAAATTTTAGAGGACCTGGCAGACTACAGCTTGTAGATTTGATTAAGAGGAGAGGGATGTATTCCTTTTAGAAGGAACTATTGAAAGGTGTAGTTATTTTGTGGGATGTGGCTTCAGAGAGCTCATAATGGTAAACAATGATAGTATCTGTAACCTCCAGCTTTTGAAATTATGACTATATGAGACCCTCACTCTAGAGAACATGCTGTGCTGCTTGAACAGCTTATCCATATATTTTGTGTCTTAGTTTTGTAAAAGTACAAGCATTTGTCATCTCAGAAACATACAAACTCCATGAGGTAGTAGCTAACATATCCTGGTCATTTGCCTTGCCCTGACTTTGCTAGAATTAAAGCTAGGACTTCTATAATCTGTGAAGGTCCACCTTCCACTGAACCCTTTGCTACTGAATTGTTAGGTTTTGATTGACTTATCACTCTCCTCTTTTCATCTACTTCTCATGAATCTGCTCACTTGTGAATCATCTTAGATCAGGATACATGTAGTTTCACTATGGCAAGTGAATTAGGACTATCATTACAGCAGCAGTAGCAGTAATGGTAACATTATAAATTGAGCAGATATATCCCCTTTTTTTTTAGTACTGTAAGTAAGATTGAATGCAGTACTTCTTTTCCATCATATTAATGATTCATTTTGTTACTTATTATAGTTTCTCCTTTTGTTACTCAAATTTGGTTTCCTAAGTATCAATGCAGTTTTGATTACATGCTAAAACAACAATAGTCAAGATCCTCGACAGCATTTTATTTCCTCGAATGAAAAATAGTTTAAGTGAAAATTTTCTCAAATTAAGGCGTAAGGATTAAAACCTGGTTTCTAGCCTTAACCTGATTTCCAGCTTCAGTTAAAAAGAACAGTCTCTGCTGCCATTATGTAGCATTTTTCTGTCACAAAAAAAAAGGACTGGGCTAGATTTAGCAGTAATTGCATTTGTCCTAGTACCATTAATAAAGACTGCTCACCCTAAAAAGAGACGATCATAGGTCTGATAGTACCTCAGACCCTGCAAAGCTTGTTGGATAAGTTTATGACATTCCAGTATCTGGGAAAGGAATACATAAATAAATATTATATTAATAACTTCAGTTTAAAAAGCGTTCAGGAATATTTCCCTATATATTCAAAAAAGCATAAGCTACAAAAATATGATGTAGGTGTAAAAAAGTTGTGATGACAAATACTACGCACTTGTATCAGAATGCAACTTTAAAATCTTTGAAACTGAGTTCGTTTTTGAAAATCATCATATCCAAAACAGAATTTATGAGTGGCCATTATGTCTTTAAAAAAAACTTATATTGATAAAATTTTATGAAAACATTTTTTCTTTCCAGAAATAATCTTGCTCTATGATTAAACAATTTTATATAAAAAAACGAGCTTCGTCTTTCTGTAAAAAATACTTACAGCATCTTGTGGCCTTCCAATGCCAATCAGGTTTTTTATATGTATTAACGCTTTCACCTGGGTTGCAGAGAAAAACATTAGCATTAGATTAGATGACAAAAAGTGTTCATGTTTAAATGATTAAGTTTCAAGAAATTGTTTAATGACTTTTCCGCTTTCAAAGACAATCTCATCTCTCTGTTCCTTTCTTACCTTTCTTCTTTTTTCATCATAATATATTATGGTTGTGTAAGGGCATAAAAATAAAATTGATTTATCAACAATTTAAATCTGTCTGTCTGTCTGTCTGTCTCTATGTATGTGTGCATGCATCAGTCATTTCTAAACTGTCATCTGCAATTACTTTCAGCACATTATGGCTAGTTCTCACTTTTGTTAAAATGAACTTGCATGTTCTTAGCACCATATTTACCTCATTTTCCTCTTCCAATTCGCTGTAGGGCATAAAAAAAAAGAGATCACAAGATTGAATATTGCCTCATAATAGACATCTATTTTAGATCATTCAAGATGACAAAATTAATATCATCTGCTTTTGCACACCATGAAAATATAAGTTTTATAAATTAACATATAACAAAACAAACTTCAATTTTGAAAAGATGCACATGAAGATCACACATAATTATAATATGGTGGATTAACTTCCAAATATAGAGCCCTATGCATTGTTTTCGATGAGTGAGCGCAGTACTATATAAGCAAAGATAATAAACTCAAACGAGGCAAACAAACTTATCGAGAGAGTAGTATACCATCTAATTGCGATAGCATTAAAATGAAAAAACAAAATTCTTAATATAGCAAAGAGATATAAAGTTTCTTGATTATTTTAGTTTTAAATAATTTAAGCATTACCTCAATAATGTTCACATGGTAGAAGAAAAAGGTATTATCTTCTTCACATCCTAAATGTTAAACTGTAATGTAAGCTAAAGAATACAAATCCAAAAACTACATGGTAAGAAGTGTAAAGTGATTTTAAAGTGTAAAGTACACTGTACATGCTTCAGTAAACGCATGATCAAAAGTTCCTTCATATTTTTCATCATTATAAAACAACCAGGACCATATTTAATTAGTCTATTACTAGTATTAGTCAAGCAAAGGAATCAATTGAAATACTTGGGTATTTTAATACTTCAATGCTGGACCCAACAACACTGAAATTGCATCAAGAATAGCATGAGTAATAAAAGAGTCTACAGTCAGTATTAACAAATAAACACATTTCCATTCAAGCAGGAAGAAGAGCCCTGGAGTGCTATGTTGAGCCCATTCTGATGTCGGATGCGAGCTCTAGACAATTTCAAAACAGTTGCAAAAGAAACTGGAGGCAACAGAAATGTAGAAATGTAGTTCCTACGGATCTCATGGACTGTAACGAAATCAAACAAAACAGTGTTATGACAAGCTGACACAAGATCACTCATAAATAGAATGTGTAAATGCCAGGCAATCTTTTTTGGTCATGTGATGAGAAGAGAGAAAATAGAACATCTTGTGACAACTCCAAAGATCGAAGGAAAATGCAGCAGGGGAAAACAGTGAAAAAAGATGTTGGATGGACTAACAAAGTGGCTAAAAGTAGGAAGAGTGCCAGATGCACTGAAAGTGCCGAGGGCTAGAGATGCGTGGAAGGTCATGATTGCCTACTTGATTGATTGATTCCCTCATATCACTTACAGAAATGGCCTGAAGGTAATACTTAAAGTCCTCTCTTTGATCTGGGTCATTTTAACCTGAAATAAAAGAGAAGAAAAATCAGGACCTTCCAATTTTCTAATCTGTCAATAAAATGCTGAGAGTCATTCACTATGTAAGAGGAAAAAAAATTATAGGAGATGTTCTTCAACATATCTGTATTGAATGACCGTTTACTTCTGCACTAATTGCAACAGAGACATTTTCAAAAGCATTCAAAGTCTATAAGGAACTTGCAACATACTTTAGAATGAATGTTTAAAGAAAATGAAGTTTTTGTGTAAGCATGGATGATGACATATACTTTTATATTAGATTAATTTGAGTTCTTTTTACTCACTATCTACACTCTACAAACTAAAATAAACTTACATGAAATTGAGCAAGTAGCTGCTGAGCATTGGTTAGCAAAGCCTCAGCTTTCTGTGAATCACTGGCATTTAAGACATCTATCGGAAGTACACCCTGAAAAGAAAATAAGTATCAAGAGGCACTCTTTATTTATGGTTTCATGACATAGTTGGATGAATAAAGATTGTATTTCATTTCATTTCCTACTGTATTTCTTTCTTAATGCAGTATAAGTATGGGATCATATATCACTCCGTATAATAAACAATATGAAAACAAGGGCAGAGGATGGCAAGAGGGAGAATTAGAAAGAAGAAGAATTTTTTCCTGCAATTATTTAAGACTTTGATTAGAAAAAAAGATCATTTTTTTCCACAATTCAATGTCCATTCAGAAAAAGGAATTGCCTAGGAGCAAACTGCATACTTGATTTTTTTTTTTAATCGGTGTGATCAAAGGATTAGTTTTTGCTATTTACTTTTGAGTGGTTCTGGCTTTAGTCTTTTAACATCATAATTATCGCAAGCTCAGGTTGAAATCAGATTATATTGCTTTAAGTTATTTCCAAGATTTATTTGAAGTCAGAAACATCTGCTTAGTTATAGAAAAAGGACAAATATAAAGATCAATTCATTTTATAAAAATGAAAAGAGTAAAAAGAATGGTTAAAGGAACTACTTATGACAAGTATTTTATACAAAAGCAAATTTAAAATGATACTAACGACAGAATTTACAGGTAAAGGGATCCCTGTTAAATATGACATCAGAGGTGCAATGTCTGCCTGTTAATAAAAAAAAAATTTTTTTTCAGAATAATTATTACATAATGATGCAACATGAAAAAACCTAACAGATAGAAATAGATGTTTTAATTCATTAACCAATGCTGTGATATTTTTTCTCTTTTTATTTTTCAAGTCATTCTTAATATAAGTCCGTGGGTGCACTTATGGTGTGAATATCCACTGTGTTTTCAAAAATGCTCTAAATCAATGGTGGCTTCAAGGTTTTACATCGTGAAATGCAGCATTTAAGGCCAAAAAGAGATCCTTGAAATAATTTTCATTGTATTTATATGATTATAACCTGTTATGAAATTTTGCAGTCAGACAGCAAACAAAACCTGCCTTGAAAATTGGCCATTATTGGATTTTATGCCTCTAACTTTGTTATCTGACATTTTGATTTAGTATTTCAAAGGGATTTGGAGGGACTTCATCACATACCTAAGCCACACCCTTGCTCATTGACAAATCTGAGGTTTGATTAAAAGGCCATTTGATCAATTTAATAAGTATATCACCATAAGGGATTATGCCAAATGCATTTAAGAGAAAGTTCAACACAGTTTAACCTGCAGAAAAGAAAATTAAAAGTATCAATCAATTATAAATCTCTTCATTTTTTTATACAGTTCAAAATTAATATTCAAAATAGAACAGCAACATACCTGCTCCATATCTGAACGTCTAAGGAAGTCGAGATGCCAATCTAAAGGTGAGAAGTTAAGCATTAATTTTGTAAAGATAATTTTTGACAATGTCTCTTTTTTCAGCAGCAAAGAAAAAAAACTGAAAGAGTTTTAAACAATTAAGACATAATATCTCATTGAGATAGTGTATGACAAGGCAGTAACCACATAATGCTCTGATTTCTTAAAAGGAAATCTTTACTTTCAAAGCAGACTAATGCCAATTTTGACTGTCCAGAATGTCGATAGATGAAGCTGGATTCTTTTTGGTTGATAATAAAAATATTGAGCATCAAATGTGCTTTGTCTGTAACTTTGCTTTTGAACATAGCCTTGAAAACTATTGTTAAAGAGAATTTAAAATGTGAGTTTTATTTCTGTACCTTTCTCTCTTTTAAATATAAACTGCTCTAAAAAATTTGCATCAAAGCAAGAAGATAGCAGCGAGGCCAACATAAGCCAACAGCTGAAATGTTAAACCTTGGGGAATAAAGCTTCAAACTTTAAAGTGTGCATTATGCCTCGAAAAAGGAGAATTCTCCAGTCTCATTTGTCCGAAAGGCAAATACTGAAAGTCAGCATAAAGTGTGCAGCATACAGCAGAGTATGAGCACTGGCAAATTATGTTGAAACTTTTAGAGAAGCTCTAAGTGTAAACAGAAATATATGTGTGGCAGCTCAAGAACAATTGGAATATTTTATTCTATTGATAAAGACAATGAGTTTTTGTTATCAGACAAAAAAAGTTTAATCCACAAAAAGGATATTATTTGAAACTTAGTCATGACGCAAAGATGTTCGTGATAGATTTTGATTAGTTCTCTATAAATATATAAACTCAATTTTAATTCTGATATTTTGATCAAATACATGGATTTCTCAAATCTACTTTAGACTCTCAAGGAATACAATTTTTTAATCAACTATTATAGTGATAAATAAAGTTCTACCTGCTGTCTCCAAGCTAGCCATTTTAAAAAGACTTCAGTATATTTCAAGAAGATGACAAATTATTTTTTTAGATTTATTAACAAACAAACTTAAGCTCAATTAATTTCCTTTAAACAGACTTGATTTTTTTTCTTATTTACATATTTCCTAGTTAAGAAACAAAGAAAACAAGGAGATCTCAAGCTTAAAAATACCATAAGTAAAGGAACCAAACATTCTCAGAGTAGTTCATAGATAAAATCAAAGTAAATATATATATATATATATATAAGGAGATAACCTGTGCAAAATGTGTCTGCAAAGTTTCCACAGTGTTCCTGTACCACAGGCTTCCTCACTCCTGGTCCCCAGGCCACAAATGGTGTTAAAGTCTCTTGAGGGTGACCTGCCCCATGGGATCCTGGTAGGCAGAATAAAACATATAAGCATGCATAGTCAATATCAGTTTAGTCTGGCTTGGGTTATGTTGTAATTATATTTATTTTAATTGGCAATGACATTGCTGTTGTTGTTGGGGTTTTTTTTATGTTGTTTTTTAGGATGAATAAATTTCTTTGTAAATTTCAGCATTATGTTAAATAAAATATAAAAATCTCAACTTTATTGCTATTTTCATTAACTTTCCACTGATCAATAAAAGATATCAATTTTGATTTAAAAAAGTAATATTATTAATTTAGTGACTTGAAATCATAAGATTTAGTGGCATATTAAGCCAAACCACATTTGATTTTGCGATTGGACCAAGTATACCTTAAAAAAAATATCATTTTCAGCATGTAAAGAATAGTTTATCTTGAAATAATATGCATGAGAGGCTGAGAAGGGAGAAATTTTACTTGTGTTAAGCAAATGTGTGCTGGACAAAAAAACGAAGGGCACATCAGATTTAATGCTATATTGAAACATTACAATTTATTTTATGGTTGAGCTGTTTCATAATTGAGAATTAATGAATTGTTTGCATCTGTGCTTTATCTGATAGTGAAGAATGTATGAATGTTACTTCAGATAACAAAAAAACAAAACTTTTATGGGTTTTCAAACCATACAAGGCTTTATTACTCATTTGCTCTTTAAATCATTCTCAATTTATAAATTCCATCTACACTTTAACTTTCCCAAACTCACTGTAACAAAGATTTATTTTAGTTGCTTAGTCGAATATGGAAAAGGAGCTCAAATACAGTTGTACATTTATCTATGAACTTTGCTTGCTAGAAATCAACATACCCCAGTCAGTCATTCCATGGTCAGCAGTCAAAAGAAACACAGTTCTTTTGTCCTTGTAAAAGTCATTAACAATACTGACAATATCTTTAATGCCCTTGTCCACCACTTGAATATTATTAAGGTACTCTCTGCAGAAGCCAAAGTCAAATAAAAACCCAAAAAACGTGTTTGCTTTTCTTAAAAGAATTTTGATAAACCTAAAAAATAAACTTTTTAAAATTTTTAGAGATTAACTCATTGTGTGCCAGAGCATTTTCCACGGTTGTGCCAGGCCATTTTTACTGTGCACATTGTCTTTAGAGGATGCATTGGAAATTGGGTTCCAGTTTGGCTTATTTTTGTGTAACTATGACTTATTATATATTTAGAGTTATCTCTCATAGGAAACTTAAAAAGTTTCATGACCGGGCTACCAATGGCGAGAAAAACATTGGTTCTTATATCGACGATACATCGTCGATTGGCACAGCTGCGGCTCACTATATCGACGATACATCGTCAATTGGCACACAATGAGTTAAGTTATCTGGATGATCAATTTTACTGAAATGGTAAAAACGTATATTTTATCTTTTAACAGTTGATTGCGAGTAAGCTACTGCAATGAAGTTCCTCCATAATTATAAGATTCTGAGAGACTTAGAGGATGATATACAATTCAAAACTAATACTGCATTGAGAGGAAATAGACTGATTTAATCAAGACACAGAGAAAGACAGCAAGTGAGAAAGAGACAGAAGAGAGGAAAACAGATAGGATAAGTGAAACATATATAGACAGTTATGTTCTGGACCATTTTACATACATGTGAACACCTAAATTTGGCTAAAAACAGCATATGTAAAGGTATGTTAATATCTAGAAAATGAGTAAGCCACATCAAAATTTCATGAAGGAGGAGGGGGAGGAGGAGGAGGAGGAGAATATAGCTCACTTTGAATGAGGCTTGTTTGAATGACCATGTGTATCAATGCCCAAAAGATGTAAAAACATAACAATCTTATCTTGTTGCAATACTGAATACAATGTCTGATTACTGGATGCAGCAGCAAAGAAATCCTAGTAAAGGAAGAAAAGAAGAAAAAAATGGGTTAAAGCTATACAAGAGTTCATAAAATTACAGGGTTAATCACATGCCTAAGCCTTTGTGTCCTTTTCAAAATTAAAAGCAAACAGCCCATAAATGAACTTTAAAATATTAGAGCTTAATAAAGGTATAGATATAAATTGATAATTTTGAAAATGTATGAAAATTTCTACAAATTGGAAATTTCAAATATTCATTGACTAAAACAAAATTAGAAACAGGTCTTCGTCAGATATGTTGGTTTGCCATTGGGGGACAGTGTGGTAGTCCCCATTGTCTTCATCACTTTTGTTTTAGTAGCAATAGTATCGGTAGTGGTTATGATATTGTGATGGAAGTGGTAAAAGTGATAGCAGTACCAGCAGCAGCAGGAGCAGAAGCAATAGCCGTAGTAACAGTAGAGCAGCTGCAGCAGTAATAGTTCTACCACTACTCTAAAAAGTAGTGTTAGAACAGTCGATTTCACTTAAGTTGACTTTGCCTAAGTCAAAATTTCCCAAGAAAATTCTTCTTTCTAGTAATTTTACTGTAAAAGAAATGTTAATTCTATGTTGACAAAACCATCATGATGGCCAAGTAGTCATTCCGATATCAACTTAGGTTCCTTTGTGATTAAAAGTTCTGTCACATGATCCAGACGATTTTTACCTTCCTGAATCGTACTTCAAGGGAAAAAAGTCAACATGTGAACAGGTTTCAATTAGATCTAAGTCTAAACTTTGCTCAGCATCTCTGCAACAGATCAACTTAAGCAACAATAAGAAACTTCTCATAACTCAATAGGCCTAGTTTTTAACCTCCTTCCTCAGACATGCCAAAAGAACATTGCCTCTTCCCCAGTTCCAAACCGATCTACTATTCCTCTCTTCCCACTATTGTTCAGGATCGAAAACCAGGACGTACTGCTCTGGTGTGTGTGTGTGTGTGTGTGGGGGGGGGGAGTCTTTCATTAGGACCTAGATCGCACACCATGTTGGTTGTCCACCTTGCAACTCGGGTAGGCACGATTGAGGATGGAGTGTTCTTAGAGTTACCCTCGTCTATCTCTCTGTCTCCTGCTAACAGTTTAGTCTCGGCCTGAAGCCAGGCTAGCCCATCACTGCAGCCTTGAGTTTTTCACTTTAGCTTCCCCCACCCCCTCTTGCACTCAGTTTCCCAAACTTGCTGCCATTACAAACACCTTGATATAGCTTCTAGACCTAGACCTATACACTCTTCCTTTGTCCATGACATGATGTAATGCATGTAGGGGCTAAGTTTAGATGTAACAGCTCACAACAATACCATTTCATTCAATTTGTTGCCATCGTTTGATATGAAAGCATAAGCTCTGAGTAGATCAGCAATTTCAATTGTTTTATGCAACCAAGTAAGATCTACTTGACAATGAACCATTGCTGAAATGAAATTGAACATTTTACATCTTAAACGCAAAATTGACACAATTGGGGATGAAGAAAGTAGCAAAAAGCAAAAGGATGTAGATGAATTTCAGATCCCTCCAAACCACAAAAAGCAATCCTTGCTTTTGAAAGTTCTAGGCAGTCACACTTTTGTAGATTTTTTCAAAGATCAGTAGGAGTTACCAAGATATTAAAACTAACCAAAATCTTCCTTTTTTTATTTTGATAGAAGATGGATGAGTCAATGTATAGCTAAGTTTTCAATCTCCCTGACACATAAATTTATCAGTGGTTGAGTAAAGTAGCAGCAGAAGGAGCAGTAGCAGCTGCAGAAGCTGTAGCAGCAGCAACAGTGGAGGCAATCAATGGTACTGAGAGCAGGAGCAGCCAGTTATGGCAGTGGGATGGCTAAGATTGCGGCACAAGTGGTCTTAATAACTGTCACAGTAGTGATACTTGCAAAAGATCCTAAAGATAAATACATTTGTTCAAAGATGATCTATACTTTTAGAAAACAAAAACTAACCTTAACCTGATCAAATACCCATGTGTCTAGTCGTGTCATGTCAGAACTTGCAAAGTCTTCCAGCTCAGCAGGATAGCAGTTGGTGATCACATGGTCACCACTTGCACCTTTCGGGAGAATCAAAGCAGTACAATGAGATTATCTTATGGATTAGTTGTACTTGAATATATTATACAGTATTCTAAAAGAAAAACTTGAAATTTCTTTAGTTTATTCTTTATATCATTTCCAGTTTGTTGTCCAAAAAAATAAAAAATTAATAGCAATACATCTATGTGTCTTCTGTCTGTTTTTTGTTTAATGCAGTCCTTTCTACAACACAGCGATCTCAAGCCTTCTTGCAGTGGAATTGAAAAATACAATAGCTGGTCACAGCAAGAATTATACACTAATGCAACTTCTACCTATGCCACTTATATCTTGGACAACACTGGTCTGATGCTATTTGATTAAGGTGTGAGATATTTTTTTATTGGTATCTACATGTAATGGGCAGTTGACCTTTTTTTTGTATCTTACTTTGAAGCAGTAGAGAAGTAGATGGAAAAAAAATTCATAAGGTACAAGTTAAATATAAAACTGGTCTACAACAGCTCTTTTTCGAATTTCAGATCTTCAGATGAGTTTGAGGTCATGATCATAACAGGACAGCATGAACAAAAATGAAAATATTATAATCATTCTAATCAAAAAGGTATAGAAAAGTAAAAATTACCTTCCAGGAAAAGATAAAAAAAATTTATTTCTTATATCAGAGGTGCATTGGGATAAATATATGATATAGACTAATTCAAACATGGTTAAGAAAATAATTCCTACTTTTGCAGTACCCATTTTTCCACATCTAGGCTTAATCTCTAGATGAGTGATCAGGACAACATGTTGAATTACAACAAATATGAATTTAAATAACTTAAATAAAAAACAATGCTGGTAGGAGGCGTTTCATTTCTACATAAACTAAATTCTCTTGATAATAATATACTTGTCTTAAGAGAGTCAAAAATTTGAAGCACTTTCGATTATCTTAAAAGCAAAAGAATAGGATTAAAATGCTTTCACCTTTAGAAAACATAGGTAAGATGTCAGGACTTCCCCAAGACCAGGTATGGCGGCTTTGGTTAAAAACAGAGTCAAAGTCAACTGGATTTTCTTTCCAACCTTTAAAAGTTGTAAAAATTCTTATTATAATATCATTGACAGAAATTCACTTTCTATTTCTTTGTGATGACTTTTGGGTAATTTTCATGAATACTACTATCAAGTAAAGAAATTGTCAGTTAATTTTATAACTTTAAATGAAAAAAAATTCAATGAAATGAATTTGAAAAACTAATATTATCTCTGCAAATATAGCCATGTCAGTCTTAAAAAGATCCAATATTTTTTTCAGGACATTCAG
Organism: Elysia crispata; assembly: GCA_033675545.1. Lineage (NCBI taxonomy): Eukaryota > Metazoa > Mollusca > Gastropoda > Plakobranchidae > Elysia > Elysia crispata. The sequence goes on from JAWDGP010003572.1 coordinate 390,531, forward strand.
AACTTAAGATTTGATTTCCAGGAAGCTAAATTAAGAAAAGTCTTACACCCACCCATCCATCCCCCTTCCTTTTTTTTTCTCTTAAGTCATTGGTTTCATCAAATTAAATATTTTTATTATAAGCCTTTATTCAACACATTATGTACTTCAAAACCTTCAGTATCATGAGGAAAATTGAAACATTGGATCAGCTTGTACAATCTTACACTAATATCTCAGAACTTGTCAAAATTTCCACACTTTTCTTCATACAAATATTGACTCACTGACTAGCTAGATTCGATCATTTTTATAATACCTGACCTATAATAGGAGGTACATCTGAGACATAATTACAATTTTAGATTCTTTTGATTTCCCAATAAAAAAAATGGAAGTATTTAAAACTGTTTGTTCTTTTAGTTTTCAAGTATGTATTTATCATAAATGTAGTTATTTTCAAATTACTAGTTACAAAATTTTTCATTAAAACAATTTAAAACTTGCTATGGAAATTATTCAAAGCCATAATTCTTTTTTAACCTTAGCAGGGGCTGATTAATTTTTTTCATACATTAACACCCAAAATCGATACCAATACCTTTGGCAACAGCACTGACATCCTCATAGAAACCTGCTATAAGGGCCACATGTCCAGGGCGAGACTCTGTGGGAACTCGAGTGTGTGACACACCCCATACCCCTTCCTCTTCTATAATCCTTCTGCAACAAATAAAGAGATGTTTACGCACATAATTGCTACATGTAAAATGAAACTGAATTTTTTTCTAAATTGGTGCAGATCATAAGTTCTACAAAACAAAGGCAAATCAGATTACTATGGGTTAACTTAATTTGTAGCTTCTTTTCAAAAGCATACATAGAACTGAAATAATTCACAAAAAACAAAACAAAATAATCAGATTTCTTTTAAGAGCACTTACAATACGATTCTGCATTCATGTGGAGTTTATTGACATTAGCTCACTCATGCTAATCTCCTGGTTAATTTTTATTTTATTTGCATGAAACTGAGAGGTGCTTTTAAATCGATTTCTCATATTTTTCATCTTGCTGTAAATCCTTGACTAATTATATGTTTATAAAAAAAGGTGCACTTAAAAACCCATGATGAAAAGGGCCTCATTTTTTACCCCAATCAAGTCACACATTGTCTTAGAATATGAACTATTGAAGTGCAGGATCATCCTTAACCAATGTTTTAGAAGTAATTGAAAAATTGCAATGGAAAGTTGATTTGCAGAGCTGCCAACTGTTGAAACAATAGATTAATTACTGACAATTCATCATTTCTGTACTTTTTGAAGGCACTTTGTTGCTAATCAAGACGATTTAATGTTTTTAAAATTAAAAAAAGTCAGTGATGATGACATGATGTTCACAAAATATTAAATTTTCCTGAAGTCCATTGAATTTTAACAGGCATGCCAATCAGCACCAATTTTCAAAGTCTCATATCATTCATTTAATTTATACATTTACATGACACTATTTAAAAATAAAACTAATTAAAAAAATAGAGAATTTTTTTCATTCAACTGAAGGACTGTAGAGTATAATGTGACACAGCTTTTTAGATGAAATTTGTCAATTTAGTATTTAGGAGATCATTTCAGTATTGAAATAATGAGAGAAGACTGGTTGGAAGCAACATCTATGGGTTGAAAATATTTTAAAAGGTATCAGAAATAACTGCCTACTACCTAAGGTATGGCACACGGCTTCTCCTATTTTCATCTGGTTCAAAAAATTTATCAGCTCTCAAACCATCAGCAACGAAAAGGATCAGTCTAGAAGCAGGCGGCTGCTTTGACACAGTCACAGGTGTCATACCATGAACCAGAGGTGACGTGAAATAAATGTCAAAGATTGAATAAAATAAGATGATGTGAACAAACACTCCAACAGTCACCAATTGCCACAGGTTCATGATAGTATCGTAGCAGGCTCAGCTCAAACTGCGGAAAAAATGTGTCAAAACAAAATCTTATCATTAATTATGATGAAAAGAAAAGAACTTACAAATTTTCAGCTATATGTGTTTAAAACTGATTTAAAATTGATTTGAATTGGAAAATTTGAGATTCATTTATGTGCAACCAATGATGTCTATCAAACATTTCATGGTTAAATTAAATTGGAAAGATTGGACTTGCCAGCTTTCATTCTATTGAAAAGTGTATAAATAGTACTTTAGTAGACCACGTGATGTATTCATGTGAAGGAGCAAAATTAGTATGAAAAATCGCCGTAGCTAGTCTAATTTTTTTTTTACTAGACTAGTCGGTATTCATGGCAGATTTTGGATGTATCAGAAAAATAGGAGGGAAGTCTCTAAAATTGGAAGCCATGTTGAAACGGCTTTAAAATCTTGAAAATTTAACGCCATAATCAGAGGTAGAATCCCACTTTCCGAAAGACCGGCTTCCTCCCTTCCCATCTCGGGGAAGAAGCCAGTCGCTTTCTCAATGCATTCTGACGTCCGAGCTAGTCGGACTGCCCTTTGCGCGTCTGTAATGTTCCGGTTACATTACTCATTAGTCCTCCGTAGAAAAACCTTCACTAACTTCGCCGCTTCCACGAGCACGGAATGCTCAGACCAAAGGACCAGGCTTAATCCATAATCAAGATTCATTCTTAATTTCTTTATTCCTATAGATTGGTGGGTGAAATGTTTCATTTGCACCCGAATTAAGATAGTAGATCTAAATTATTTCTTCTTCTCAAATGCCCTGTCTGGAACAGACATCGGCGATCATGATTCTCCACCTGTCCCTATCTTCCGTCATCCGCAGTAAGGCTATGTTGTCTTTGTTGTTTCCTGTCACAAAAGAGCTCAAGCTATCAAGAAATGTAATCCTTTGTCTACCTCTGCTTCTTGTACCTTCTATCTTGCCTGTAAGAGATAAAAATTCCAGTCCCTTATGGCGACATATGTGGCCTAAAAATTTCAGTTGCCTTTTCCTTATTGTTTTTTCCTCTTGGTTCGTTTCTTCTAATATCGATTCGTTTGTCCTCTTTTCTTTCCATGATATTCTTAACATTATCCTGTAGAACCACATTTCCGCTGCCTCTAAATTTTTCTTGGTTCCTGCAGTTATTGTCCAAGTTTCGCATCCATATAAAAGTATAGACCACACATATGTTTTCAAAACCTTCAATTTGGTTGAAAATGATATATTTCTATTTTTAAGAATGGTGCTCATTTTTTGGAAAGAAGCCTTTGCAATGGCTATTCTCTTCTTAATTTCAGTCCTGCATTTACCGTCAGATGTCAATGTATATCCTAGGTATTTGAATTTCTGTACTTGCCTGATTTGTTCTCCCTTGCTAAAAAGCTTGCATTCTGGATTGTTTTTCTTCTTAGATACTACCATACATTCAGTCTTTTTTACATTTAGAGACAATCCCAGCTTTTCACTCTCTTCTACAACAATATTTAGAAGCCTTTGTAAATCCTCTTCCGATCCTGCTAATAGAGAAGTATCATCTGCATATCTTAGGTTGTTCAGATTTTCACCATTCGCTTTGAGTCCTTCACTTCCATCCAAGTTTCTTAAAATTACTTCACTGTACAAGTTGAACACGTCTGATGACATCACACAACCTTGTCTCACTCCCCTTTTAATATTTGTGTACTCACTGAGTTCTCCACCTACCCTTACCGCAGCAGTTTGATCCCAATAGAGATTTCTAAGCACCCTCAAGTCTTTTCCGTCAATATCTAGCTGATTCAGCATGTCAAATAACTTTTCATGCTTTACCTTGTCAAAAGCCTTAGAATAGTCAATAAAGCATATGTAGAGATCCTTTTGAACTTCAATACATCTTTCCATTAATATTGATAATGTGAATATTGCATTCCTAGTTCCTTTGTCAGGGACAAAACCAAATTGTGTTTTAGCTATCTCTGGTCTTAAGCTCTTGCGCATTCTAAGCATCAGTACTCTCAGTAGAACTTTGGTAATGTGGCTCATCAGACTAATTGTTCTATGTAGCTCACACTCAGTGGCACCTGGGATTTTTGGCAAAGCTATAAATACAGATTTTGCCAAGTCCTCTGGGATTGCTCCACTATCATAAATTGCATTGAGAAGTTTAGTTGTCATCCCTATACCCATTTCTTCTAGAGCTAGAATTATTTCTATTGGTATCCCATCGGGACCTGTAGCTTTCCCACGTTTCATTTTTCTTATGGCTGCCTCTACTTCTGCTTTTAAAATTGGTGGGCCATCTGTGTTTTTCTTTATTGCAGGTCTCTCACCTCTATTGTCTTTGAAAAGCTCCCCTATGTATTCTGACCATCTGTTCAAAACATCTTCTTTATCCATTAGCACTGTTCTGTCTTTAGATTTAATGTAGTTTGTACTGGTGCAGCTCTGCTTTCCACTTACTTCCTTTATCTTTGAATGCATATATTTATTGTCTAAATGTTGATTTTGCTCTATTTCTTGACATTGTTCATTTATCCATTTTTCTTTTGCCTCATTGCATTTCTTTTTCACCTCCTTGTTCAGCATTTTGTATTTTACCTGATCTGATTTAGATTTCCTTAGATCTAAATTATAAAAACATATAAAAGGCTTTGGAAACAACATTTTTTATGTTGAAATGGTCGAATTAGACTATTAAACCATCTCACTATTGCTGGAAGAATACAGAAGTAAGCATTACTTATTATTAGTAGGGGACAAATAGACTTACGTCTAAAATTTAGTACTTAGTCCAGCCTTGAGTCAGGTGTAACTTTACGCCAAAATTTAGTACTAAGAAAATCCCATGAATAGGTCGTACATACCGCTAAATTGAATTTTTAGACTTAAGCTAGTCAGATTTTTGGTCCTAAGCCTTCTCAAGCTTGGTTACATCCATCTTTTTTTCTAAGTTTGTTTGCCTCAAACTGATGCAAAATAACATTATCTTTGAAAGGCACAAATTTAAAATAATTCATAGTCCAAGAAATCACAAAGATAGGCTGGTAATAATCAAGTTTATTTCATTTATACACATCCTACTCAGTCAAGGCTAAAATAAACTTAAACTAGCTTTATGATAAATCATAAAGTAATCTCCTATTATAAGTTTATTAAATTATAGTACCGGTAAGATAAGTAAATTTCAGTTTTACAATTTAATTCTGAAAAGCATTTTTTTCTATAAATTTTAGACTTATTGTAAATAAAACCTTCAGATTTTTTCTTACCAGCAAAAAGAACATAAAAAAAAGTATTCTAAAGCCTTGTAAGAGAAGGCTAAGCACACAAATAATAACAATCTACAAATAAATGAAGGGCCTAGAATCTAGTCTACAATTCAGATCTAATGTTTTATTTAAGCACTAAGATCCCCTCTAACACTCTAAAATCATTATCATGTTTTTCTCACAAATATAGACAGGCTTGATAGCAAAACCTTGAAACACTATATACAGCTTAAGTTAAGTTCAAGGATCAATTTATACTCAAGGGTAACCAAAGATGTGTACAAGATCAGCACAAAATTTTTTTTAAATCACCTATTTCATTTTTAGTACTGAAAAAGCCAAGACAAAGGTTTGACGTTTTCTTCATTTCAAATCAGATTCATTCTTCTGCATCTGTTTCTCATCTTACATTTAAGTTGGTGACTGCTTTATATTTTTTCACAATTTTTTGTTAATGTAATATGCAATGCTAAGAATAAACTCAAACCTTTCTTGCGTTATGGGCCAAACAAATTAAAATGATTTCATTAGCTTCTGAATTTGAGATAAGTTATAGATATCTTGCTAAATTCAATAGGGCAGGTGTGTAACAGTGTAATTGGTAAATTTGCAGATATCGGCCCAAATCACGTTATGCTTCACAATTTAACATTTCTCAACAAATTCAAAACTTGTAGTTTAATGGGATTTTAGAGCAACATAAAAATGCTTATATCTTGAAAAGTATTTATTTGTGACAAATAAAACCTTCATATTTGTGGAGCATATCAAATTCATTAAGAAAAATACAATTTTAAAGCTTTTAAAAAGTGAGTTGCGCTGATCACTGCAATACTTTTTTTTAGATGATTTGTCCACAGCACACAAATCAGAGCACTGCCTTACTTCAGTCCAGAACTATATATACTAAATTTTTTTTAGAGAGAACAAGATAATAAAAGGCTTCAAGTGCCAATAATTTGTGCAATAACGTTATCAAAATAAGCTGACTTCAATGCATGTAGATTCCTGGTGTTCAGTATATCGGCCCAACTCACGTTCAGCTTCACAATTGAGTGTTTCTCGACAAATTCGAAACTTGTGGATTAATAATTTAATGGGATTTTAGAGCAACACAAAAATGCTTATATTTCAAAAACGTTGTGACAAATAAAACCATATATTCATGTTCAGCATATCAAATTCATTTAGAAAAATACAATTTTAAAGCCTACAGTGAGTTGGGTCGATAACTGCAACAATACCATATATTCTATAAACTCTTTTGCAACAGTTAATATGCTAACATTTCCATACGCTCATCAAATACTTTCATTCCAAACTGTAGTGGAATATCAGGTCAGCACAGTTTTCAAGATCATTTAATGAATTGGCCAAAAGTTTTAACTTATCCTTTTGAGGGAAGCAGTCTTGCTAAAATCCATAGAAAGTGAGAAAACTATTTGAACAGAGATGAAATTGACCTAAAATTAACAATAGTAACAGCCTGGGTCTCTGAGCCAATTAACAGAATTAATTGCTTTGAAAAACGTTGATCTTGATCAATATTAGAATTTAAATTTAGATTTAGGGCTATCATACTTTAAACAGATGCAAGGATGCAACAGTAAACTCTACATCCAGGCCAAACGGATTCATTTATTATTTTATATCTTCATCCTGTAATCTAGATATTGGTGTGTCTAAATTTAGATGTTAAATCTAACTAGATCTAGATCTAATTTTTTTCCCAAAATTGTTATAACCCTTTCTGTTAAGGTTACATTGGTCAAGCTTAATCCGCTATGTCTAAGCCTAGATCTAGATCCAGATAGATCTAGACTAATAGATCTAGATCTAGATCAGTGATAGATTAGGTGATCAACAAATCCGGAACTGGGCAGTCAGTTTTAGTTATAGATTAGTACGTTAGATTAAATTTACAAATTCTATCTTTATTTATTCATCGATTGAAGGATTAATGGGTATGAAACATGAGAAATCATTAAATGTTGTAAGTTCTAACAAAAGTTTAAAGACCGGCTCAGACCACAAGTGATTCAGAAAGCCTCAGAATAACGGTAAACGTCTCTCATTAACCTGTGGGTACTGCTGTTTATGCGTACCGCCTGCTCTTTTAAAAACAACAGGGGTTATCTCGCATGCGGAGAGAAGATAATTAATAAAATACCCTTGATGACACGGAGCTAAAAATAATGTCCCTGGAGGCAATAGTGACAGGTTGAAAAAAGCAATCCCTTTTCTGTGGCAGCAGCTGCTTGTTTCATCATAGCGGGTGAAAGTCAACAAAGCTACAAACATTAACCATGGTGTGTACTTTGGAATAATATTCTCAACGTGTCGATATCGACTGTTGATAGAAGTACTTGGTACTCATGCTTACTTCTTTTTTTTTTTCCTGCAGCTCACACCATCGCATCGAGGATATCGATAAACTGTTACTAGCGCTGCTGCTACTACTACTACTACTACTACTACTACTACTACTACTACTACTACTACTACTACTACTACTACTAGGCCTACTATTACTACAAGTCACAATTATTACTACTACATGTACTACTACCGGTACTACAATAACTACTACTACTACTACTACTACTACTACTACTACTACTACTACTACTACTACTACTACTACTACTACTACTACTACTACTACTACTACTACTACTACTACTACTACTACTACTACTACTACTACTACTACTACTCTCTTTTTCTTCTTTTTCTCCTTCTTCTTCTTCTTCTTCTTCTTATTATTATTATTATTATTATTATTATTATTATTATTATTATTATTATTATTATTATTATTATTATTATTATTATTATTATTATCATTAGTAGTAGTAGTAGTAGTAGTAGTAGTAGTAGTAGTAGTAGTAGTAGTAGTAGTAGTAGTAGTAGTAGTAGTAGTAGTAGTAGTAGCAGCAGTAGTAGTAATAGTAGTAGTTATTGTAGTAGTATTCTGGTTGTTGAGTTTGTTGTTGTTTTTGTTGTTTTTATAAGTATTGTTGATGTTCTTTGTGGATTTTTTATTGTTATGTAGTGCTGTTTTTCTTTTGTTTTTTCAAACTACTAATTTAACGTGACGAAGGATATTTTAAAGCCCACATTTTCGAGCAATATAATTAAATCTTACTTCATCATGAATTATGGTAGACGTAAAACAGTTCTTTTAGTTCACAATTCACCTTAGCTTAAAAAAAAAATTCTGCAACAGATTCATCAAAGTCATTCAACACATGGAATGTCCTTTTGTTATAACAATTACATTTCCAAAATAAGTGATAATTGGAAACAAAGTAGTAAAATTCACTGTAACACCTCCAAAGCTATGACTCTGACCACAATCAACGAGGTTACATATTATCTCTCTGTCTCTTTCGCCACAACCACGGCTTCCTATCCTTTCTATAAACTCGATGAATATAATAATTATTATAGGTTTATGACTAGTGCAGCCACTCTCAGTAAATCAGTAACGGATGGTAGTTCTTTTTCAAGAAATAACTTTTTTTATCATATTTCTCTGTCTTTCCGTCTATCTGTCTGTCTGTCTGTTCTCTCTCTCTCTCTCTCTCTCTCTCTCTCTCTCTCTCTCTCTCTCTCTCTCTCTCTCTCTCTCTCTCTCTCTCTCTCTCTCTCTCTCTCTCTCTCTCTCTCTCTTTCTCTCTCTCTCTATCTATCTATCTATCTATCTATCTATCTCGTACTGTCTCAGTCTCTCTGTCTCTGTCTTTCTCTGTGTGTCTCTGTCTCTCTGTCTCTCTCTGTCTATCTATCTATCTATCTATCTATCTATCTATCTATCTATCTATCCATCTATCTATCTATCTATCTATCTATCCATTTATCTATCTATCTATCTATCTATCTATCTATCCATTTATATATATATCTCTGTTTCTTCATATATATCTTAGCAAATAGCATTAATGAAATTGACTTTTATTGCCAAAGTCACAAGTGTCACCTCTCTTGCCCTCCACACGTATACACAAGTGAATTTTCGATCTGTACTTTCAAAAAGTGTAAGACAACGTAAAGTGCAATTAATTTTTTTTTATTTTTAATCAGCCGATAAATCTCAAAAGCTATCTAAATTCAGCAAAATGTTGAAGAGTTACCGGGTTTGGTTATTTTTCTGTAAAACAATGTTTATTCATATTTTAAAAAGATCCCTATAGCATCGGCTCGAGCGTCATTTGATCCATTCCACTCGGCAAAAGTCTTCCCTGCTGCATACTGGAACATTGGCATGGCTACAGTTTTTTCAGCTGCACACCCGTCAATCACGCTATCTTTGACAGTAAACCAACCCTTGAAACCATTGCATCCTTTGTCGTAGTCACGGTTTATGTGAAATCTTCGAGTATGTCCTGGAGATGGGTTTTCATATCCCTTGATGCTGAAAAAATTATGCGGCTGTGTTGTAAGATCGTCCCAGCTAGAGAGTATCACTCTGCCCGCTGCAAACCAACTGGTGTATGTCGACGCTTTACCATTAAAGACAACATTCTGCACCATTTGGCCATCCTTGTAGATAGCAAAAAGAACTTCATCGATGCCATCCCAGTTGTCAAAGGCCTCTCTGTTTCTATAGTGGTTTACACATGGTAGAGACCCATTGAATTGCTTACAGCCTTCCTCTACGTCAAGCGGAATCCCCGTACCGTGCAGGTATGCCGGATAAAGTTCAACGTTGATATAGGCTGTTCCCCTGAAGATAAGCTTCCACTCTTTCCTGCCGATGCCGAATGGGTCAGAAAACTCTTCTACCGGCACCAAAGCGCCCCCTGCGTAAGAATTGGTGAAAGTATTGACCTGAGAGGCCAAGCTCTGTGTGAGGCTGGAGAGACTGGATACGCTAGAAATCAGGCTGGTCAGTTTGGCATCTTCTGCTGTTGTTGCCGCAGCACACTTGTTTACATCTGTCTCAAGTTTATCTAACTTTACATCATAGGAGGTCAAGTTCGCCTCGATTGATTTCAGGGAGGTGATCGCAAGAGCCATATGACTCGAGACGTTTTCTTTTCCTTCACATGGATTCTTCAATATTTTATTTACGAAAGCGTCCATCTTGTCTCCTAAATTATTTTCCAGCCCGTCAAACTTAAGCGCAAGCTGATCAGAAAGAACTCCACCTCCAGAGCTTGTAGATTGTGCACGTCCAAAACCTTCCGTGACACGAATGTGTATTTGCGAAAGTTTATCTTCGAGCCTGTTTTCTAAATCATTTACTCTCTTATCCAATGCACCTCGCATATCTGCAATTTTATCCTCCAGCCTGTTTTCCAAACTTCTAAGCGAGTCATCTAGACGGGTTAAGATCGAGTCGAACTTTGACTGAAATAAAGTCACCAGTTGCGCAGAAATTTGAGGTAAGTTCGGGTGCTCATCTGATAAAACGTTATTAGACGGCAAAGAAGCCTTAATTGTTCCGAACTGTGTTCTTAGATCTTGTTGAAAATTGACCGCTTTTCCCACGATAGATTTTGTGACGGACGTCTGTCCTTGGCTGTCAACGTATACCGCCACGCAAGAAAACTGGCTCTCCTGGCAATCGTGTATCTTGAAGAGATCAAGAGATACTTCTCCTTGCTGGTCGGAAAGCTGGCCAATGACACGTATCCCATTAGACACGCGTTTAAGTGTCGTTTGCTGCGATGAGATAGAAGCCAGCTGCTGCCAGCGTCTGTCGATGCCTCCTACAGTTGGATGATTCTTCGAGATAGTGATGCTGGTCAGTTTTCTGGAATTGTTGCTGTTGCTGCTAGATGGGTCAGGTAGTGTTTCGGTACACTGTAGCAGGCCACATTTTTGACGATCTTTGGAAGTTCCCTTCGCATCAGGAGAGTGGGAATGAAGTGTGAAATCAAAACCTGTCAAAGTAAGATGTTTCAAAGAGAGAATAACAAAACGTCAAATAAATCAATACATTTTTTACTGTTTCTTTGAAAAGACAACAAATTTGGTCTTTCAATAACGTTTTTTTTTTCATTGATTTCATTACTTCCTACTGGTTAAGAGAAAATAGGCATAGCGAATTAGAAACATAACTGTCCTATCTCTCGAACCAAGGCGTTATTACGCTTTATATCATAATGTTTTTTCTTTCATCGATTTCCAATTCTTAAGCCTAGTTGCAGTAGTATAATATGTCAATGATTGTCAACATTTCTTGTCCACTACAAGGCACTTCTTAATATATGATTTCTGATAATTGTATGAAATAAAATGTATGATATCTAAATAAATTATAGTTGCTGGTATACGGCCCACTGAAACTTTTTCTGGTACATAATGCGCCTGTTTTGTTAATCAGAGCAATATTCCAAATCAGTGAGCGACCAATGTTAATACTGCAACAGTCCAGACAAGCTTTTCAGCCAGTCGATCACACTCTTTTCGTCCATGTAAGAATTGGTGAACTGCTATTGGCCTTGGCAAACAATAATTATATTAAACAAAGACCTCTACGTCTGGAAAATTTAGAATTTTGTTCTGAGAGATTGAGTAATGAATTAGTTATTTATAGATAAAAAGATCAACTGAAAAAAAACCTTTGAACACGCCAAGTTAAATTTTCACGGCATGAGACTGATGATACAACTATTTGTAGGCCTCTATAGAATCGTATCAACTTTTTCAAAGAACATTGAAGCATAAACTTCTCTTTATTGTAGTGCAACTTGTCTTAATCATATTGATAGCGCAAAATTCTTAAAAGTGTTATTGTTTAAATTCAGTTGATCTGTATACTTATTATGTAAATAGAGTAATATCTGTTTAAGCACTTTTCGTCAATTTATTTTTTTTTTTTTTTGTAACTTATCTATGACGATGAATAATATGAAATCAGATGAAATTGCCAAACAAAGTTTTACGTATAATATAAACAGCGAGAATAACAGTCCGAGTTGAGAATGTTATTTAATGTAACCTGCATAAGATAATCTAATTGCAACATGTACAGAACATTAAATATGTTGTTTTTGTTTGTTTTGTTTTTTTGTTTGTTTGTTTTTTTTTTAAAGAGAAGGAGCAGCGTCAACAAAGTCCTATAAGCATAAAAATAATAGAAGACTTTTAAAAAAGAAAAATGTCAAAATTTTGCAAAATTTGACAAGACCACTCACCTTCACAGTAAACTTGCCACAGAACCAGGAGTATAATTGTTCCTGCTATTTTTGCCATTTCAAGTATGACTTTTTAAATCCTTGTCTCTGATGTTAATTTTGAAGTTCTCATTAGTTTCTCGCTCTCTTGATGCTGAGTTTATTAACTGTTGAGCTTTTATATATTATCAAACAAACTAATTGCTCTTTTCTATGACTCTGCATTACCTGCTGCGTTTGTGCGCATGTTTGCTGACTAGAAATATAATAGGAGTTTATCGCAGGCAGCGAAGTAAAGTGTAACAGCCAGGATAAAGTGATATGGTGGGCGTGATTCAACTTGTCACGAAGTGACTTTTTCTGTTTTGGTTATGTTATTTGTTTTGTATTTTTCTTTAGTTTTCCACACCGAGAATAGCATTATCAAAAGATCAGAAAAAAAAATCCTCTCAAGACATACCAAAAGATAACTGAAAGACGTTTTTGACATAGCTCCAATTGTTGAAGTGACGTTATCAACGTGGAGAAAACATGACAAGGTCTTAACTAGAGTTTGAACATTGGTATCTTTTCATATTCTTTCATTTAGTAGTAATGATAAAATTATTTTTAAGAAGACTCAGAAAGATCCTATTTGTGAATGTAACGCCTTGTGCTGTAATTTGATCTATTGCTATTGCTTTCCTCACCCTGCGTAGGTGCGTAATTTTGGGTAGCGGATCGACTAGATCTATGAACATTGTTTTATTTAGTTGCATAATGTTTGTATTTCAAACCTAAGAACTTAGTTTTGTTTATTGAACACATCCCGCACTTGCATGGCCTAGATTCTTCTGGAATCTTCGACCTAGCTCTAGCATAATAATAATCTCGTCACTCCTTGTTTATCTTTGCTCTGACTGCTCGCTATTTTAGAGCGCATTACTCACCACGTGTACCAAGAATATTCTCTTATGATACATGTAATTCCTTTTCAGGATGATTCGACGAGATTTTGTATAAATAAGAGTGGAAATTATGTTCAGTCAGTCAACATCAAGTCAACCTACAGTGAGTTTAAGAGTTGACTTTTTGTGGACAGTGATTATAGTCAACCTCTTGTGTTGGATTAAACAGTTTGCAACTTTTACTAGCGGTCTTCAGAGTTATTTTCTACGGGCGGGCTGAGTGACTGGCTGTTTATATTTTCATACCCATAGACAAACAAGGCCAAATAGATCATCCCATCAAGTCTGTTACAGTGAATTCTTCTTCTTCTTCTTCTTCTTCTTCTTCTTCTTCTTCTTCTTCTTCTTCTTCTTCTTCTTCTTCTTCTTCTTCTTCTTCTTCTTCTTCTTCTTCTTCTTCTTCTTCTTCTTCTTCTTCTTCTTCTTCTTCTTCTGCGTTCAATCTTTTGACTGTGCTAAATCGAAAGTCCGGTCAGGTCAACGAAATTGGTCGTATTCAGTAGGTCGTCTCCAGACCCCCAGAGCTTCTACAGGCCAGACTTGAAGTCTTGCTTCCTCAAAGTTGGAGCAAGTTTGTAGGATGTGGACTGGGATATGTTCTGTCCCTCTACATTGGCATTGCGCAGATTTTGCCATTCCCATCTTCTTCAGATGTTTGTTGAGGCCACAGTGGCCTGTCCTTAGGCGAATCAGTGTCGTTTGACCTTTTCTGTCTAGCATGTGAATGTTGTCATTCTTGAAAGCTTATCCTTCCTTCTCTTCTTGCAATTCTTGTATGGCCGTGTTTTCAAGAAGAGTTTTAGCTTCTTCATATGAGATAGTAGATGGTGGTTACTTTCTTCTTTTGCTAACTGGTCAGCAGTTTCGTTTCCCGTTATTCCTGAATGTGATGAGATCCAATCGAGAACTATTTTCCTTTTTTTTTTGACAGCTTGTTAAGTTGTCGCACAAGATTGATGTTGTGTTATCTGTAGGATTTGACTGCAGAGTCTGAAGGGCTGACAGAGAATCAGAAAGCATCACTGCACTGTCCTGTTGCTGGACATATGTCTCAAGGTGTTGAGCTGCCAAAAGCAATGCGTCCATTTCTGCATTGAAGTTCGTACTTTGCACCCCAACAGATCTTGCCTTTGAGAAAGCTGCTCCAGATGAATGTATGGCTATCATTCCGCTTCCTCCATTTTTTACTGCCTTTTCAGCTGATCCGTTAGTATAGATTAAATCATGGATCCATGAACATTTTGGGTATTTGTGGTCTAAAGTTTCTAGGGTCAGTGCTTTCAGCATATGAGGGGGATGGTCAGCCTTAGAGTGGATTCCAGGAATTTTTGTTGACAGTTCAAATCTCTGAGTCGGCAGCAGACCCGAGGACGCAATTGTTCTACATGTGATAGTTGTGAGGCTGTGTTTCCTTTCTTCTCTAGCTCTTTGACTTTTGGGGTTAAGCGATTCACTCTGAAGCCTGCTTTTAATGGGTTGGTTTAGTTTCTGGTGAAGGGGATGAGAGTGTAGTCTTTTTGTTTTTTCTGCTTGGCATTGGATCTTGAAGTTTCTTCTCGTTTCAAGAGGCTGAATGTTCGCCATTTTCTCCATTTGCCAGATGGGTGTGCTTTTTATTGCACCACGGATGATCTCAGGCCCATGTTGTCTATTCTGGTCTTGTTTGCCTTTGATGCTGTAGACCATGATGAAGAAGCATACTCTGTCACAGGTCTAACATTGCCTGAGTACACTTGACGTAGAATTTTCAGATTGGCTCACTACTTTCTTCCAGCCAATTTCTTCATGACGGAGAGTCTTCTGGTGCTTTTGTTTTCCACTGTCTACAGATGAGGCTTCCATGTCAGGCTTGGATCGAGGGTATCTCCCAAGAAGGTTTGCTTGTCTGAAATTTCTATTTTCTCTCCATCCAGCTGAAGGCGGACTGTTTCTTTCTGGTTTGATAGTGAGAGTAAGGTCGCCACTGTCTTGGATCTGTTGAGAGTCAGAGCCCACTTGTCAGCCCAGTCTTTTACACTACCTTGTTGATGGTTTCCTGTAACCTATGTGTAGCTGTTGATACATATTCTTCGCGGCTCCAGACATCTAGATCATCGGCATGTAGAGTATTTGAGACAAAATTTGGAATGATGGATGTAAGATCATTTATATATATATGAGGATCAGAGTTGGGGAGATTACTCCATCCTGGGGCACTCTTTCTCTAAGTTTGATTCGGTTGCTTGTGCTTCCACCCATGCTGACTTTTACAGTTCTGTTGTGAAGAAAGTTTTTTATCCAGTTCAGCATTTTTCCTCTGATTCCCATTTTCATGACTTTTAGCAGAACCCTTTTTTCTTTATCAAACGCTTTTGTTAAATCAAAGAAGACTGCCAATGTCTTCTTCTTTCTTGGATCTTGGAAGCTATTCTCTATGTCTTGTGTTAGGGGGGCTAGCTGGTCTTCGGTGCTGCGGTGTTGACGATAGCTTGTCTGTGTAGAGGGGAGTAATTCTTGACTTTCTAAGAACCACACCAGTCTGCTGTAGACAATTCTTTCCAGTAACTTGCCCAGGCAGCTGAGCAGGCTGATAGGTCTTTAGCTATCTGTCTTCTTCTTTGCCTTTCTTGAGGATAGGTCTAATGACAGCTTTTTTCCATCTAGAAGGTACATGGCCAAGGTGCCAGCTTTGGTTGAAGATTACCAGAAGTGTTTTCTTTGCTGCAGGTCCAGTATGTCGCAGCATACCATTTGTGATGCCATCTGGTTCAGGCGCCTTTTAGGGTTTTATGCTTAACAAAGCCAGGTCGAGTTCTTTGATTGTTAACCTATCCAACGTGCAAGGGTGGATGGTACATCGATTTTCTGTAGTTCATTTATCTCAGGTTGAATGTCATGAATTCTGCTCCTTGAAATTTCTACTTTACTGACATTCTTGTAAGCGTTGGCGAGAACGTTGCACGCAGCTTCCCTACTACTGGTCCAGATTCTGCGAGGAGGACGGTCTGGCTCCTGCAGACATTGTCAAAATCGAGAGCCTTTCTAAGGTGCTACAGTTTTTGAGTATCTTTCTCAATGTTTAGACTTGAAGTTTTTTCAAACCAGGTCCTTTGACTTTGAGAGTGCTTTTCCAACTCATACAGCTTCTTGACTTTTTTGTGAACCTGCCTATTGAGGTCTGTTGGCTGCTTTTCTAGAGCATCTCTGGCAGTATCTAGTTGTTTGTGTATGTCTTGCAGTCTCTTATTCCAGTATGGCTTATAGTCCTTCCTTCTTCCTCTCGGTATAGATAATTTTGCTGCTTCTATGATGCTTTTTTGTAAATGTAGAGATGTTGCTGTCTATGCTGTTATGGTGACTGAATAAATTCTTGGTGAGACCATCGGCTATTTCCTGAAATTTCTGCCAATCTGCCTTTTTGTAGTTCCAGGTTGGTGGCAATCTGTGTGGGTTAAGTTTGATGTCTCTGTTGACATTGAGGATCACTGGTCTATGAACACTGCCTCCCAGTTGAGAGCAGACTTCTCGTTGTGTGACCTTCTGAATGTCGTCTGTGGCTGCTGCCAGGTCTGGCGTGCTTGTGGTATTCCAAGATCTTGAGAAGTATGTTGGTTCATCATAAGGAGTGTTGATAAATATGAGCTTGTTGCTTATCATCCAATCCTCTACATCTTCCCCTTTTGCATCTAAGTTTTTATAGCCCCATGCGGGGGAGTCGCTGTTGACGTCTCCACATATTATCCAGCTCTCTGGGGTAGATTGATGTCTTGCAGATCTATCTGTTTGTTGGGTGGGCTGTAGACCGTGTAGACATACAAATCCTTCCTTCCTAGAATGAGTCTAACACCTACATAATAATATTCTGTGTCACCGTCTTGGGGTCTGGATATTTCTACAGACGGTATTTTGCTTCTGACAAGGGTGGCGACTTCTCCTTTGGGTCTATCTTTTCTGTCATTTCTTTATGCTTCATACCCTTGTATGTGGAATCTGAAGGAACTGTTAAGAAGCGTCTCCTGGAGACAGCAGATGTCAATGTTGTTTTCCTGAAGGAATTGTTCCAATTCCAATTTCTTTTATCTCACTCCTTCTGCGTTCCAGTGAGCTATACGAAGCAGATGGCCAGTCGTCCTACTTAGCTCTCCCCTAGCCATGGCAAGAGAGTCAGAGTCACGGTCAGTAGCATAGGGTGGACTCCTTCGAGGCACGGAGCCCGGCGCCGTCCCATCCTGGCCAAGAACCAACGGGGCGACACCACACTGTCTTAACGTAAGTTGCACGGTCATGGATTGGTACGTGAACATCCGATTCAATCCCGCACCCTGAGGTTGAAGTTCTCCGATTTCGGCGGTTGGGGCTTTTCTTCAGGGTGTCCTCCTCCCTTAGAAAGGATATCGTCCAAGACTAATGAGTCCTCTCCACTCAGGTATTATGGTGTTTTCCTTCACTAGCTAAGTTTCTTGTCAGGGTCAATAATTATTGTTAGTGTCTCTCAGTCAGAGGTGGTCTCCCTGCACAGGTTGGCATGAGTGCTCTTGAGATGGGGCAGTCCCTATACATAATTTATGTACGTGTCCATCCCCCAAACCGCGTCTTGGGCTCAGTGGGTTACTGCCCAGGTGGACGTTCTTCATACCAAGGAGGTGCACACCACCTTCTGTCACAGTCCTATCTGTCTTTCCATTTGCCTGGTCCACGCTTGGTCTGGCCTCTACCTTGGGACTAATCCAGCATAGGTGACCCTTCGTGGCACAGCTCACAAGGGTCATCGAGGCACATGCCTCCATACCACGACAAGGAATGGACCTCAGTGAATTAACTCTTCAGAAGGATACAAGACTGTGTTAAAGTTTTACATGGTAGAGAACGCCAGACCTTGAGTTTTATCACGGTAGCAAGAACTTGCAAATATCAAGCAGGAATAAATTGGTTTTGCTAACTCTCATGACAATTATCATTCTCGTCGTCATCATCATCATCATTATCTTACCCAGCATAATTATGATTAATATTATTTTTATAATTATTACCAAAGTGCAAATGAGCTCACTGACGCAATAAAAAAGGAGAGTCTACTTTAAGGCCCACTGAGTTCCATGAAAGAGCGATCAAATTTCGTAATAGTTACTAATACATACGTGAAAATTTTCTTATGAGGTAGGGGTTAATAATTCAGTCGCAAGCCAGAAAGAACTGATTCATTGTTGAATTTTATCGCACAAAAATCGAGTAAATATTTATGAAAAATTACTGAGAGCAAGAAAGGCTGTAAGCATTTGAGTCTTACTGGTTTTCTTGGGCAATGAACAAATTCTAATATTTCAGTATTTTGAGCCTAAATATGATTTAGATAGACTGTTGACATGTATTACATTTTATTTAAAGTGAAAAATAGTACGATTTAAGGCATCTTAACTCGACTCGCTTAACTCTTTTTTTATTTCTCGATTTATCTTTGTCTGATAAGAAAAACTTTCTCCTTTTCACTATTTTAATTAAAATTCATATTGACCTTTTTTTGCATAGAAATCTTCTTGCAAAATCAGCGTAATGAAACTCTTTATTTCCTCATTCCATTACATCTCTATGGACCTTTTTTTCATGAAAAACTGTAATTTTTCTGGGTTTTGTATTCCTTTTTGAACTTTGGTATATGAAGAAAAGCAATCAAAATCTATTCCTGTAATTTCATTTTAATGTGACACATCAAAGATGCTTGAATTTTATCTCTTCTCTTCGGCGGATTTCTTGTTACTTCTATGTGTTATTTTTAGTGTATTCTTTTGAAAGTGAAAGCTTTACTACACGTGCTTCTTTTTTCGTTGCGTTATGCGTTTTATTCTGTTTCTGAACCTTGTTTTGCATTAAACTGCGTTCTAGTAGACTGTAGCAGGCTAGCAGAGGATAGTAGTACTCAGTAGTAGTAGTAGTAGTAGTAGTAGTAGTAGTAGTAGTAGTAGTAGTAGTAGTAGTGGTAGTAGTAGTAGTAGTAGTAGTAGTAGTAGTAGTAGTAGTAGTAGTAGTAGTAGTAGTAGTAGTAGTAGTAGTAGTAGTAGTAGTAGTAGTAGAAGAAGAAGAAGAAGAAGAAGAAGAAGAAGAAGAAGAAGAAGAAGAAGAAGAAGATGATGATGATGATGATGATGATGACAGGAAGGAGAAGGAGTGGGAGTAGTGGTAGTACTAATAGAAGTAGAAGTAGTAGTTTCAGTAGTAGTAGTAGTAGTAGTAGTAGTAGTAGTAGTAGTAGTAGTAGTAGTAGTAGTAGTAGTAGTAGTAGTAGTAGTATTGTAGTTGTAGTAGTAGTGTTAGTAGTAGTTCTTTTTACAGAAATTCTTTTTTCCTCTCATCTCTCTATTTCTCTCTTTCTCAATCTCTCTCTCTCTCTCTCTCTCTCTCTCTCTCTCTCTCTCTCTCTCTCTCTCTCTCTCTCTCTCTCTTCCCTCTAATTTTCTTCTCCTCTCTCTCTCTCTCTCTCTCTCTCTCTCTCTCTCTCTCTCTCTCTCTCTCTCTCTTCCCTCTAATTTTCTTCTCCTCTCTCTATCTCTCTCTCTTTCTCTTTTTCTCTCTCACTCTTTATCTTTCTCTCGTCTCTTTTACTCTCTCTCTCTCTCTCTCTCTCTCTCTCTCTCTCTCTCTCTCTCTCTCTCTCTCTCTCTCTCTCTCTCTTGTAACGTCCTCGCTTAATCTTGAGAAAGATACTTTATATCATTTACACCTTGTGGAGTCTTTCTTTATATGGAAAAGAGGCATATGACCACCTTGTTCCTCCGATGGGCTACATCTTTTTTTTTGTTGTTGTTTTGTTTTGTTTTTGTTTTTTCGCCTTCTCTCTGTCCCTCTATCTCTCTCTCGCTCTTTTTCTCTCTCATTCTTCCTTTCTTCTCATACATTCTAGCAAATAATGTCAATGAACTGGACTTTAAAACTATTGCCAAAGACACTCTTTTCTCCCATTTTGCAAACACATACCCATATAAATTTGTATATTGTGTACTCTCAAAAAATGTAATACATCATTAAGGTGCATATTCACTGTTTTTACTCAAAATACCACGTATAAAGAAAGAAACTAACCGAACCAATGGTGTGTTGGTGGTTGGGTTTATTTATTTATTGATTTAATTTTTGTTATCTTCGGATTTTTTTTTTTCTTAAACAACATAACCTTTATTTCATTCATATTTTAAAAAGATCCCTATAGCATCGGCTCGAGCGTCATTCAATCCATTCCACTCGGCAAAAGTCTTCCCTGCTGCATACTGGAACATTGGCATGGCTACAGTTTTTTCAGCTGCACACCCGTCAATCACGCTATCTTTGACAGTAAACCAACCCTTGAAACCATTGCATCCTTTGTCGTAGTCACGGTTTATGTGAAACCTTCGAGTATGACCTGCAGATGTGCTTTCATATCCCTTGATGCTGAAAAAATTATGCGGCTGTGTTGTAAGATCGTCCCAGCTAGAGAGTATCACTCTGCCCGCTGCAAACCAACTGGTGTATGTCGACCCTTTACCGTTAAAGACAACATTTTGCACCATTTGGTCATCCTTGTAGATAGCCAAAAGAACTTCATCGATGCCATCCCAGTTGTCAAAGGCCTCTCTGTTTCTATAGTGGTTTACACATGGTAGAGACCGATTGAACTGCTTACAGCCTTCCTCTACGTCAAGCGGAATCCCCGTACCGTGCAGGTATGCCGGATAAAGTTCAACGTTGATATAGGCTGTTCCCCTGAAGATAAGCTTCCACTCTTTCCTGCCGATGCCGAATGGGTCAGAAAACTCTTCTACCGGCACCAAAGCGCCTCCTGCGTAAGAATTGGTGAAAGTATTGACCTGAGAGGTCAAGCTCTGTGTGAGGCTGGAGAGACTGGATACGCTAGAAATCAGGCTGGTCAGTTTGGCATCTTCTGCTGTTGTTGCCGCAGCACACTTGTTTACATCTGTCTCAAGTTTATCTACCTTTACATCATAGGAGGTCAAGTTCGCCTCGATTGATTTCAGGGTGATCGCAAGAGCCAGATGACTCGAGACGTTTTCTTTTCCTTCACATGGATTCTTCAATATTTTATTTACGAAAGCGTCCATCTTGTCTCCTAAATTATTTTCCAGCCCGTCAAACTTAAGCGCAAGCTGATCAGAAAGAACTCCACCTCCAGAGCTTGTAGATTGTGCACGTCCAAAACCCTCTGTGACACGAATGTGTATTTGCGAAAGTTTATCTCCGAGCCTGTTTTCTAAATCATTTACTCTCTTATCCAATGCACCTCGCATATCTGCAATTTTATCCTCCAGCCTGTTTTCCAAACTTCTAAGCGAGTCATCTAGACGGGTTAAGATCGAGTCGAACTTTGACTGAAATAAAGTCACCAGTTGCGCAGAAGTTTGAGGTAAGTTCGGTTGCTCATCTGATAAAACGTTATTAGAGGGCAAAGAAGCCTTAATTGTTCCGAACTGTGTACTAAGATCTTGTTGAAAATTGACCCCTTTTCCCACGATAGATTTTGTGACGGACGTCTGTCCTTGGCTGTCAACGTATACCGCCACGCAAGAAAACTGGCTCTCCTGGCAATCGTGTATCTTGAAGAGATCAAGAGATACTTCTCCTTGCTGGTCGGAAAGCTGGCCAATGACACGTATCCCATTAGACACGCGGTTAAGTGTCGTTTGCTGCGATGAGATAGATGCCAGCTGCTGCCAGCGTCTGTCGATGCCTCCTACAGTTGGATGATTCTTCGAGATAGTGATGCTGGTCAGTTTTCTGGAATTGTTTCTGTTGCTGCTAGATGGGTCAGGTAGTGTTTCGGTACACTGTAGCAGGCCACATTTTTGACGATCTTTGGAAGTTCCCTTCGCATCAGGAGAGTGGGAATGAAGTGTGAAATCAAAACCTGTCAAAATAAGATGTTTCGAAGAGAGAACAACAATTCTTCAAATAAATCATTAAATGCATCTTTGTAAGAGACAACAAACTCTTAAATACACGATTGTTTTTTCATTGACTTCATTATCTTCTTAGGCAAATTACAAACATAATTGTGCTTTCATCTGTACCTAGGCTTCTCTCTGCTGTATATCATAATTTTTTTTTAAGTTCTCGTGTTCCAATTCTTAAGCGATAGTTAAGCAAATTTTCTTTAAGGACTTGCCAGGTGGCAGTGTTAGCCAGCATCGGAATAATTTCTCATTTGCTGCATGCATGAGTCTAGTCTGGAAAATATTCTTGTTCGCTCCACTTTCTTACTGATGTGTGAAAAAAGGCCTCATAACACCTTTCTGATGAGAAGCTGTGTCTAATATTTAGTCTAAAAGTACAAAATAAAGTCAAGCTGAAAAAAACTAGATGAGGTGTACAGAGAAAAAAATTTGCCCAAGAGTACATGTAAGCGTTAGTTTCTCATTTTTCATTCGTTTTTCATCGGCATAATTTATGTTCTTAGAACTCAGGAATTTAAATAAAAAAATGACTTTATTCATATCTCAAAGTTTCATTACTCCTTTGGTAAGATTGCTGCATTTTGTTTCGACCCAAATGGTAGATACATTCCAGCACATAAATTTTCATGAGCCTATTTAGTTCATGCAACTATCATACAAATCAGTGTGCGACCAATATTAATACTGCAACAATACAGACAAGCTTTTCAGCCAATCGATCATACTCTTATCGTCCATGTAATTATTGGCCTTAGCAAACAATAAATGATCTCTTCGTGTGGAAAAATTATAATTTTTTTCTGAGTAAATGAGAAAGAAATAAGTTATTTTTAGATAAAAAAGATGAAAAAGATCTTCGAACAAACCAATTAATGATGCATCTTTTTGTAGGCCTCTCTTAAATATGTTCACATTTTGCAATGGACTTTGAAGCATAAACTTCTCTTTATTGTAGTCCAAAATATCCTAATAATATTAATGGCACAAATGTTTTAAAAGTTCTATTTATTAAATCTATTAATAAATTTCAATTGATCAATAAACTTATAATATAAAAAGGTAATATCTGCTCAAGCACTTTTCGTCAATTGACGTTTCAGTAATTTGTCTGTGGGTAAAAATAATTTGACATCAAAGGAAAGTGCCAAATATAGTTTTACTCATAATCTTAACAGCCGGAATAACTGTCAAAGAGTTCAGGATGTTATTTAATGTAACCTACATAAGATAATCTAATTGCAATATGAAAAGAACATTAAATATGATTTTTAAAAGAGAGAAGGAGCAGTGTCAACAAATCATAAAGTCCTATAGCACAAATAGAGTCTCAAAAAAGAGATATTTCAAAATTTCGCAAAATTTGACAAGACTACTTACCTTCACAATAAACTTGCCACAGAACCAAGAGGAAAATTGTCCCATCTATTTTGGCCATTTCAAGGATGACTTTTTAAATCCTTGCCTCTGATGTTAATGTTGAACGTCTCATTAGTCTCTCGTTGTCTTGATGCTGAGTTTATTAACTGTTGAGCTTTTATAGATTATCAAACTAATGCTCTTTTCTTTGTCTCTGCATTATCTTCTGCGTTTGTGCGCATGTTTGCAGACAAGCAATATGATAGGAATTTATCGCAGGCAGCGAAGTATAGTGTAACAGTCAGGATAAAGTGATATGGTGGGCGTGATTCAACTTGTCAGGGAGTGTTTTTTTTAATTATGTTAACTGTTTTGCATTTTTCTTTAGTCTTCCGCACTAAGAATAACATTAACAAGAGATCAGATTTTAATATACTGTTCATTTAGAAATCCTTTCAAGATAGTACAAACAGATAAGCGCAAGACCTTTTTTTCCATTGTTGAAATGATGCTATTAACATAAAAAAAAAAAAACATGCCAATATCTTATCAAGAGTTAAACATGTGGTAATTTTCCATACTTTTAATTTGGTAGCAATGATCAAATCATTTTCAGAAAATTCAGGAAGATCATGTTTGTGCATTAACTCTTCAGGAGGATACAAGACTGTGTTAAAGTTTTACAAGGTAGAAAACGTTAGACTTTGAGTCTATCCCTTTGTATCTCTGTATTTCCCAATTGATCTTTGCCATGCTTAAAAAAAGTTGAATTATTTCGCTGCTTCTCGAATTTCTTGTTACACCTGTGTCTTATTGTTCGTTTACCCTTTTGTTTGTGAAGGAATTCACCAAACGTGCTTGGTTTGTTCTTTGTGCTATATGAGGTATTATCTTCTTTTTGTAGTTTGTTATGAAAGAGGATGAATAAGCCAAGGAATTGTATCCCAGGCGAAAAATGTCCTTCAAAAACGGAAGAAGTCTACCTTGGTTTGGAAGATAATACCCATCTACAGTTGAATATTTGGCCCTTTCTAAACTGTGACATCATTTTCCACCAATGTCATCACCATCATCATCCTCATCCTCGTTATCATCAAAATCATAACTATCAACATCATAATTATTTTCCTTGCTGTCAACTATTTTCGTACAAACTTCTCTTGTTGCTGTTGTTGATGTGTTGTGGTTGTTGTTGTTGTTGATGTGTTGTGGTTGTTGTTGTTGTTGTTGTTGTTGTTGTTGTTGTTGTTGTTGTTGTTGTTGTTATTATTATTATTATTGTTGTTGCTGCTGTTGTTGTTATTGTGGTTGTTGTTGTTGTTGTTGTTGTTGTTGTTGTTGTTGTTGTTGTTGTTGTTGTTGTTGTTGTTATTATTATTATTATTATATAATGGAGCTAGGCAAAAAAAGGACCATCTAACCGAGCATTTCTACACCCCAAAGGAACGTCAAATTTGGCATATAACCGTCAATTGCCCTGAAGATTGGAGT
Source organism: Elysia crispata (assembly GCA_033675545.1). Lineage (NCBI taxonomy): Eukaryota > Metazoa > Mollusca > Gastropoda > Plakobranchidae > Elysia > Elysia crispata. Next base: position 415,573 of record JAWDGP010003572.1, read on the forward strand.
GGTAATATTATTTTTTCATCAAACTAATATTTGTCGAAAATTAAAGGCAAAAATGTGATTATTATTTTCTTAAAAGAAAAAGACGAATGTGCGAACTATTTCCTGCAAACATAGCTGGGCAGAGATGGCAGGAATGAAACTTAAAGTACGCATACATTGTAGTCGGCGGCAGATATAATTTACAGCACCTAGATTGAACTCAAAAGATTAAGATCTACAACAACAAAAAATTTAGATTTTACTCTAAGGCTAAACGATTTTTTTTTAGATTTTTTATGTAGGTTTAAAAAAACTGAAAGCAAATTGAGAAGTATAGAATCCATTTATTCCAAAAGAATTTAAGTTTTTTATCTAAATTTTGTGTTTAGAATAACAATTGTCGAGCTATCTAGAATCTAGGTAAAGGTGGGTGGGTGGAAGCATATATCTTGATCATTTAAGTAAAAGGATTCATGCCAAGATTCCTAGGCCTATTTATAATACACAGACGCACACCAGCCCCGGCAAATTGACACTATAATCTCGTTCGTAGAATGGGATTTCCAGCTTTTGATAATAATAATAATAATAATAATAATAATAATAATAATAATAATAATAATAATAATAATAATAATAATAATAATAATAATTATTATTATTATTATTATTATTATTATAGTAGTAGTAGTAGTAGTAGTAGTAGTAGTAGTAGTAGTAGTAGTAGTAGTAGTAGTAGTAGTAGTAGTAGTAGTAGTAGTAGTAGTAGTAGTAGTAGTAGTAGTAATAGTAGCTAGTGTGACTCGAGTGTTACTAGATCTAGTGTGACTCACATTCAAAATGGTTTATCATTCAATGAATGAAAATGAAGAAAGGTTAAACAAAATTCATCAGTAAAATTTCATGTGTTTATGATAGCGTTGTAATATTTTGTTTTCGTGCTTTCTATTTTAGGGGGGTTGTTTTGTTTTGTACTTATTGTTTTATTGCTATTTTTTGCTGTTTTTTATTTTTCGTCGGTAGCTTTTCAGAGAAATAGTTTGGGAGTATTAATTGTTGATGTTGTTGTTGTTGTTGTTGTTGTTGTTGTTGTTGTTGTTGCTGTTGTTGTTATTGTTGTTGTTGTTGTTATTATTATTATTAACTTTTAAACAAAAAGATTATTTAAAGAATATAGCAATCGAATTCAGTGAATTTTTCACATATTTTTAAGGTTACAACTTTATAGCCTGAATAGAATCTACCTCCTTGCCGATATTTCGGTTTTTTTTTTTTTTTAAATCAATGATGGTCTCAGTTAATTTATGTAGCTTCGTTTTTGTTTTATCCTTTTATTCTAGTCTTTACTCTATTTAAGCGCAGATTTCTGGGTTGACCTTTGTTCTGCAAAAAGATGTGGTGATTAATTATATGTTTGTTTTGTTTTGTTTTTTTATTATTATTATTTTAATTTTAGGGAGTGAAAATCGACGGATTATAGTCCTTTGAAATCTACTGCCATTTCGTTAACCATTTCAAAAACCCAAAGTCATTTCTAGAGTCATTTGAAATGTATTAAAATAATTTTACTCACACCGGTTTTCAGAATTCGGCAAATCGATACGGGATTAACAAAAAAAAAAAAAAAAAAAAGTTGGGTTTATTTTTTCCCCACTGGATCGTTCCATTTTCTTATCCGACAACTTCCATCTAATTTTTTTAGAACCCACTCTCTATCTATGTGAGGGGGGCTTACTTCCTTCCTTCAACCTAGTCTAGTAGGGATCAGCATCAAAGCACCCCAGACAATACAAAGTACAACAGCGTAGACGTTAGTTCTAACTACAACACAACTCAGGTGCAAGTTATATAAAGTAAAGCTAAAATTTTATTAAAAAGAGGGAAGTGATGTTAGAAAACAGGAAAATAAAGAAGGTCTCACAACTAAAATCCTTTCACAGGATACAATTTCCGTCAGGATTATAAAACCAATAAAATTCAGCTCAGATAGATCAATCTAAGTCAAATACTGTTAAAGATAACCAACAGAAGGATACAGTGTACAACTCTGGCTAATACAATTATGCAGCGACAATCGAGCTTATCAAACTTATCAGTAATCCAGAATTTGGAAAAATGAAAACCAAGGAAACAAAACTCAGAGAAATAAAACCCAAGGAGATAAAATCCAAGAGATAAAACGAAATAATAATAAAACAAAACGGAATAAAAACAAAACCCAACTAGGAAAATAAACGTGGAAGTAAAACCCAACCAGTCCCGCTGTCTGTAATAAAGAGTTACAACATATTAATTCACAGTCGCAGAGATTAAGAGCAGTCAAGTTATAGTTTACAAAATAAATCAACAACCATACAAACATGGGTCATGATTATACCTCTAACTAAACCTTCTTCCAGCCCACTGTTACAGAGAGCCAAGCATTACTAGAAAACATACAATGTAGATTATGCACTCTCAGTCTGGCGCACACACAATCTCACTGAGCGGCATGCTCACCCAACCATAAAATAAACGACAACAGTCGAAACATTAAATTAACTTCAATAACTAGGCAGAAATCTCAACAGCAAGTTGTTAGTAGTAGTAGTAGTAGTAGTAGTAGTAGTAGTAGTAGTAGTAGTAGTAGTAGTAGTAGTAGTAGTAGCAGCAGCAGCAGCAGCAGCAGCAGCAGCAGCAGCAGCAGCAGCAGAAGTAGTAGTAGTAGTAGTAGTAGTAGTAGTAGTAGTAGTAGTAGTAGTAGTAGTAGTAGTAGTAGTAGATGACTAAGAAGAAGAATGGAAGGAAGAATAAAATGGCGCCAAACAGTCGACCACGTGCTCACTTGAAGATGGTACTCAGTCTCTGCACTAAGTCTATCAGGCGCCGCCCGCCTCTCCAATTATCATATCACTGTCTAGCAGTCATCATAATGTCAAGGGAAATAACAACCGTAAAACTATAGGTGTTTAACCAAACCCGAATTATAGCGAATATAAAAGTAAGGTAGACATGCAAAAAGTAAATTAAAATAACAAGCGTAGTTGAAAACAAAAAGATAACTATTACGTAGGAAGAAGAAGAAAATGATTTAACATATTAAGCTAGCGGCTTTGTTTTACAATTTTTTTTAGAGTTAATTCTAAGAAAAAAAGTAATTTAGTCTAATTTCTAAACATTTTTTGTAACAAAAGTCATATAATAATAATAAAGAGAAGAAAAATAAGTTTTACCTTGTACACGATTCACGAATGAGCTACATTAACTTCTCTTTAATTAAGGTACATCAAAATGGAACATTGGTCCCCACGTGGCTTAGACCTTCTTAAAACTTTAAGACAGTAAGAAACGCGTCTTGTCACTTTGGTGGCTGGAACGAGAGTGACGAGAAAGTGCGCTAAATTTTAACGCGTGCGCTAGTTGGGGTCCTAACTACAGCGAGCAGATACATACACAACCAAAATAAGATCCTTCCTAATTCATAACCCGACAGGCTGATAAATAGAATGTAGGACTACTAAGAGAGCCAAATATAATTAAAATTATTAACTATAGACGTATAGAGATAATGCGTTATTCGAAAGCATAATGATGAAAATAACAGCGTAAGGTTACAGGTACTATTTAGCAGTTTCTAGATTTCTGCTAGAAAAAGAGGGAACTAAAAATAACAGAACCAACAAAGAACTTTAGAAAACTAGAATTGCGCCCAAATACCTGCACCTATGAGTCAACGATGCACCGTCGACAATGACCAATGTGCACGCTGACCCCTGTGCAAGGCGACCAAAAGGTGTCTCACTCCAATAATCCCGACTTGTGATGGTTAGCGAGTTGCATCCCTTACACATAGGCTTGCACTTTTTAGATTGAGATTTGCTCGATAAAAGAACGACATGGAACTTGTTATGGATTTTTAATGAGAAGAGAACCAAGTTTATCACAGATATAATTAGCAACTCCATCTTTCAATTGCAATATTTCGGTTTATTGTGCAGTCAAAAAAAGTTTTATTCCAGGATGCATTATCATATTTTAGATTTCAATTATGGCCTGCACTTTTTTTTCCATCATAAATTATAATTGCTTCTTGTTCAACCCGGTCTTTCATTTCAATTTTAAAAATTTGTTTAATCTGAACCGAAGATAAGGGTTCCGCTTTAAATATTTGCTTGCGTGAAGCATTAGAATTAGCCATCCCATTCAATAGCAATGACGCTTCAACGACTGCTCAGAGCTATTTGAATAAAATAAAAGTCCGAAAGAAAAAGAAAAAAAAAAATGTATAACTAAGAGGCCCATTACTCCCGTCAGGTCTGTGTGTCCTGCCAGACCCCAAATGTGTATCATATGGTATTACTGATTTGTAACATACCTTATAAATACTATGTTCTTGTTGTTGTATTTTTTTTTAAATACAGAGTCTATCTAATGGCAATGGAATCATAATAAAACATTTGTGTCCTGATGCATTGGCTCTAATGAAGTCATGCTTATGAAGTATGTAAAACGTTATATTCGATCTTCAAACTAAGAAGGCTTTTTACGTCTATCATACACTCAGTCTTTGAACCTTGACCTTCATTGTGCACACTTTATACAAGTCTCTAAACACCATGGACTCAATGCCGACACACAGTTTCTTGTGTTCAGCATCTTGATCAAGACCTAACCCTGTACTTATAGTTATTCAAAGTGTTGTCTTTATAGATAGTTTTAGATCTAACCTAGATCTTAGAGGACTTTATAAAATATTAAATTTATAGTTTATTCAAATTTAATCTAGAATCTAGATCTAGATTAACGTTAGATTATCCAATTTTAAATTTTCGCTTTTGACAAATCGAGATCTAGACTAGTAGACCCTTAAATCGTGGAATATATAGGCGGGTCTAATGTACATCATAGTTTCAGACCTGAAAAATATATATCTAGATGTACTCGCCCAGTTGATACAGATATAAGATCATCAACAACCTGGTGTTTGCACAGTGTGCTTCAAGAAGAGTAGCAAATCATAGTAAACTAATGGATCCTAAAAGCAATGCAGTAAATGGAAAATTCTGGGTAAGTTCAAGTTCCGAAACAGAACATTGTTTCTAGGATAATAAGGTTATGATGCATAGGTTAAAGGGTTAAGTGCCACCGCAATAAATTTATAGAAAATTTTGGGACAAGGATATCAAATAGGGATAATCCTAGCCATACCACATGGATTGGATGTACAATTTTTATACATAGAAAACGAGAGAATTTAGAGGATGACAGTTGTGTCTGCTCTGCATGCCAGCAAGCCAGTCTGGTGTAGTTACCTTGTGGTTGGGTTGGTCTTACAAAACCGGCATGTATGACATCACAGGTTGTGGGAATTGGGGTAGATTTTGTTGATCGTTGAGATTGTAAGTTTTTTTTTTTATTGACTGTTGTCAACCTTAGTCAGTCTTTTAAAATATCTGTTTTTAAGAAATGATTTAAAGCCATATATTTCAACTCTTTCTGAGCTGATCACCCCTCAGTGTAAGTACAGAGGCTGTTAATTATAGATAATCTATTGTGCATATGATTATTGGATTGGTATTTTTTTTCTTCAATATATATATTCTTCACTTTTCCTCATAGATTTGCAGGATGAGATTTTTTTTCAAATTCATGTTTAGGTAATCCTTTCTCCTGAATAAGACTTGCCTCTACATGAAAGGGTTTTATTCTCAGGACAATTTATAAAAAGTGGGGACTTGGAGTTGACTTCGGAGGAAAATGCCGAGGACTAAACTGTTACTGCAATAATATGAGGTCATATTGTTCAGCATAACAATCATAGAAAATCATAGACAGTTCATTGAGAGCTCACAAGTTCATGATGAAATGAAGTATCTTTCAATTTAAGCTTTCAACTTTAAGTCATCTTCCTGTTTTTCCTTCTTAGCCTTGCGTAAAGATTGAATCTTCTCCCTTGTAAATAATTTTTATTTAAAATGGTTGTAGAGAAGGAGGCTGGCCCCATAGAGTCATGCTGATGGTCTCTATCCGCCTTCAAAGCCACACACACACACACACTCAGATACAATACTACTACCTGATCAGATGATTTAGATTGATCAGATGCATGATTAAGAATTGAGTCTGTATACTTTGCTCTGTCTATTTCTTAGCAGCCTGAGCTCAACACCTGCAGCAAGACTCCTGGATTAGATTTATAATGAAATCTACTTCATCAACCTCCCCACGGCTATATGTCAATTGAAAGTTTGATAATAGGGCTCAGTATTTAATTATTTCTAACAGTCGACCACAGTCATAGAAATAATCAGTTATTGAATTATTGAGAAGAGGTTTTTGACTACACCATAACTATAAACTGTTTGTGCTATGGGGATCAAAATCCAAATTTATTAACTTAGCTTATAAGGATTTCTTCCCCAAGAGGTTCATTTTCATTTAATAAGCAAAAACTATTTGAAATTGAAATTATTCATTTTTTTTTTCATTTGCATGCACAAGACATATATCTCTATTAATTATGAAATAACTGATATTTGAAGTACTCATGTATTATTGAAACTTTATGTTTCATCCTGCATTAGATTCTCTCTTGATCAGCTTTTAATTACATTGGCAGGTCCAACTCAAGCAAGCTGCTGTGATTGTAAATGGAGGAGTGCTTCTTTTTGCTGGCATCAATCTGTACAAAGGCAGTGAAAAGTTTTATGATGATATCGTGATGCCCATATTTCAGCTGTTCAGCCCAGAGACAAGTCACAATATAAGCATAAAGCTTGCAAAGTACAAAATTGTTCCTAGACCTCAGAAGCCTGATCCTCCATCTCTGGTAATAAAAGAAAACTAAAGTTTTCTTGGATATGACTTTTCTTTCTACTTTAATTTTTTTTTTCTTTTTAAAAATTTTGTTGAAATTGGGGTGGTTTTTTTTATATTGTCAGCAGACAAAACGAAAAGGCTCTTCAGAACAAAAGTTTCTTAACTTCTGATCTCTTCAATAATGTAATACCATACATGCAGGAAAAAACATAAAACAGATGCACCTTGGAATATACTGCTGAGCTATATAATCAGCCAACATTACTGTTTACCTAATTTTGAAATTGTTTTGTTTAAATTTGTCTTTTGTAGTGGTAGGTCATTACAAGTTAAGAAAAAACGTTCACATTTCTTTTACTTGTTAGAGACTAATTTACTTTCTTTCACTCTCTGTTGATTTGCTTTCTTCTTCTTCTTTTTTTTTTTTGCTACCTTTTAATTTGCTCTTGCTTAGATTATTTCTTGAAAGTTTTTTTTTGGGTTTTTTTTTGAGGGGGAGAGTTTAAAAAAAACATTTGTTGCTCAGATTTTATTTTAAAAAGTTAAATCTTCTTATCATTTTTCTATTTCTCTCAAAGCAATCCAAGTTGTGGGGAAGAAACTTCCCCAACCCCTTGGGTTTGGCTGCTGGATATGACAAGCAAGGGGAGGCTGTTGATGGGCTCCTTAAAATGGGCTTTGGGTTTGTTGAGGTGGGAAGTGTTACTCCTGAGCCTCAACCTGGTAACCCTAAGCCTAGATTGTTTAGACTCACAGAGGACAGAGCTGTGATTAATAGGTAGAGATATCCTTTGTAAAAAATAATGTGACAAATATTGCTTTGATTTCATCAACTTTTCTGAGTTCAGATTGGATATTGAGAGAAGTAAAGATTTGTTAATTTGCTCAACAGATCAGCAACAGAAAACATCTTACTTAACTTTTATCTTGCAGCAATACAGATAGACGAATGATCCAATGATGATTTGATTTCTTTCTCAAATCTCATGTTAATGTTGTAGATGACACAGTCTTATTAAGAATTTATTTTTCACTAAAAACAAAGTCACTTCTAATTTTGGTTTTACATGACGAAATTAAGCCACTTTAAATATGAACCCTTATGAAATTGTTTTTTGTTTTTATTTTTTTTACGCCATTTTTTTCTGTAGATTTCTTTTTGTTTGATTCAATAAGTTTATACTAACAGTTCTCAATTTTCATTTTTTGTGTTACAGATTTGGTTTTAACAGTGATGGCCATGAAATTGTGTATAGTAGGCTTAACCAAAGAAAAAATCATATGGAAACAGAAGGTAGTTCCTTGGTGAATGAAATACCAATGTTCTTATAGAGCCTAAGTTACACGATTGATGTTTCCAAAAATTCCATCCTTCTCTCTGATCCTGCTTTTTTTATTTAAATCAAGCATTTCACCTCTTTGTAAGCTACCTGAGCGAATATGGTAAAAACTAAATTTATTTATTAATTATATAAAAATAGTTGTTTCAAACCTGACTAATGTTGAATTCAGCAATCCCTGGGGAATATTTTCTGGTGATTGGGAGGAAGTGAAAATATGAAAGAAAGATTCTCTAGGTATATCCTTTTGTAAGTTGTTACGATATTTGAAACAAAATTGCTGACTCTGATTTGGATTTCCGATATTCTAAATTTTTTCTTTGAATTTGTATAATAGATGCCTAGGTTTCTGTGGTATACAAACTTTCTATTACTGATTCAGTAACTTTGGTCTCAAGTTCAATGTTTGGGTCTTAGGCATGCCTGCGACATACCTCGGGGAGAAGCGAAATATGCTAAACGTAAACTTTTGGACGGAGACAGAGGAGGAAAGAAACAAAAGTTTTAAAGAGTTGCATTGGTTAAAAGTTTTAAACAAGAGAAAACATTTGAAAACCAAAGGTAAACATCATTTGATTATACTTGATATGAGAGAAATTTTGAGCACAGTTTTTATTTCTTTTTTGTATGCTTTTTATTTTTTTACCTTTTACAAGTTTTCAATAAGTTTCTTTGATTAAATATTGAGAGAACTTCTTATAGAATTCTTGTGTCTCAAGTGCAATCCAGAAATCAAGACCAAAAATCAATTGTCATTGTGATTGATTTTCCTTTCCTTTCGTGTAATCTGTGTAAAAAGCCATGCAAGTTTGAATTAACGCACCACAAATAAATAATATTGAGATAAGCTAAATGCAGAAGATAAATTGAAATATTTTTGGCGTGTTTAAAAAAAAAAAAAAACAGTCCTATTCAATGATACAAAGATGAAGAATTGAATTAGCTCAAGGCCTTAATTATGCTGAGTAGAGATTTACAAAAAGGCTCGACTCAAGTTTCATTTTTTCAGTTATTTTTTGTTAAGCTATTAAAATCCTTGCATTCATTGGACAAACTGAAGCCACACCTATTGAATTACAGAAATCAAGAGGCAAGGCATTGATCATCAGTACATAGCTGTATACTTAGATATATATGCTAAAACATTTCATACTCTGGTACTCTGAAATGTGATACTTTTCTTTTTCATTTCATTCCCAAGTTTGGATTTTTTTAAAATTCAGATTGTGTTAGATAAAGGTAAAAAACTAAATATGAAGACAGAAGAGAGAGAGAGAGAGAGAGAGAGAGAGAGAGAGAGAGAGAGAGAGAGAGAGAGAGAGAGAGAGAGAGAGTGGTGAGAGAGAGAGAGAGAGAGAGAGAGAGAGAGAGAGAGAGAGAGAGAGGGGGGGGGGGGGGCTTAAATTGTTGACAAGTTTAATTCTAGCCTGAAATTTATGAGCACTTTGATCAAAGATGTAGGTATCAATCATATTGGGTCTTATAAATCAACCTTTTTTTTTTGTGGTTTTCAAAATGGAATAAATATTGTTTTTGAAAAATTATTGCTGATGGAAGGTTCACATCTTGAATAAGATTTTGCAAAGAGAAGCTTTCTAAGTACTTCGTTTATTTATTGACGTTAGAGATATACTACATGGAAATATCAGCAGAAATGGCCTCTTTGGATCCTGCCTAAGTAACTGCATATCTTTTATGAATTATAATACTACAGGCATGATATTTATTTTAGACCTGTTGAATTATGAATGTAAAGGGCACCTTTATCTTTCTTTTCTCCTTTTTATATTTTTGTTTTGTGTTTGTTTGTTGTTGTTTTTAAACCTTATGAAGAGTCACTGGCAGTAAAAAGGTGTCAAATAAAGTAGATTAAAAAGATTTAAGAATATTAATTCATTAATACAATTTCAAATCTTGATACTTGTAGGTACTTGTAGGTACTTTATTTATTGATAGTTTAAATATTGTTTATCATTCACTCAAATTTGGGAGCTTATTGTCTAAAATTTCAGGATCAGGCATGACAATAGTTTGTTTTTAAAATCTCATGGCACTTTTACTACATTTCACTTGTTTAAAGTTTGATATTTTTATATTTATTCTGATTAAAATTTTTGCAACAGTACTTTTACTTGTGCTTTTTCAAAGTTAAAGCTTCAAATTAGTCCGATAATTGATTTTTTTTGCTTCTAATTTTCCAACTGTTAAGCTGTTAAATTATTTATTTAGTTTGCTGTGGACTGTATTAGGTGCATCAAAGAAAATCTGTGATAAATTAACTCACTAAATTTGTACCATCACAAACATGAAAGCTAATGGCTAAATGTTTGGAGCTACCACATATTTATTCTCAACATTAAGAAACAAGGCAATTAGACATTAGATGAAAGAGGGAAAATACAGTATCATATAGTTAAGACAGATAGACAGGAATGAAAATTAATATTGCAAGGCCTTCTAAGATGTTTGTTTTGCTATTCAATCATTGCACATCTTAAAAGGTTCCTATAGGGGATAGAGTTGCCTGCGTTCAATTCCTCTCATGATGTGACTGCTTATGTCTTTATCTATTGGATTGGCCCACATTTTTGATAATAAAGATTGTTATAGCACTTTCAAAGAATTAAAACCTGAGTGTTTTAGTTTTTATGTGCTGGCTTTTTTTAATCTCATTTTACTGGTTTTGCATTTATTTTTTGTCAGATGATGGTATTCTTGGTGTAAATCTTGGAAAAAATAAAACAAGCCCTAATGCAGTAGGAGACTATGTGAAAGGTGTGCACAAGTTTGGAAATATTGCAGACTATCTTGTTGTAAATGTTTCTAGTCCAAACACCCCAGGTCTTCGAAGCATGCAGAAAAGGGAGGAGCTTTCAAATTTGCTTTTTGAGGTACCATGTGTATTTATTCAAGTTTTCCTCTGCATTTTACTGTAATAATTATGGGTATGCAAAATTGCCATCTGATATTTAGACCTTATATACTTTGTAATTTTGATTTTATTTTTGTGATTGAAATTCTGAGGAAGGGGAAGAAGAAAGTAAAAAGGTTTACCTACACCCGGGTCCCCTGATCTCAGGCTATTTTGATTGTCAAACTATAATCCCTATTAAACAGGGGGCAACCTTGATTAATGCAAGGATGCTAAGTAAATGAAATTAATTAAAAGGATTGATAAACCTCATGCTTACATTTATCTCAAGTATCAGTTTATTCATCTTATTACAGGTTTAATTAAGCTTGAAATTATCAGGATACGCTAATTTCAGATTGAATTTGAGGGAAAGGGCCATCAGCAATCTTTTGGTCCTATAACTTATTCCTCATATTCTTGATTGTTTGGAATAAAGTTTTCTTATGACTTGAAGACTGATCTCATTTCAATTCTGTTTTAATTTTTTAAAGAGTGAGTATTGTTAGATCAAGATTTACAAAAGATATTTCTATTTTTTACTACCCCTCCAAAGAGTTGTAGGAGAAATTTTTATAGTTTACCTATGTCACCACCATTATAGAATAAGTTTATATACATATACTCAAGTTGTGAACAATATATTTATATTAGACTTTAAGTAGTATTGTGTTGAAGCTATGGCAAATGAATGTATGTATCCTGAATACATTCTTTAGGTTTTGGAAGCAAGAAACAAACTGACAGTAAGCCCCAAGCCACCGCTCCTGATAAAAATTGCTCCAGATCTTAATGAAGAAGAAAAAAAAGATATAGCTGCTGTAGTACTAAATCCGAAGGTAAGACTCAGTTCCTCTTATTACTGAGCATAAAAAATACTAGAGTGCTTATTGCTTTTCTTTTCAAAATTCATCTTATGAGATTTGATTTTTTTTTTTATTAAAGAAACTGCTTTCAGTTTAAACAACATTTGCAATATCATCTAAGTTGACAAATTTTGATGAACTTAAAAAAAAAGGTTAAGAGACAGGCTTTTCTTATTAGTTCAGTTTGAACAAAGTAGGCAGTTCATAGATCAAGCCACTAGTTCTTGATTTATTTCAGAAAAATAGTTAACCCTTAGAAAATTTACTTCACAATTATTTGTGATAGTGAGAGTGGTAAGATACAAGTGAGACGCAAACAGTGTTAGAAGCGATAAAGTGGGAGGGATGTTCACATTGTTCATTTAATTTCTTTCAAGAAAGATAGGTATACCTGTTCATTTAGCTTTTTGGAAAATGACTGCACTTTTGCTTGTCTCATAATTTTATGTGATAGAAGTGGCAGAAATGTTTAAGCTTTCATGGAAAATGGCAAAAGAGATATCTTTAAATCTCTAAATACATCCTCTTTAACCACTGGAGGCAGTCAAACAATGATAGAGGCAGGGAGAGATGGAGCTAGACCAAAGGATTTTAAGATGCAAGTGAATGCAAATGAAGAAATAAATAGGATAGAAGGGTGTCATATCATGGAATAGGGTCAGTTCCAGTCCATACCATCTGTTCTTGACAATGTTTTCATGTCCTCCATTTATTTTTTCTATGCAGCTTATTTCTTCAATCACTTGGATCATAAGATTCTTAATTCTAGCTCTGACTGTTCTAGCCACAAATGCTGTTTGACTTCCTCCTTTGTTTCATCTTTAAAATTTAAATTTCTTTCAGTTTAACATGCATCTTAAGATCAGGTAGAGGCAATTTTGTTTCTTTCCTGTAAAATGTGGGTGGCCATTCTTAGTAATTCAATTGACTTTATTCAAACCAGCAAGGTGATGGAAGCCATGTTATTGTGCGAGTTGGATCCTAGTCTATACCATCTGTTTTCACGTCTTTCATCTTATTTGTCGTCAAGCTACATCTATTTTTGTGATTGATTTTTCCGTACTCTGTAACCATCAGTTTCAAAATTGTGTGTGTGGAGTTGACACTTTAGGAATTATTTAAGCATAACATTTGAGCTTAACATCTCTTACCAATACCTGTTCTTAACTTCATTAATGGTGCCAGCTCTTAGAATTATAGATCACCTAAAGAGTAAATATGTCTCTTAGGATGTAAAACTTCAGCCTTTTCCCAGGCATTCACTTATATTTAGGTGGATGAGGATATTAAAGCAGACTACTGAAACTTGAAAATTTTGTTTTGAATGATCTTTGAAAAAGATAGGTAAGCAGTTTATAATTTTCAATCTTATTCTAAGTACTAATCAGCACCTACATTTAGGTGTGGCCACGGGGAAAAACTGCCACCTGCAATTGATGTGTCAGTAAATAGGTGATAAGGTGTGAGCTGAGTGGTGGGACACTCTTAATATTTGGCTATCATTGGCCTGCCTATTTGAAACATCAGTCTCTTATAAACATCTTATTTCAGTTTCTCAGGAGACTATGTATCTTTGCTAAGAATATCAACCAAAGAAAAGGTGGCACTAATGGTAAGAGACGTTGGCCCATGAGGTGTGACGAATAAATTGCAATTTAGGTAGGCCTGTCAGTACCATGCTAAAAGATAGGTACTTGAAGTTAGTAATCAGTGGGTAACCTGTTTTTTATGATTATGGCTGTTACTAATACCGAAGAGCAAATAAAAGAACTATACAGTAGTGATCTTACCACATGTCCCATACTTGCCCCCACCTTTACCCTCACCTTCAATTCAGAGTCCTGACAAGGGGTTGGAGTGACCACTGCCCCAGAGTCTTCCCACAACCATGTGAATTGAAGCTGGTGGTAGTGTTGGGTGTTGAGTAACATGATTGGTCAATTTTTGTAATTAATTCTTGAGACTAAACTAATCCAGTTACTGGTCAATCACAGCCTCTTGACACTGTGAAGCAAAGTAAGAATGGAAGTGTATTACTGTGATGAAAACAAAGGCATGAGCTGGGAGTGTGAGGTATGAGTGTATGTGTTTGTATGTGTATGTGTGGTATCAGCCTTTTGTGTTTATTGGTGATGATTTTTTTATGTGTTGTCACTATGTGCGCAATGGTGGGAAAGCATGACTTGCCATTCTATCTTTCATCAGAGAATCGGCAGATATTGTAACCTGGTACATCATATCCCATGAATCTCTCTTTGAAAAAATATTCACCTCAAAGCCTATCTAAACTAACTAAAACCATAAAACATATAAAAAAAAACAACAAACGTGAGGTCCCCTACACCACATTCAGTGAAAATCTCAAAAACCAAAGTCTGATTATTCGAATTCCGATTGCTAATATTCTTACTTCTCAGCTATCTTGTGAATATAAAAAATCCTTGATCCATGTGCAAAAAATTCTTAATTCACGATTTTCACTGCACAATGCTTGATTCTATATGTTTTCATTTTCTTTTTTATAAGTTATTACAGGTGTTTTCTTATGTTGCGGTTTTCTTTTATAGAATTTTAGTAACCTTTTGTTTTTCCTCATCTATTAGTTTATATATATATTATTTTGTTCTTGTGGAGAAAAGACTAGGGTGGATGGCTTAATTGTTAGCAACACAACAGTATCACGCCCAGACAGTCTTCAAAGCAAGCATAAGACAGAAGTAGGAGGACTCAGTGGGGCACCACTCACAGCAAAATCTCTGGAGACCATCAGGGACATGTATGCCCTGACAAAAGGTAATAGTTACAGAACAGTATTTCATTTTTTTGTTATGAATTTCTCTCTGTCTCTAGTCTAAGCAATGTTTGAAGCTATGAAGAATGACAGTTTTAGTTGACTCTCCAAACATTAAAAGGAGAACATAGGCTTTGATGTTCACAGTTAGACTTGGTGAATATTTTCTCAAAGTTACATTTCAGTATTGTATAATTTGGATTTAAAGTGATGTTTTATTTATTGATAGTCTTGATATTTTAAGATCATTTATAGAGGTATAAAAAGTGAATGCTTTAAGGGTGGGCTTTTTAAATCTAAATCATTAATTTCCAGGTTAAAGTATTAATCTGTGTAGCAATCGGATTAGTGTACAATTGTCTGTGCAAGCATAAAATTGGACTGGTATGGGAGTGTCAATTTTTTCATTAGTTTAATCAATGAGTTTATAATTTTTACACAAGAGGTATGCCTATGTGAAAATTTGCGTTGTTATCAACAGGGACCATTTATATCGATTGACTCTGTGAGAGAACTGAATCATCGTGAACTCCATAGAATTTCCATGATTAGAAATCTCATCTTTTGTACTATTCAGGAGAGATGCCTATTGTGGGTGTGGGAGGAGTCAGCACAGGGCAAGAAGCCTACAACAAAATCAAAGCAGGGGCAAGTTTAATTCAGATGTACACAGCACTAGTTTACCATGGCCCACCTGTCATTGGAAAAATCAAGAGGGAAATGGATGAGTTACTAAGGTTTTAATATTTTGCATCATCTTATTAGCTTTCTGTGTTTTTTTTCTACAAGTTATAATTTTATTTGTGGGTTTTGGGGTTAGCTTTGGTTTTTTTTTGGGTTGCATTTTATTTTTTTTCCCTTTTTTGTCAAAGTGGAATTTTATTACATAGATTAAAAACCCTGAGACAGTTACTAGTGCAATTAAAATTAACAAATCAATATGTGAGGATGATTATGGCCAATTAGATATGGTAGTGTAAATTAATATCATTGAAATGGTGAGAAACAGTTCTGAAAAGTGTAAATTGTATTGTCAGTTTGGGTGAAAGAACTAATTTTTTGCATTGTTTTATAAATCTATCAAAGAGAGGCAGTTTTCTTTTGAACCGTGAAGTATTGATCAATAAACATTTTAATTATGAACATAATAATTATTGATCCAAGTTTTGTTAACATTTTTTCTGTTTCAGGCATGATGGTTTCTCCCATATATCAGAGGCAGTAGGGATAGAAGCCCAAAGTCAAAAAGCTATTGGATCATCAAAGTAATACGTAGGTGTATTCCACATAAAAATAAGCACAGCTCAGTAAGGATTTTTGTGATATCGAAAAAAATACTGTCAATAAACCTTCCTTTGGATCTGAAAGCTTTTCTTTTTATTCTGTATCTTTCAGCCTAAAACTTGTTCTATCTCAAATAGAAAGTTTTGAATTTTAAAAAAAAATTAGTTTAAGAATATATTTATGTAATTCTTGCTTTATATGATCACAGAATGGTCTTCACTGATGACATAAAAAAAGATTCAAGTTCAATTACCTTTTGAGCAAAACAAAAATTTACCATCATCAATTTGAATGAGAATATACATGTTATTATGGATCATCAAAATATGATAGTTGAATAAAAAAGACTCATAATGAATGGCAGCAATGGACTTAGGTTTGTATCATTCTAATAATGGGAAGAACATGTTCCAGAAGTTTGTGTTTGCAATAGAATTCAATGTAAGCTGCTTGCACTTTGATTCCTAGCCAAGAGCTAGAGTCCAGTGATGATAAGGATTCTACACAACAATTAATGAACATTTTGTTCTTTTGGATGTTATAGTGACACAATGTTTTGTCACCGTAACATAGGGAAGATAGTGAAGAACATATCAGTTCACAAATCATTGCAAATAATTATCATCCTTAACGACGTGCAGCTAACACTTTTCCCCTAGGGTTAATTGATATTAGACACAGAAAAAGGCTTTAAAAACCCAATAATAAATGGTAGTAATGATTATAAACATAATTGCGTCTTCATAACATCGAAAGAATTAAGATAATGCCAGGCATTTTGTATTCATTGCCAAAAAGTGTTAAACATGTTTAGATTTATTACAAAAAAATAAAATTAATCTTTTTAAATCAAGTACTTTCAATAAAAACGTCTGAAACAACTGTTCAGATTTATATGAGAGGCCTCAAACTATTAATCTAAATGCCAGCACACGTTATTCTCCAGGTCAGATCTAAAAGGAATTGTGTTCTATGTAAATTCCATGTTTCAATGAAAAGGTACCATTTGATGGATTAAGCGAAGAAAATATATGGATTTTATGACCAGAATTGGCCATTTTGTAAAAGAACGATTACTCACAAACATCAATGGTTACAGATTTATTACAGCTTACAAGACTGCACATTAGATCTTGTGATCATATAGGTATATCAAAGTGTACCTGTTACTTCCTCAATATATACATATGTTTGGAAGGATACATTATCATTTTTTATAAGAAAATCTTTTTGAAATAGGAAAAAACTTGCTGCTTGGTTACTGGTGGCCTTTTGAGAATTGCTCATATAAAAAAAATCTTAAGTTGTTTGTCCAACCAGGAAGTTATCCAATCGGTTGACTGTTGAGGATAACAAATAAACTGAAGTTTTTGCATAAATGAAGAGGCCA
Source organism: Elysia crispata (assembly GCA_033675545.1). Lineage (NCBI taxonomy): Eukaryota > Metazoa > Mollusca > Gastropoda > Plakobranchidae > Elysia > Elysia crispata. The sequence goes on from JAWDGP010003572.1 coordinate 432,932, forward strand.
TCAAATATTTTTTCGTATTTTGTTATCTCCAAATTGATTATCAAAACTCTTCTTTAATGTTATGGCATGTGACAAACTCAGTACACTTAAAAAAAAAAATTAAAATTTCATAGCCAGGATTATAAAGTAGACACATACACAAATCTTCATTGCCTTTGAAAAAAAGTCCACAATAGATTACGAGATGGTACTGCTGACACTGTTAATGCTAGATATGAAAGTTTTCATGACTCTTTAATTCCCACTTACTTGAAAAACATGGATGTTTATAAGTTTGAAAGACAGCTATCCTTCAAGAACAAGTCACTGAAAAACTGTGAGTGGCCTTTTAATCTCACAAGTCCTGACACATAGAGCAGTCTCCACGGTTTTTAAAAGATGTCCGAAAAATGTGTCATTTCTTTTCTTGGGGGGAGGGGGGTGTGGACATTTATTGTTTCTGTGTCAGTTTTATTGCATAAATTGTACAAGTTATTTATAAGTATTTTACCATAATTTTATTTCATTTTATAAATTACAACATAATGTAGTTTACTTGATGACTTCTATTGCTCAAATATGTGAAGCACTATATTATGGAAAGTTGCTTTGTATATTGCACGTTAATATTCAGTCAGTCGTCGACAACACTGTGTTCGATGGTTGCTCCTCCACTGGATGCTACAACAGTCCTACAGCCTTAACGGTCGCGACTTCTTTATTATTCACATCCTATTAATCCTAGGTTTTATTCAAATCCCATTAATCTTAGGTTCTACCAAGGGTATAAATTTCTACCCTTGATTTGTAAATTGAGGAGGAATAATAAAAGCTTGTGTGAAAGGATTCGTAGATTCCTGTAAGATACTGGTACATGTAGCTCTTTGAGTATTGAGTTTGAAGGTATTTAATGATGTCTATAGCCACATTTAAAACGGCAAAACTTCATGTATTACCATCTGTTCTAGAATGGACAGATACAGCTAAATGGCACACCATTTTGACTGTGTGTAATGCTGATGAAGCAAACTTTTATTGGCAAAATCAATAAATGTATACATTTTACACTTATAATCTGAGTAAAAATACAGGCAAGCTGTTGAGATCAGTACAAAATTTGTAACATTTGAAGAAAAAAAGTAAGGGGGTGAAACCACTCACAAAGTAAACGATTAAATTTGTGGTTCCAAAGTTATTCATTTCTTTAAAAAAGAAAGATAATTTAATTCAGTTGGAGAGAGAACAACCAATTTAATGGCAAGCTGCACATTTTTTTCAGTCATATTGCATTGTATTTTACTGCAGAGCTTTAAATTTAGCAAATAACATGTGAAAAGTTGTACAATGTATCATAATGCATATGTGCATATCACTAAGTACTCCCTCTATCAGCTGCCTACTATTGGAGTTGTTTTTTGAGCATTTGCTGATGGTCTTTTTCATCCCATAAGCTCCATTGAAATCAGCAAGGCTTAATAGAAATTCCATATCTGTAATAAGTTGGCTGGCCAATATGTTGATCAATAGCAATATCCAGAAATAATTATGTTTAATAATACTATAGAAGTTAATTTGATTGGACACTTCGTTTTTATGTATCAAAACACAGGCCTACACTTTTTAATGGGAAAAGATGAAGAACTGACTTGAGATTTATGTTTCTTTGTGGAGAAAAGATGTAAAGAGTATTATTTACATGTACTTTTTATGTTATAAAAATAAGTTGCTTTCTTAATAATCCCTGAGATGATTTCATATAATATGGCATATATATTTTAACAGTGAAACAACTTGAACAAATACAGATTGTTTGAAAAATGAATAAGACTTGCCATGAGTAAATCAGAGGAAAATCATAGGTTTTGCTAGTTAGTACTAATGGACAAGTATAGCAAAATATTTAACATAAGGTAAAGCACAAATGTGAACTTTTGTACTCTTATAAGCTGCTTCAATACAGAGAATGTTATTGTAGATATATGATTATCAAAAAGTAGAGGTTTTTTTGCAGACAAATTTTTTTCCTTTTCAGTTTGGCGTAGAAACATATCAAGGACATCTGCAGATCCAATATCTTGTTATGTAAGATTTGACTAGCATTGTAGCAATCAGATCTAATGAAGCAGATGTCCAAATTTCAAGTTCAGAAAGATTGCATTTGATAGGAAATTAATTTCTAATTAGCTTACTTTTTCAAAGTCTATCTCTTTATAGAATTCTGATAATTTCACATTTAGAAGCTTGGAAAAGTGCCATGGCTAAAATAAAAGAAACAAAACGGGAGTGAGGATATTCTCATCATGAGGTTCAACACCGATTGTACAGCTGAAAAATGTATAAAGTACAGCGCACACCACTGATATCCACATAGCCTCTGTCGACTTTTTTCTTATATCGACATGCTTTATCAAGTCCGAATTTTTCTCCTATTTGCTGTCTATAATTACAGTTCTCTATATATTGACACTCTTTCTCTTCTTTTCTCGTACATTTACATTGATAGCACCAAGGTAACAAGGCAAAAGAGGACTGGTGCCAAAATAAAAATAAAAAAAAACGAACTCATTGACATCTTTGTCTCTATCAAAATGCCTCATGCTGGTGTGTTACATGGCAAAGTGAGTGGCGATTCCTTTGGTACCAGTACCTTTGTTGCTGTGACTGAAGGTTTGGTAGAATGATAAGGATGGGGAGGGAGTTGAACCTTGGTGCTACCTCTCGGCCCATACTGTAGTGTATCACATTTAATGATTCACAGTGAGTGGAGGAGCTTAGTCTATTATGCTTAATGGTAGATGAGTTCGTGCCTTGAAAAGGTGAACTCCAAGCGAGAGTAAATCAGTCAGGACTAGGCAAGCACTTATCAGGCCTGCAGTACAACAATAGCCTGTACAGAACCCACAGGTTAAATTTAGATCTAGGGGAGGAGGCGAGGGAGAAACTGAGGAAAGCCGCTTGAATTATCAAATCTTTTCAAAACAAGGGAAGTAACCAAAAATTCACAAGCTACTACTAGTAGCTTCCCCTTAAGTGTAAAACCCTGTGCTTAAAGTACATGTAGTGTACATGTGCATGTTGTGTTATTTTTAAAAAAAGGTATTTAAATTAAGAGAGATTTTTAAACCAACATAGAAGTTTTGGACCCTTATATGTCGATATATGAGGAGTGCACTGTACACAGATAAACTTTAGCATATTTGTCTAATTAAAAGTTAAATTAAATGTAAAATATTATTGACAGAAAAATGAGACATGTGAAAAATGCTTTTCTTATTTTGGTCCTTTTAGAACCCCTACAAAGCAAACAACTACTCATAGAAACATTTTGTGCCTCATTTTATAAACATTACAGCCAAAGGTTATAGCATAAAGTTTTACAAAGATGTCTTAAAGGCTAAATGAATGTAGAAATCACATCAACAAACATTTTTCAGAAAAATAGTACTAGTATGTATGGGTATAAAGTCACAATATGCATCCTAAAGTCTTATAGTAACACGAATTGCTTTTTTTTTTAATTCATCACCTATGTCCTCCTCTAAAATTGTACTGTAAAAGCTTCAAATTATTTTTATTTTAATTTTTCAAGTTAAAGTTATAGTCCGCATTTACAGCTATAAAAATGCGCAACGTTTTCTTATCATATTGAAAGCTCATTGAAACGAAGGTGGCTGTGTCTCTAATTTCTCCTTCCAGAGTCATTTCTGAGCATTATAAGTTTACCTGAGATGTGCTTTTCAGAAAATAAGACAAAGACAGGCATTTCTTCATTATCACACATTGGTGTGCTGCTTACATTTAATTTGTAGAGGTGAACATGTAAAAGGTTGAGATTTTCTGACTTTGTGTGAGAGAGTTTGCTAATTGTTATCCTTTAATTTTTTTATACGTGTTGAATTAATTCTTTTCAAAGACTATTTCATGTCACTTTTTACTTGTGTTTAAATTTTTTTAACAGATGCTTTAATAGTAGTTTTCATTTTAAAATTCAATATTTAAATAGCCCTCTTTAAATAATCTGTCAGGGCTTTATTATACTGTTAGGCCAGAGGGGACAGAATTCACTGCATAGCTACTACATTTTCCATGTCAAGAAGCTGTGTTAGAAGCATGCATTTCTCTGAGTCCAGATAGGATGAATAGGAAAACAGGTGTAACACTAACGCTCTAAGTAATAAGACTAACAAGACATTAAACAATTTGGAACTTCACTCTGAGACAATGATAATATGAATCAAATGCTAAGTTTTGTTTCACTATCATTACTTCAGTGCGTAGATTCCTTTAATATTCTTCTATTTATCTTTTTTTTTTCTAATTTGCTTTCAGACGTGAATAACTAAAGTATAATTGCACCCCCATTAAAACCCAGTCTCAGTTCTAAGTGCTTTCCCCTTTCTCCCTTTTTCGACAGTCAAAAAAAGAAATATCAGCTTAGTATGGCATTCCTTAATGTTCCTCTCTCTCCCTTACTTCTCTCATCTGTCTTCAACTCCTTAACATTTCGTATGTCATCAGTACGTATACTGCTTTCCTCAAGCAATTCATCATAAATAAACTCTTTTATTTCTAAGCCTAAACTAACCATAGTTTATATTCTTCTAGTGATAAAAAAATAATTGAAGTACACTTCACTTTTTATTCGCTCTCAACTCCTCAAAGTTTCGCTTTCTTTGCAATAATGTCCCCTTTGTTTATTATGTGACCTTCAGATAAATCCTGTTGATATTGGTTAATAACATCTCTGTATACATCAGATTTCATGAGCTGCAAACTTTCTCGTGGGTAGCCTGACTTCCCATAGAAAGATTTGAGCAGCTGGATTGACTCTGACAGCAAGAGAGGCATGCTTGGGGCTGCATGTACTAATCCATTGATCAGTGCTTCAGGACCTGTATATCTCTTCCCTAAGATAACAGCATCTGTGTAACTGTGCCCAGTTCCAATTTTTGTTCTTGAAAAAGAAATAAAAGTTATTTTTGAGACAACTTAAAATGTCCTATAAATTGGCTGTTCTGACAAAAATCAAAGTTTCTGAGAAGTTCATTTAGATGAGGTTACCTTGCTTTTAATTTATACTGAAAAACTGATTGTGCATGTAGAGCCTTCAGAGTTGCACAGTTGAGCAGGGTTAGGAAATTTGATAAATGTTCAAGAAAGCCTTGTTCAAACATTGAACTTGAAGGGCAATAATATATATTTAAAAATACTGTTTATGGATTTACTTCATTTACTTGCTGCAGTCATTGTAGAAATCAAAGGTACATGTGGGCATTCATACAGTGGAAACCTCAAAAACTGAAGTCTGATTATTCGAATTTCTAATCAACTGAATTTTGCTAATTTTTTCCTCTTTGGTTTTGTTAGGAACAGAAACACATTTCAAAGTTTTATTGGTTTGATTCTCTTAATTCAAAGTCGAAACCACCCCTTAAGGCATTACAAAAGTACTACATGTACAAGGATCTTTCAAGCAGCAAGATATATAGCCCTACTAATCTCTGTGCCAGAAAGGCTGATCAGTGCATTAACAAAGTGCGGAAGGAGCTGATGCACTAAGAAAGAAAGGATTGCCACCAGTAACACAGTGCAATGTGGAACAGGGGAAGGGGAGAGTTATTTGTTACAGGGACAATACACACTCAGTCAATGAGTCAAGTTGTGCTTCTTTTTGTAATTCAAATCTTCTTTGTTACAAAGTTTAAATCCATTCCCATACAGTTCGAATTATGAGGTTCCCACTGTAAATCAAAAGAAAGAGAAAATCAAAGTTGATCTTCTGTTGTTTTCGCTTTCCTGTGTAAAAACTAATATATTTTCTAAAAATCATTTTTTCCTGGAAAATACATACATACCGTGGGGAAGACTTGCCCACATAGGCTTACAATTTCTTATGTGCTTGCCCTGTCCCTCCTTTTTCCTCAATTCTCACCCTTCCCTTTTTTATTATCCTGGTATTATTACCTTCTGTCTTCACTAGAAGACAATCACTATCCTCCACCTGATTTTGCATTTCTACCTCATCTTTTTCTTGCCCCTATCTCTTCATTTCCTGCTTTCCACCACAGTATCTCCTCCCCCCTGCTACAGTTTTACTCTTTCTTATCCACATTTATAACTTACACTGCCTTTCTCTCATTCCACTTTCACAACTCCCTACTCGTACTCCTACTTTCTTTGCTAATGTTATTCCCCTTTTACTCTCTCTTATATAATAAGTACTAAGTCTAAGTTTTAGGTCAAAATGAAAGAGAATGAACTTTCACAGTGATGGAAAAAGATATTAAATTCTGAAATGAATGAAAAACTTACATCAACAGGAAGGGCAATAACAAGAACAGTTTAAGACGAATATTTTACTTTCAATGGTTCTCATTTCACAATTTTAGATAACAGGTTTAATGTATTTATACATATTTCATAAACACATTGACTCAGAATGGGAAAATGCAAACTTAACTGCATTTTCATATTAACCAAATGGTCTTGTGGAAGAAAAATGCATTCTTCTTGTTAGAAAAAAATTTTTGAAAAAAAAACTACAGAACTTCAATGCCAAGGGTGACTTTCCAAAAACTTCTATGAATCATGACCGACAAAAAAAAAATAATACTAACCTCATCAATGTATAGTGGAACTTTATAAACTGCTTATTAATAAAGACCTCATTGAAGCAAAGCCAGCCTGTATCTCGTCTCTGAACTTGAAGATCATGAGTGATTGCTAGTAGAGCACCTCCTGCAAATGCATGGCCTGCAAATGTTTAAATGAAAATTTGCACGAGATAGTTAAAAGATAAATATTCAATATATCTTCTGGTAAATAAGCTTTGCTTTTCATGGGTGAGAATAATTTGCATATATGATACATACTTGAAAAAAGCTGTTGCTAGGTCTGACAGACCTTTGGCATGATAATTACCAGCCATATAATAAATCTACTTTCCTTTCAGAAAGCTCATTTTTTTTTTATTATATGAAGCTATAAAATCACTTCTTCCAGTATCAGTTCAATCCTATAAGTTGATAGTAATATCTGGAGGAGGGGAACAAGATAGGGGATGGGTGATGGAGGGTTCTTAAATCATCACAAAAGTATGCTTACCCCATCAACAACCACAAGAGATTACACAGATTTGACTTATTCTAAAATTTGATTTGATGAGCTTGCTTGAATCATCTCTAAGGACTGAGATGGATTACATGCTTGTAGATTATAATGTTTTCTTCCATTGCCATTATTGCTAGTACCTGTCACTAAAGGAGATGTTATGATTTATGTTTGAAGTAATAAAGTTGTAATGAATGTTTAAGATCACTAAAATTGCTCATATATGATTATTTCTTCCTTTTTTCTTATTAACCTTATTGCAACAGTCCGTTAAATTTTTACAAAACAACTGATGGAAGATATTTAAACATACAAACTAACAGCAGTGCAATTAATAGTGAAAATCAGTGTGATTTTCGTTATTTATTTAGACTTTGAAAAAACATTAAAAGCCTGACAATTTTTTTTCAACTAACCATTGACAGCTGCTAGACTTGGAACAGGAAACAACAATAAACGCATTATTAATTTGCTGAATTTTAAGAAGAAATCTCGAGTTTGCTCTTTAGAAATTTCATTCATCCATGCGAGGTCAAGACCATTACAATAGAATTTTCCCACGGATGTTGTGATGAGACCTCTACAGGAGTTACTGGAACAAGAAAAAACACACAAAAAACAGAAAAAGATAAATGTCATTGAAACTTTTTGAAGGTCAATAGCAAAAATATACACATGTGTACATAAACATTATTTATGAATTGCTCTGTATGCTCATAAATAATGATTTCCAGACCTACTTTTCTTCCCTATTGCCCTTTTTATGTCTTTCAAAATTTAACTTTCAAAGCAAAATTAATTTATTTTCTTTTCTCAACAAATTCAGAAATTATGATAATGAAAAAAAAATAAACTTTAGAATATTACTACAATGTACAGCTTAATTATAATATAAAGATATTATAGTTATTGTATCAATTAAGATAAAATCTCTGATGGCAGTTTGATTCCTCATGCTTTTATGCTGAATAAACTTACAATTTGTTTGAAAAGGAAGATAGTATAGCACTTAAATAAAAAAATTGCCTAATAACATGGCAACATGGCATGTAGTGGAAGAGGTATTTAAAATCAAAATATCAATTTGAACAGGACAATTCAATCAAAACAATGTCGAGTTTCCTCAACTGATTTGGCATACATCAAAAAAAATTTGATAGCAGTGTTGACTTCACTTAATCAGCTATGGAAGTATCAGTGGTGATAATAATATTGATAGTTGCTGTAGTAATAGCACCAATTTTGTAGATGTGATAGTGATATTAGTCGTAGTAAAAGTAGTAGTAGTAGTAGTAGTAGTAGTAGCAGCAGCAGCAGCAGCAGTAGCAGTAGCAGTAGTAGTAGTAGTAGTAGTAGTAGTAGTAGTAGTAGTAGTAGTAGTAGTAGTAGTAGTAGTAGTAGTAGTAGTAGTAGTAGTAATAGTAGTAGTAGTAGTAGTAGCAGTGGTAGCAATAGAAATAGTGGTGGTAGTAGTGGTGGTGGTAGTGGTAGTGGTGTAGTGGTAGTGGTAGTGGTAGTGGTAGTAGTAGTAGTAGTAGTAGTAGTAGTAGTAGTAGTAGTAGTAGAATAAGTCCACGTGGTAGATTTTGTATATGTGGTGGTGGGCCTACATGTTGTGATAAAATGAAGTAAAATGTTAGACTTAGAAGAAAAGTGTGTTATAATGCCTTACCTTTCAACATCATCTAAAAGCTCATTAAAGGCAATTACAAATGTATCATTGAGTCTGTTTTCCCCATTATCCATGACGATCACAGCAATGTCATCAACAAAGTACAAAGTCATTGTCCCAACATTTCTTACTGGTGCATTGAGATGAGCACTAGATTTCACACTCATTTTGAACTTGGGTATGTACTGGTGGGTCAGAAAGTCTGGTGATTGAATTTTTAAAAAAATTATGTTAGGCCTTTGAAAGTTTGGGATGGATCAAGAGCAATATCTTTCATGCTAAAGAGCCTACATAAACTGAACTGCACTTCACTTTATAAAGGAGCCAAATTTCAGAGCATTTTATTGTTTCGAGAGGCCCAAAAGAATAAGATGGTCAAATCTTTTTCCTAATATCAAAGACTTGAAAGAGAGGCTGGGATAATATCACAAGCTCTAGATCAGCATTTTTCGCTTTACAAAAAAAGGGAAGGTGTCAGTTGAATACTTTCGTAATACCCTTGAAACTAAAACAAAATTTACTTTGTGTTCCTCTTCATTGCATTCATTTTATTTAAATTACCTATTTGAGTATAACAACTCTCAAGGTTGAAATTCTCATGATTCTCATGGTTGAAACTTTCACATACATCTTAGATGAAGTTCTCATAAACCTTGCAGTTGGAAATTTATTACTCTTGGGGAAAAAATTCTGATATGTTTTGTAGGTAAAATTCACAAAATTCCAGAGATTTTAAATGAAATAATACTTGGATACTTTGCGGATTCCATATAGAAACTAACTGATAGATTGTAGTGCACACATAATAACTACGTTTTTCTGTTGTAGATATATCTTTATTAACATAGTTTTTATAAAAAAAGAACCATTCTTTCTCTTATTAATTTTTTATCCTCTTTTTCTCATAAAATGACCACTTTCCTCTGAAGTACAACATAAAGAATATTATCAAAATGTCCGTTGAAAGACAAGATGTGGTATCGTTCATTTACGACATGAATCAATAGAAAAATCTGGGATCTCAAACCAATGGAAGAAGACTTAACTCTATTAAAATCCAACCAGACCTTTCACGAAAAATATTGGGTGGCTGTTCAAAATAAATTTGACGTCTTAAAAGAAGCTGAGGAAGTGAACCACTGACGGGTGAAGTTCAAAGTAGCAGTCACAGAAGTAGCAGTGGAGAAAAGACCAAGAGTCAAAAGGGAATCAAAACAAATGTGGGTGGCTGGAGACATTTTGGAATTCATGGAAAAAAAGGAGGCAAGTAAAAATATTGTAATGAAAAAAAAAACACCATTGCATAAAGAAACTAGATGAAGCCAAGGAGAAGTAGATAAATGACACAAGAAGAAAAATGGATCCTTATCACAAAAGTACTGAGTAGACAAAGTACAGAAATATTGCAGAAAGCTCTGGAAAGAAAACTTACTCAACTAAAGGATGCCTAAAGTAAAAAAAAGGTGACAATATTATGGAAAGAGAAAAAAAAATCAAAGGCAGATGAGTAGAGTTCACAAATGAACCTTTTGAAGGCCACAAAAGGGTTACAATGTAAAGAAGTGCAATTTTGCTGGGCCACCTACCATCGAAGATGAGATCTTGGCAGCATTAAGAAAGATGAAATCAGACAAAGCAACAGATTGGACAGTATATCAGAGGAACTTTTTGAACCACTTGTAGACTATGAAATCGATATGATCTCAAGATTACTCTATGAAGTCTGCGACACAAGTCAGATTTCACTAGACATGTCCAGATCTATATTTATAGCTCTGCTAAAGAAACAAGGGAAAACAGAGTGTGAATTACATGGAATGATCAGTCTTAGAAACATACAGTAGTCTCCTGATAAATGCTCAGTCTTCTGGAAGCTTCAATGGCGTGTGTTTAGGAGATGCGTGTCTATACAAGTATTTAAAAAATGATCAATTATTTCCCTTATTACATTAAAATAAGATACTACGTTGTTTCCCTTCATTGCCCAGACCTTGTGTGTGGATGGTAGGTTAAAGTGCAAATTTTGAATCCTTTTTTTTCTGTTTTGTTTTTTCATTTATAAAAAATTTGTTTCATTCTTTATTCTTTTTTTTTTATTTTATCAACAACACAATGACTAATTAATTGGAGTCAGATGACTGACAGCAGGCGTCAGGCTTGCCACTGTACAAATCGGAGAAGTGAGGGGAGGAGAAAAAATTATACTAGTATCATGTTGACCCGCACACAACAAGTGTTTTATTGGAATACACATTTCTGCGGCAGTGAATTTAACTCATCTTGCCTGTGAGGTGCCCCACCCTATACTTCCCATCACCGTAGGGCCTACCTTTTCCTTCAATTCTCAAGGCCTATAGCCCATCCTAAGCTGACATGGCGATCAGCCCCTGCCCTTCTTCCCTACCCTTTCACTATGTGTGTACACACCTAAAATGTAGAGTTTGCAAAGAGACATAACTCCTTGCCGTGTGATAATTGAGAACCATTCCATACTAAGTGAGGCTATCTTTTTCATTTTACTGAAAATCATTACCGATTTCAAAGCATGCGTTTAGGCAATGCAGTGTGTGTTTAAAGTATACTGATTACAAAGTAAAAAATCCATCAGACAGTGACAGCGTGTGTTTAGCTGAAGCGTGCCTCTATCCAAAAAACAAAACCAAACCAGAAATAGCAGAAGAACAGTGACGTTTCGTGGAGAAAAAAAACTTATTTGAAATTATAAAGAGTGGTGTCTGAAAAGGATGTGTGCTTTCCCTGACCTTTTCTCTCTCTATAGAGAACTAATTATGTAAAACCTAGAGGGATTTTCAGGAATTAAAGTAGGAGGGCATAATGTATATAATTTGAGATACTTTGAAAGCACCATGCTAATAACAAAAAAATAAAGAAGAGGTATAATGATTATTAGATTGTTAAAGAAGGGTTTGAATAAAACAGCAAGTAAAGGGCGTCAGTCAAAACAATAAGTGTCTAAAGATCAATATCTTTACCAATGGAAAAAAAACTCAAGCACAAATATCAATTCAAATACTTGGGTATTTTAATATCAAGTGATGGACACAACAATACTGAAATTGCATGAAGAAAAGAGCAAGCAAAAATGAGTTTCCAAAAAATAAAATAAGCACTAAAAAATCAATACATCTCCATCCACACAATAAGTAGAGCCCTGGATTGCATTATTGAACCCAAATCTCATGGACAGTGTAAAAAAAATCAAACGAAACAGTGACATTACGAGAAGCTGACAAAACAAGATCACTCATAAATAGAATATGAAAACACCAGGCAACCTTTTTCAGCCATGTGATGAGAAGAGAAAAACTTAGACATCTTATGACAACTGGAATGATTGAAGGAAAATGAAGTAGGGTAAAACAAAAAAAAAAATATGGCTAAAAGTAGGACAAGGGATCGAGATGCATGGACAGTCATGGTTCAGTTTTGGTTGCCTAAGATAAAGAGCAGAGCACTTGATTGATTAATGTACTTACAAAAAGTTTTAAATGGACACTTTCAAATATACTATCAATTATATTGAACAAAATTGTTGAGTGGCCAGTGCGAATTTGATTTTCTCTTACTACTGTAAACCTGTTTCACAAGAGGATAAGAAATTTCTAAAGTATCAATGACAAGACAATCTTTGTCAGTTTACAAGTTCATTGCATGGTGTATCACCATATCCACAAAGTTACGAAGTTGACAAAACCTGTATTTGCAGGTGTCTAAAACAGGAGCTATGTGGATAACTTGTTGTTGAAGGGTTTGATGAGGAAGAATGTGCATCCATCATCAGGATACTTTGAGTATTTTTTAATAAGATAGGGTATGTTGTTCATCCACACAAAAAATTATTCTTCAATTAGAACAAAAATTACATATCTTGGTTTTGAAATTGACTCATTTAAAATGATGATCAGACTAATGGAGAGTAGATGGTCTAAAATAGTGGCTGTGGTTAAAAAAGCAATTAAAAAATAAAGGAATAAGCCTGTTTAACTGATTAACTTGCATGCTTCCATGCAGTTGTGTATGGTTCCCCGCTTTTTTAAAGACATCTGGAATCAGACAAATCAAATGCCTTGAAAAGAAATGATTGCTAATGATGTGGGAAAATTCAGTTGTTAAGGAAAGCTCAAGTAAAAATTAAATGGTGAATTGAAACCACAAATTCAGCAGAGGGACTGATCAGTCGACCAGAACATAAGATTGTTATAACATTTTATGTAATTTGAAAGCATGAGATGAAGCATGTGAAAGTTGGAATGTTATGCGAAGGAAACAGGTCAATAACTTCAAGTATCCATTTCATAACATTTTACCCACAGCAACCTAAATTCCAATTTTTTCTTTACACTTCATAGGCTCTGAACCTTCAGTTCAAAGATGGAGGGAATGTCATCTTTTCATTGGTTGATATTCTCAGGAAAGAATCAAAGTCTCCTGAGAAAAAGAGATGAACCATTTAGAGAGAATGATGTTTCAAAAGCTTGTCAATAAATGCCTAATATTATTAGTGCTGCAGCCGCCAGCTTGGAGCCTCATCACCCAGATATGCATTGCAAAAGGCAGGTTCTTGTTAAGATAAAGCATACATAAGAGAAAGTTTGCCGAAAAAAAATTTTGAATCCTCTTTTGGCCAGAGTGTATGAGATTCATAATTCTATTTCAAATACATTTATGATGAATTTTACCGCTCTACAAGCACAGATTACTAGACTAATCTCAATGTTAATTATTTTTTAAATATATAATCTATATTGGGATACTTTTCCCTTCATCTCATTCCCTTCCCTGTATACATGATTATATTTTATTATATTCCCGTGGATTTCACGCAGATTAATAATACACTAGATATATAGCTAGATCATGGTCTTTCCTGCAGTTTGCGTAAAATTTATCTTCCCACTAAGCAAGTGAAGGTAGAGAAGTTTAAATTGTATAAACAATCGAGGTGACAATAAATGCAATTTTAACTATAATATTATGTTGACTGGGATGGAGTGATAAGCTACAATCCCCAATGTCCAACTCTTGTCCCATTTATTCATGGTTGCTTTAATTTATTTTATCATCATCTTGGCAATTACTGTGAAGTGTGACAAGCTCTGGTACGCGACAGGTGTCTATCTCATCTTGAATACTACTTTCATGTTGGCAGATTATTAAAATTGCCATCATCACCTTCTTTGTTCTTTTTTTTTTTTATCCATTACTAGTTGAAAGCCCACGAATTCGCAGGATTGAAATTTTAAATCAATACCCATGTATTAATAAATTTAACAGAAAATTATTGTACTCACTATTAAAATATTATTGCTGATTTTTCACTATTATAATATTATTGCTGATTTGAAGACAACATTATTGGTGTAGCTAAAAGTCAAAGAGTTCTCTGATGGCGGTGCCAATGCAAATTGTAAAACATAATAGCTTTTAACTCTTGACATAGCTACATACAACTGACCATGAGTGAAAACTGACTGTGGAAGATAAATTCCGACTTTTGTCAAAGTTTGATCCTGTGACTTGTTTATAGTCATGGCATAGGACGGTTTTATTGAAAACTGTCTCCTAATGAGTGTGAATGGGAGATGATTTTGTTGTTGTTAGTGCAATGCGTGGAATGAATACAATGTGTCCAGCATGTGTATCTTCATTATTTTGGCTTGAAGAGCGTCACTGGTGTGTTGACTTTGAATTTTAGTTGATGTGGAGGTAGGCCGGTTGGGTTTTGATTATTCAGGAATTCAATGGGGTAGAGATTTTGATCTGCATCTCCACTTGCTATTGAGTCTGCACTGTTGTAGGTGTGTTCAGTTATTATTGTCATGGTTTGGGGCAGTTGGCGGTGTAAGTGTAGAAGCTGCCTCTCTGATGTAAGGTGGAGGCAGTAGCGGTGATGTGGATCTAATCCGAATGGGTCTATCTGCTTTTTATGGTGATGTAGCAGATCTAAAGCTGGGTCTACGTTACGGAGATCTACAGCTTTGTCTGTTTTCACTATCTGGATCACTATCTGGTTGGCCTAGGCTATGCGGGAGAGGTAGATGTAGATCTAAATTGAAGAAAAAGTAATGTCAAAAGTCTAATTTTGATATATTGACACAAAACATTGCTTTTAAAAAGTGGGGGTCGTGTCTCTAATGTTTTATTATTTTTTAAGTGACAGTGTAAGTCTGTGGTGATGGGCAACGATCAATGTGTAAGTCGATAAACTTTTTAGAATTACCGCTAATTTTTATTTAATGACAACAAAACATTGCTTTTAAAAAAATGGGGGTCATGTCCCTAATCTGATGTATAGTATTTCATAAAAAAAAAACTATTTTGTAATTTTCAAGTGTCTGAATAAGTCTGTGGAGTTACGCAAAAGTTCGAGGAGGGGAGCACACAATGAGCACTAAATTTTTCATTGAAGAACAAATAATATCAAAGGTCTAATTTTTATTTAATGACAACAAAACATTGCTTTTTAAAATGGGGGTCATGTCCTTAATCTGGTGTACAGTATTTCATAAAAGAAAACTATTTTGTAAGTTTCAAGTGTCTGAATAAGTCTGTGGAGATAGGGAAAAGTTCGAGGAGGGGAGCACACAATGAGCACTAATTTTTTTTTTATATATAAGTAGGGAGTAACGTTATCTCATTTAAAAGGCAAAACATTTATGTAGGCTCTAGAAAGATATACAGTCATGTATCTTACATTAGGTTAAGATCCCTAGATTTTTAATCTAGATGGGTCTAAGTCTCTTAGATCTATTATCCCAGGGTTGTGGTCATATCGGTGTTTTAAGCTTACTTCTGTTCAGCTGGTGGGTTCTTACTTGCTGTTTACATTATTTTCGTTCAGCAAGATCTTTGGATTTTCTTGTATGCCCTTTGAACTCTCAACCCTTGACCTACCAAACAGAAAATCTGGAGAAGCGATAAGTGCGCAGAACATAATCTGTTGCTCGTTCCTAACATTGCCTCCACGGAGGTATACGACTGTTCACAGTTATGATGTAAAATACTTTCGTTATTGCATAGACCAATGTAAAGATACCTTGCTCATTTCCGTGTTTTGTTCATTTTCAGGAGGCTCTCCTGAACTTTCTTGGATCCATTCTAAAAGGTATGGCCAGAGTGGCGCAGGTTTTCCACTACCAGCCGTCCCGCGCATGTTGGCTGGAACCCGCTTTTAGAAGTGTCCTATGTTTAATATGTGACCGTCCAAAGTGAACGCGTGTTTCCCGCGGCAGGTTGCAGGCTACCCGCGCAGGCAAAATCACCGGAAACGTTCGAGCAATTCTTACCAGCTCCCAGTCGCTGGTAATTATATGGGAGAGAAAGGGCGGAGGGGGGAGGGAAGAAATACCGCGATCGTCTAGACGTTCCTTGGTCGAGGCATAGGCACAGCGTTGTGTTCTTGATCTTATTCTTTAGTAGAAAAGCATTGCATCTTGACAATCAGCTGAGATTTTAAACCGGGAAACTTCTAGTGAAGCAACCACATCTCTGTGAGTTTGTTTGTTGTTGTTGTTTTAATCTATTTTACCTAATAAGATGTAAAACAAAATTTTCATTTGACATTATTTGTTAAAATTTTTACATTTTGAATGTGTTGAAGTTTTGTCAATTTTTTTGTATTATTTTTTTTTTTTCAATTTTTACCAATACCATTATCAATGATTGCGGAAATTGTATTATGTTTGTTGTAAAAGGCACCCGAGTTTGTGCCCTTGTTTTTAACATTCTTGTTTTAACTCGTTAACAGTTAAGAAAAAGGGAATTGTTGATGAAAGTTTATTTTATATCACTTCTCTAATTTTTCTAGTGAGAATTGACCAATCGAAAGAGGCAAAGTTTTGAGCTGAAAAAATCACGGCGATATACATTATAAAAATTATACATTTCTTGTTCTAATTAAGCTCCTGTAAAATCGAGCGTTCAAAGCATCTTGTCGGTATAACAAATTTCTTGGGAAAAGATATAGTTATTTAACATTAAGTTGAGGATGAGCAACTTTTCCATGGCTACTACAGCGATGTTTTCTGTTGAACAATCGACCTTGCGTTATCAAATTTCAAAATTCTATTCCAGACTTGTAAGATAATGTGCGCGCAGCAATATTTCATGCTGATCATTTCTATAATATAACGATAGTGATGACGATAATCTTAAGATAATTATGACAATCAGGGTGATAATCAGGATGAATATCAGGACAATAATAGTGATGATGTGGATAATTATGGTCGTGATAAAAATAAGGAAGAACTAGACGACGAGGAAAACGAGAAAAGGGACGAGAAGGAGGAGGGGTAGCAGGAGAAGAAGAAGAGGAAGAAGGAGAAGAAGAAGAAGAAGAAGAAGAAGAAGAAGAAGAAGAAGAAGAAGAAGAAGAAGAAGATGAAGAAGAAGAAGAAGAAGAAGAAGAAGAAGAAGAAGAAGAAGAAGAAGAAGAAGAAGAAGAAGAAGAAGAAGGAGGAGGAGGAGGAGGAGGAGGAGGAGAAGAAGAAGAAGAAGAAGAAGAAGAAGAAGAAGAAGATGAGGATGATGATGATGTTCTTGATCATAATCAAGGTGATGATGATGATAAATTTTATTTTCGTAATTGTCATGGTGATTTCGATTTTGAATTCACCAATATAGTGCACTCAAATGTGTTTTTTTTTTTATTTAATTAAAATATTAAAAAAAACACTCAAATTCAAACCGAGATTGATTCACCAGTCTTTTCTCATGCATAGTCTGATCACTGAGATTCAGTTTCTAAAGAGTCAGAATTTATTCTTCTCTACTCAAATGTATATTTAGCCATTCTAGTGTATTCCTCGAACCATGCTGGGGCCTTTTTCTGTTCCTTGAACCAGTGGTTATATTCACCCCATCCATTGTCTTCTTTCTATGGTTATTGGATGTACTCCTCCTACTTTTTTCTTTTTTACAAAGCAATAATGTGATCCAATAACAGAAATTCTTCTACAGTCGATTTCATATATATTGTCATTCACTTCGAGAGAGAAGTCAAATTAGGCCTAGTCTGCTTGCCTAGGCAGGCGAGCAGGCTTTCACTTAGACCACCTAAAACACTAACCCGCGCAAGCCAGCTTGATAAGCAACCAGCCGCTTGGAGCGGGTAAACCTGCTGAAAATTACCTGCGCCACTCTGGCCGTGGCTTAAGCCTGAATAATCCCATTAGACTGTGGATCCTGAACGCTTGACATTTTATATAAACACACACACACACACATATATATATATATATATATATATATATATATATATATATATATATATATATATATATATATGTATAAATGTATGGATACTGCATTCTAATGAGAAAAGATTAAATATCTGTCATAAGCGCCCAAAGCTGTGTCGTAGAGCATCTGTAAGCCATCGGGCATCCCCGTACAATCACAAGTGTTTACTTCAATTTCAGTTAAAATTGTTCTTGGTCAGTTGTGGTGATGAGCCCTTGATATATGTTTATGTATTCAATGCACAAATCTAAAATTTAAAAAAAAAAAAAATGGAAGCTCTGGCCATGGAACAACACCAACACTGTTTTTTTGTTTTGTTTTGTTTTACTTTTTTCTTTTAATTCATCCAACACGTAGGGGTAGTGGTAGTAGTAGTAGTAGTAGTAGTGGTAGTAGTAGTAGTAGTAGTAGTAGTAGTAGTAGTAGTAGTAGTAGTAGTAGTAGTAGTAGTAGTAGTAGTAGTAGTAGTAGTAGTAGTAGTAGTAGTAGTAGTAGTAGTAGTAGTAGTAGTAGTAGTAGTAGTAATAGTAGTAGTAGGAGTAGTAGTAGTAGGAGTAGTAGTAGTAGTAGTAGTAGTAGTAGTAGTAGTAGTAGTAGTAGTAGTAGTAGTAGTAGTAGTAGTAGTAGTAGTAGTAGTAGTAGTAGTAGTAGTAGTAGTAGTAGTAGTAGTAGTAGTAGTAGTAGTAGTAGTAGTAGTAGTAGTAGTAGTAGAAGAAATAGTAGAATAAGTCCACGTGGTAGATTTTGTATATGTGGTGGTGGGCCTACATGTTGTGGTAAAATGAAGTAAAATGTTAGACTTAGAAGCAAAAGTGTATTATAATACCTTACCTTTCAACATCATCTAAAAGCTTATTAAAGGCAATTACAAATGTATCATTGAGTCTTTTTTCCGCATTATCCATGACGATTACAGCAATGTCATCAACAAAGTACAAAGCCATTGTCGCAACATTTCTTAGCACAATGTTTTGCCTATACTATTTTACAACCAGGCTGAGAGCGAAAATAGAGGATATTTAAGAATGTAGGCCTATTAAGAGGTAAACAAAACTATTATATTCATTGCAATTTTAATATCATGGTTTTAATAAAAATGCAAAGGTACCAATTTCGTAATGCGACTAGTACTCCTCCTTTGTTTTTAAACTACGTGATAGAAGACCTGTCTCGTCTCTAAAATCTCTCGCATTATAACAATCGTTTCTGCAACCTCATAAAACTGATTTTCTATGCAGCCTCATTGAGTTTAGATAGTTTTACTCGCATAGACCCATATCTCTTTAAGGTCTAACCTGTTAGCGAGCTGTAGGGCTCACCACCAACAAAGATCTCTACTGACATAACTTGCAGATTCAGTGTGGACCAACCGAAAAGCAACTTTGACATGAAAACAATATACCACATGTCATATTTTAGCTTATTTACAGAAGGAATAGCAAAACAAACAAACAAATAAACAACAACAAGAACAAAAAGACACGGACAACATGAAAGATCCGAACTAGTAAGGTGATTTTGATCTTTTAGATAATTTGACTCCTAATGACACACCAGGGATAAAAAATAATGATTGATTGATTGATTGGATATTTGGTTGGCTGGCTGATCTATTTGATATTTTTACAAACCAATCCATCATTTAAGCACATTAATACCGAGGGTGAAATATTTAAAGTGTTTAATAAATTCATCGAACTAAATAAATCAAATGAAGCTTAACGAACAATCCTTGGCAGTACATTGATTCATTCAGCATGCTTTAAACAGGCTAAAACAGACGAGAATAGAAAAGAGGCATAGCCTAATAGTCCGTCTAATGATTTTGATAATAAGAATACCGTACTTCTCAGAATCATAATGACTTCAGTCGTTAGTTACCTTTTTACCGGATGAAGTTAAAATAAGCTGACTTGAACAGTCTTTTGAGACGGGTCTCGTAACACTCCTTCCCTCCCCACCTCAATACCACCATCTCTCCCTCACAACCCAACCATCTTCTTTAGCGACCCCCCCCCTCCCCCCCCAAAAAAAAAAAAAAAATAATAATAATAATAATTTTTCTTTCCTTTTCCCAACTTGTGTAATTAGTAAAAGACTGATCATCCATACAATCGCGCAGTTCTGCTGCTCTCTTCCTTCCCTCCCCACGTTTGATTTGTATATTATTCTTAAGTTCAGAAACACATCCTGTTTTGCTCAGTGGTCATTGGTATCCTTTCTCCCCACCCCCATCCCCTCTCAACACAATGAAAAAGAAGAAGAAGAAGAAGAAGAAGAAGAAGAAGAAGAAGAAGAAGAAGAAGAAGAAGAAGAAGAAGAAGAAGAAGAAGAAGAAGAAGAAGAAGAAGAAGAAGAAGAAAGAAATAAAGAGAAAAAAATTAGTTCATTTGAGGAGGGCAGCCTGTCAAATCAAAGCATAATTATTCTTCGCTTATATTCCTTTAGCCTCTTGTATTAAAGAATAAAAACTCTTAACACATCTTATCTCATCATATTTGAAATAGAATAGAAATAGATTTGGGTAATGACAAACTTTTTCAAAACCATTGTCTTGTTGTCCACTTTTAGTCATGATTTTATCAACACTTCTTTGTCTCGAGACTCTCGAGAAGCCCTCAGAGACTTTTGAGATGTTCAACATTTGAATGAATAACACCTAAAAAGAGTAAGTTGAACATATAAAGCCAAATAATACTGAAAACTTGGGTAACTAGGATAACTTGTTTGATTACACAAAAATTTATTGTTTTTCATACATGAATAAGAACAAACCACAATACACTATTTGAGATTAAATGTATAATTGTTAAACAAAAAGTTACTTTGTCAACCTAAAAAAACCCACACGACCCATCAGCTTACTCGGCAACTTCAGCTTTGCTACTTTCATTTTCAAGTTTCAATGCCGACTATCATAATTAGTGTCATTGTTAGTACTCGATCTTGATCTCTTTCTCTATCAAGGAAAGATCTGTAACCTACCTAACTATTGACTCGTTTCTCTAATTTACGTGCTATTCTTATCATCATGTCGGACGAAGAGGATTATAATTCAGAAGAGGATCAAGATTACATTCCGTCCGGTGAGTATGAGGTTCTTCTTCTGGTGCAATAGGGTCTACAGATTAACTTCTAGATCTAGATCTAGATCTAGATCTAGTTTGAAGAAAACGGCAAAGGTTGGCCAAAAAAGAAAAAAAAAATGATATATAAATAGTCATGAAATGATCTAGATCTCTAGATCTATTGCTATATCACACAACCTCAAAACTGATCCTACTCATGTGAGTCACTGAGTGCGATTGGGATAAGGTAGGCTAGATCTAATCTAGATCTAGATCTATATAAAGTAAAAAACTTGAAACATTTTCATTCTTAAGATTTGCAATTTAAATAAAACGTAACATCTTAGTTAAATTGAGCGATAACTCTTCAGTTCTAAACACCTGTAGAGTCTACTGTCTAGCTCAGCAGTTTGCATTGTCATGAAAATATAGGCCTAAATTAAAAAAAAAAAAAAAAAGAATTTTAACTTTAAGCTTTATTGATGTGTTGAAATATTTATTCATTTTTTATTTATGGAAAAAATATTTAGGCTACAACATTGCAAATGATGTTCATGGTGCTATATTATAGTTATTCCATAAATTTTGTCTGGAGTTCTCAGCTGTAGTGTATGACAAATGGTTGACCCACCTGATTGGGTGAGCATCAATTGTCAAAAATTCAATAAATGAGAAACAAAATTTACACAAATTATAGGTGATCTAATGGAAGGCAAAGTGAGTTACTATTAATGAGGACACAAAGTTGATACCTACATGATTTGTTGCCATTCTAAGATTCTCATAAAAAAAAAATGAAGGGGCAGTAATATTAGTTTTTGAAGTATACAGCATTACAGGGAAACCAATGAATAGTCATCTTTTTCAGTCAGATAGCCCACTCAAAGTTAAAGTAACTTGGAGGAATGTACAAATATCGGTCCACTCAAGCTAGGCTTCACAATTGAACGTTTTTCAACGAATTCGAAACTTGTTCTTGAATGGGATTTTAAACCACCACAAAAATGCTTAAATATCTTAAAAAGTATTTATTTGGGACAAATAAAACCTTCAATCATATTCAAGTTCAGCATATCAAATTCATTAAAGTAAATTACAATTTTAAAACTTAAAGTGAGTTGGGCCGATAACTGCAATAATACCGTAACTTGTTTTTGCTTTAGAATTTAGAATTTAATAAATTGTATTTTTGGTTAGCAAATCTAATTTTTTTACATTGAAATTGATTTTAGATCTATCAAAGTGGAATGCTAAATTCAAACTAAAATAGTGGCTTATCATCGAAAGGAGATTATTCGATTGGGGGTTCATATGGTAGTCATTGTTAACATGTTTATGAAGGCATTCACTGTGAAAACTTTCCAACTTTTTTTAAAATGAAAAAGGGAAATGTTGCGGTCTTGAAAAGCTTTAAAAACAAAAATCAAATAAATTTTTATTTCAAAGTATTCAATCATCAATGAACTCTGCTCTCACTCTTATTATTTTTCAATCTTAAGAGTCTATTAGGATAATTATTCAATTCAGGGGTGAGGTGCCAGCAAATTATACATTGAAAATGAAGTGCAGTTCAATGTATGTAGACTCAGACAGATTATATCTTCATAATCTTTTAGCAACATAATTTGCTTCCAGCTCTTTCTTATAGCTTGACTGTTGAGACCTCCTGTGAATGATGCAACCAATACCATAAGCAAATTGTAACTGTTATTCATCTGAAGAATAGATATTGGTAAAAGATTTTCATGTAATTATTATTCATTGTCCAATCTTTCAGAGGGTGAACAGGTCAGTGAAGAAGAAAATTCTGGTGATGAGGAAGATCTCTCACTCCTTCAGGATGATACAGGTGACCTGGGGGTTTCATCCAAGAAAAGAGACACAAAAGTAAAAAAAAGAAGTCTTATACCAAACAGGTAATATATTATGTAATTATAAATCCCCACTGTTTTAGATATCTGGAATGTGACCTAATTAATCCTGTTCTGTTGCCACCCAAAAATTGCTAGCAAGAAATCTTAAGTGTAGAACAAAGGGCACTGTGACTGTACTTTTTGTATTGTAATGAATCTTTTAAATTTTTTTTATTTTACATTGTTTGAAAATGGCGTGCAGTGCCTGATGTGATTCCCAATTAATTCTATTTTTTTCAAATGTTGCAGATACTATAAAGTAGGCAGTACCAAATTTTGATTTGAAATATATTTATGTCTTTTTTATGATTTATGAATGTAGCGAGCATTTTAAACGAATTGTCCCTTCTTGAAAGATTCTTCTTTCTATGTAGGGAAAAATGAACTTTTGTAAGTGTAGAAGGGAACCTCTATCAAAATACGAGGGCATATTGATAAGTTTTGCCTCCAAGTCCATAACTTTGGAAATAATGAAGACAAACAAATGATACTTACACCAAATGAAAGGTCATTTTATTTAGCACCAGATGACATATCATTTTTCAACATAATCACCGTCCCGTTCGATACAGAGCCGCCACCGACGGACGACCTGTTGGATGCCGTCAGCGAAGAAGTCAGCAGTCTTGTCTCTGCACCAAGAAAGAACAGCATTCTTCACATCTTCGTCTGTCTCGTAACGGTTGCCCTTGAGGTAATCCTTGATTTTTGGAAAAAGGAAGAAATCGCTCGGAGCAAGATCTGGGCTATAAGGCGGGTGCGGTAATGTCCGGAGGCCTAAATGATCTAAAGCCGTGCGAGTTTCCAAACTTGTGTGAGGGCGAGCGTTGTCGTGATGGATGATGGTGCTTCTCACGATCTTTTGGGACAGTGAGGGTGTGGTTCACACAGAATTTTTGGAACAAGGCAACACCGTGAATTCTACGAAATATGTGAACACACTGGAGAAACTGAAAGCGAGGTTGCGACGGGTAAGGAGTGAGAAAGTTTCCATCATCCATCACGACAACGCTCGCCCTCACACAAGTTTGGAAACTCGCACGGCTTTAGATCGTTTAGGCCTCCGGACATTACCGCACCCGCCTTATAGCCCAGATCTTGCTCCGAGAGATTTCTTCCTTTTTCCAAGACTCAAGGATTACCTCAAGGGCAACCGTTACGAGACAGACGAAGATGTGAAGAATGCTGTTCTTTCTTGGTGCAGAGACAAGACTGCTGACTTCTTCGCTGACGGCATCCAACAGGTCGTCCGTCGGTGGCGGCTCTGTATCGAACGGACGGTGATTATGTTGAAAAATGATATGTCATCTGGTGCTAAATAAAATGACCTTTCATTTGGTGTAAGTATCATTTGTTTGTCTTCATTATTTCCAAAGTTATGGACTTGGAGGCAAAACTTATCAATATGCCCTCGTATATATCCCTGAAGATTCTCGAGAGCCAATATATTGAAAGGGAAAAAAAAGCCACCAGATACAACAAGGCTGTTTGAAATACATGCAAGTGGCCACTTAGTTTTTAGCAAGGCATACAGTGCTATCAGTGGATGGATCAGTAATAAATCATCTTATTAAGCATGATACAGAAAACTATGACATCATGATGCGAGCAAATGTGCCAGCAAATTCTCTTGAAAACGAAACCTGTTTGCTTTTTGTTTAAACTTATTTGACATATATTTTAAGTGAACCTAGCCTGTAAAGTGTAATCCAATGCTTATTTGCAATATGTGTTTTTATTATATCTACCACTATAAAAAAACAAAGTATATATGCCTTCCTGAATTTACAAAATTAATAGACAGTAGGCTTATCACCGTCAATTATTTTAATTTTCATAATTTAACTGTTATGCAAAACAAGAATCTAGCATAGATATTAGTTACTATAATCTGAACTTAATTCCTGCCTGGAGCAAGTGTAAGAATCTGTAAACAAAGAGCTGTGATACCACTCTCTGTGCAGGTATAAAAGGCTAACCTTTGTAAGCTGTTGAACACAGCACAAAAACTGAGCTAGTAAATTTTTGGTTATCTTGATAAAAACCTAAGTCAATATAGCTAAAGAAACATCAACTCAGCAGTAATGTTCTTTTGTATACATGTATGTTATTCATTTTGTAATAAGTGTAGCGTTAATGTTTTTATATGTTTAAATATTGTTTTAATGCTATATCTATTGTCATTTAAAAAATGTCACCTCTGTAAGTGTAATGAAGTACGACTGTTACCCAATTCCTAAGCTTAAAAAACTATATCTGCATTTTGTGTTTTAAATTGTCAAAGATAGCTACTTAACAATCATAGCAAATATATCTGAGTGGTAGCAAATCCATGTTTCTGCATGCTTTGAGAACAGATCTGAGTACAGGAAAATTAATGGTTCTTTTCTCTTTTATAGAAAACGCAAAGGAGGTATAAAACTAGATGCCAAAGATGAAGAACAGACTTCTGAGGAAATAAAGAAGAGAGATATTGAAGAAAGTGCTGAGGAAGAAAAGAGAAAAAGAGAACTGGCAGAGCAAGCAGCTGTTGAAGAACAGGAGAAGCAGAAAGAAAAAGAAAAAAAACGGGCAGATGACTTGTGGTCAAGCTTCTTAGCTGATGTAAAACCTGTTTCACGAAAAGTCAGCGATCCTGCCTCATCTGGCTTGGGATCATTAACTACACAGGTTTTCGAGAATGTAGATTTCTGCAGCGTTGTAATACTTTATTGAAGCAATCAAAATATTAACATATGAAAATATTTGTGCAGGTTTATTCCTTAAGCCCACCCCTAAATTCCATGGGGCAAAGGGACAGTTAGATGATTGATAGTTGAATGACCAATTAGGGAGAGGAAAAAACAGGAAAAATTATGGGAATTTAGGAATAACAATACATAAAATGTCAGGCTAATGGACACTGAATAATTTTTTGATCTAATAACCTTGAACCAATAGATTGGCTTTAATTTTCCAGAGGTGGTCCTTTTAGATTTCAGGACCACAGTCTCACTAATGATTCATTTTTTTTTTTTTTGCATGATTCAAAGAGGGCCAATATATTAAATTTCTTAATACCTCAATGTACGCAGTAACTTTTATTTTGTGCCAACAATGTGGGTTTTTTTTTTTATTATTAAAAATTCCTGATTTTTTTTTTTAAAGAAACTGGTGTCATTTTTTCCCCCTTTATTTTACCAGGTCAAAACAAATTTTGAGCAAACCAACAAGATTGAAACTCAAAATGACAAGACAGGAAAAGTCAAAATCACCAAAGTATTTGATTTTGCAGGTGAAGAAATCAAGTGAGTATATGAGACATTATAGATGTTGCTTGAATATGAAATTTGATTCCTTTGATTCAACAATTTTTAAATATTATGGAGCATATGCTCCAAGAAATACGCAAATAGCACTATAGATATACTCTATACTAGCTTGTAAAAATCACTCAAATTAAAAAGCTGAATTACCAGCTTTTGAAGAAGCAGCAACATTTTTGGCAGTATGAACTAAAAATGTTATTCTCACACTGCCAAATCTGACTTATAAGACACTTAGATCAATAACAATATCTTGTAACCACATCTTATCAAGCTACTGCAGATGTAGCAGAGATGACATTTTAAATGAATTTCCTATGGATATTAATCATCATTGCCAAACCACCTACACTGAGAAAAGCACAGACACACAAACCAACAAAGGAGCAACATGACTTGCAAATGTAAACGTAGACTACAAGATAGATAAGACTGCTAAAAACTTTCCTGAACTCTAAATTGCACACACAAATTTAACAAGCAAGATCCCTTACACACTGTAGAGGACCAAAATGTGATTTCAAGATTAAAAACTGATCATAATTTATAGATTGAAAAAAAAAATTAGGACTGGAGATGACCCAAACAGTCCTTCACAGCTGCACAGCTGTCCCATGTTCTCCAGACTTATATGGTCATTCTGACCACAAGATACCTCCCCCATCAAGAGCTAAATGGCTTTATTGAAGATATGAACCTGACTGAATTTGCTAGGCATTGCAAATTTAACAGAGAACCCCCCCAAAAAAGTTCCCTAAATGTTGAATTTTTTTAGGTTATCTCTGTCTATATGTTTCATTTTATGAAATAGTATACATAAGTTAAGTGATGTGACATCAATGTGGGCTTATGTGGAACTATTACACTTTACAAGTCTTATATCAGAGTGTCAGGCTTAAAAAGTTGCTGTTTGAAATTACCCATCTCAATGCAAGTTCATTAACATATAACATCTTGAAGTATTGAATTTTGAGCTTAATATTTTTTTAGCTGGTTTGAAGGGTATTGCGACTGAAAAGTATACTAAGCAATTTATGACTCACTGAATCTTTGAGGCACAGCTGATGTGTAAATGTTCACTTTGCTTATGATATTCCTCTTGTATAATTGAGCTTTCACAAGTATTCATCTTTCACAATGTTCTCATTCAGAGTAACAAAAGAAGTTGATGCTAATTCTAAGGAGGCTAAGGCTGAACAGAAAAAACAGGAGAAGTCAGCTCAAGAAACATGTGAAAGTGTGCAGTCTTCATCAGTTGCTCATCCCCTAGGAATAGGTGGAAGGTATTTTTAATTGTTTTTATTTTCTATTTTCATTAGTTGCAAATGGTATATTTCTATAGTCTACCATGGTAAATTAGAGTTGTCATGTGCATAATATAGTGCTTCTTTTAAAAGTTAGAATTTGAGCTCTCATGTAATCTTTAGTCCTGTTTGAAAAATAAACTTGACATCTTTGACTCTATTTTCCTTTACCAGTATCAGTATTAGACTTGGTTTAAGTAATAAGCAATGCGCATCACATATTCCATGAAAATCCAGAAATTTTAATTGTTCTTGTTCAATTTAGGACAATTGCAATATTTTTTTGCCCAAATGACCTCTGCATATATTGAATATCAACTTCACTCTTGGATTAATAATGATAATAAACCTCTTTACTCTGAACTTTAGTCGACTTGACTTGAAACGGCCAGCTGTTGGTGGTTTATCTAGTGTCTTGAGTAAAATTGGAAAGAAAAACAAAATGGGAACATTGGTGAGTGTTTACATTCACAAAATGATGCAATATCATGCTCTTGACAATTGCTTGTTCTCTCTGGTCCACAAGCAGGGCAAAGGTTTTTATTCTCTTAATATTTTTTTAATTAGAATTAGCAGTTTTGTCAAGCCTGCCCCTTAATTTCATTCTAAAAATAGATTAATTGTAAATATCTCCTAAGCTAGAGGTGTAGTTTTATTGTTAGAGGAGCCTTAGGCTTGTTCGTGTAGGATTTTAATATTTACTTGAAAAATAAAAACAACAAACGTTTATATGGTGTGTTTTTTTTACCAAAGTGAATGTTATATTTCATATGTAATTTTTGAAATTATGTCCAGCATTACTTTGTGTAAATTTGATAGTGTAATCTGACCAACATTTTGTTTCTCAGAATATAATTCAAAACTTCTGAATTTTCATTATATTTTATCAGATCATTTTCAGAGATTCCACTGTATGTAAGAATAATACAGTTTATTGCAGTGATACATTGAATTACACAGAGTTGCATTTTCTGATACATTCCAACATTAATGTTTTTGAGATTTCACATTAGAATTATAGAAATGAAAGTCATTTGAGACAAAAAGTTAAATTGCCTGTCAAATGCCAGGCTGAAAAGTTGGACCCAGATAAAATGGTTTTGACCTGTTTTTCTGCACAAGGAAAAGGGTATCCAATAGATTATTCTGTGGCAATGAAAATCGTGATTAACTTAATGAGGAATAGAATTAGGAAAGAGGAAATTATACTTAAATGTAACTTTTGGTTGTGCCAATCACCATAGCTCTAACCAGTCTGTGAAATGATGTTACTGCATAGTGTTTCTTTCACTTGTGTTCATGATCCCAAATATATTTCAGCTACCTATGAGGTTTTTTCTTTTTTTTTTTATATCGAACCTACTGTTTGATTAGATGTGATATAATTCATATAACCATAAATGTGGTCAGGCTCAACAAAGGTTACCAATCATTGCTTATAAATCTTAGTTGCAAACTATTTCAAAACTTGTTACGAGTGCATTAATGAAAGAAATTTCTCTAAGTTAGAAAAAAATTGGGAAAAGACCTTAATCATTTGCAATGTTCAATTTATTTATCTTAGTGGTGGCTTGAATATTACATGTAATTGTACAACTCTCAATACTGAACAGTCACCAGCTTGATTGTTGAATTTCTTGACTAAGCCTGGAAATAAATATGTACTGCATTAAAATTTATTCTTTTTTTTTTAATTCCTTCTCTTAGGAAAAATCTAAAATTGACTGGGATTCTTTCAAGAGGAAAGAAGGCATTGAGGAAGATTTAAAAATTCATAATAAAGGGAAAGAGGGGTAAGTGAAATTGGTCTCTATTGCATCATATAATGTGAGACATCTCCTCTGTTAAAAAGAGAAATAGCCTAGCTGCACAGAGAATAAAGATGCTCACATTTTTATTGAAGTTGAAAGCACAAAATGTAACCTATTTACAAAGAAAGTAAGTAATTTTATAATCCTGCTAATAGTGTTTTTAAGTATATATTCATTATTGCATTTCCTTACTGATATGACCTACATGTCTTGTTGAACGAAATGGTAACTTAACTTATGTGATGATTCTCAATCATAGGTACACAGAACGCATGGCCTTTTTGAACAGAACAGACCAGCGACAGTTTGAACTAGAAAGAGATCTGCGCTTAGGCAGCAGTAGCAAGAGATAACATAGGTAGTAGGTAGTGCTTTTGGTCTTTTCAGGAATGTATGCTGTTTCATTTCATCACCGAAGGTTAATTTTTTCTTACGCTTTCTTCACACTATGGTTTAAACAAAAAGCAATCTGAAAAAAAAGAAGATGCACCTACTTAAGAAGCCTTTGATTAGACTTTCTTACCTTATGGTTTATTGAAGGAAATAAGCCTTAATAAATAATACCATGCAATTCATTGTACCAGCAACAGTTTCATTTTGGTTGCAAGACATTGTTTATAAAAAAAAAATTGTAAATAACATTTATAATTGTTTGTAAAATTGTTGAATTATTCCTGTTTGCTCTCACCCTAAATGGAAATGTAAACAAAATGTCTGTGGAGGGAGTACTTACTACTTTTTTAACAAATTGTTTCACCTGTCCCAAAACAAATTAGGGGAGTGCAATCCTTTATGGTCACAGTTTGTACTGTGTCATTCTCAAGCCTTCTCAAAACTGAGGACACCCTTATATTTTATGAATGCCACCAGCATAGAATTAGAAAATGAGTAGGAAAAAGCTTGTGCCTTGGCTTTACGCTCACTCATCAGATTTGGTTTGGCAATTGCCAGAAAAGTACTGCTGTCAGTCAAAGACTGAATTAGTCTCCATTCAGTTCCATTTTCAAATTTATTTTTTTTTTAAGTGTGGAAAATACCATGTATAGTGTATAACACTTCCCTCAAAAGGGAAAATTGTACTTAGAGGGATAAATGTAAATTTTGTTAATTACACAAGATTTTATAATAATAGATTAATACTGATGAAGCTTACATAGTGTAACGTTTATATGTTGAATTGATAATAGTTTTTTACTTATTTTTTGTCCCATAATTATAATTGTGTGCCTGTTTCCTTTTAGACCTTGTTAATCACACAATGAAGAGTTGAGGGCAATCTTACTGTAAGTTGAATTGAAATGTCAATATAAAAGCATAACATGATGTGTAATGAGCATTAATTTTGACAAATGCTTGGAGCTTTAATTCAAAAATGTTCTTTTCTTTTTTGCAAATGAGAAAAAAATATGGTTATGGATGTTTGTATGGAAGAACGCCTTTTAGATTTAGTTGAGATTGCAAATTCTTTTCCTTTTTTAAAAAGGCCTTCAAAATTGTAAAAGAGACTGTATTGCTCACCTCCATATTAACTGGCAGAATTGTGTCATCATTGCGGTAGTGTGAAAGAGGCTGTGGACAAATGCTTCATATAGATGAGATGCTCTTTCATTTTTTTAAATTTTTTCAACAAAATATTTTTGGTACATTTTTTTATTATTTTCTTTTACTATTTTCATTAGATTTGTGTTTTTAAATTGAAAGACTAAGAAATTAGAAATGCTAAAACAGGATTAAAGTTGAGGGATACAATTGTCTATCATGTTTGTTTAATTTTTTATAATTAAATGTTCAATAAATGGACAGGACGTCAAATATGGATATCACTTTTTTTTTAATTGTGGATTGCTTTTTGCTTTTAGTTTTGCTTTGAACTTTGCCCTCATAATTTTATGAGTACAATCTATGATTAACATAGACTGTTGATAAAATTCTCTATGTCCTGTAGCAAAGCCATACTGGTGAAACTTTGCCTTATACAGAGTCTGTAAAACTCTAGAAAGCATTTAAAAATATAATATCAAATGTTGGTTAAGTCCATCACTGACAGTTTTTTACATATACAGGTCGAGTTCACCAATTAAACTGTAAAATGCAAACATTTGAAGTCTTAAAGTCATTAGTTTAAGCATGTTTGACTCTCAACTTCAGGATTTTTTTTTTTTTTCTCTTTATCTAATCAGTAAAGTTTTTCAACTCTATTGCACCTAATGAAACTAGCAACACAAAAAGTATTAGATAAAAATTTTACGTAATGGATAGAAGCCTTCTAAGAATTAGTCATGAAGCTCAAGGAAGGAAGACATTTGGTGAATGAGTGCACCTCCAATAAAAGATTTTCAAATTGTCCAAGTTCAAATACGTTGGACTCAGACATTTTTTAAAATTATATTTGCCTGCTTAGTTACATTTCCAATATCTGCTTTCATCATTTAACGTGAAGACAACTCTCTTGCAACTCTAATTTATGAATTCAAACAAGATCTTTGCAACATCTATAAGATAGGAAGCACCTACTAAAATTCTGTCTTTGGATAACATTCATGTAAAACAATCGAGACTGTCAGACCCATCCACAATATTAACCTGTTGAAAAGTTCAATTCTATATTCTAAAACAATATCAATTTATTTGAGAAAACAAATGGCTTTTTTTATGAAGGATTTTTCATCACTCATATGATCACTTATGTAGGCAATTGAATTGCAGTGGAATATTTCCAATAGGTGCCGTTACCATAACAACGGTCAAACAAATGAATCAATGTCTTTTTTTTTTAGTAAAGGCCCTAATTGTTCTCACATATTTAAAAAATTTCTTTTAAGAGAAAAACATGTAAAACTTTTTAAGGTCGTGTAAATATATCATATATCTTGGCTCAGCAATATCTTATTACAGGAATTTCGTGTACAGTGTGTATTTGCCTGGGGCCTAAAAAAATAATAACCATTTCAGTGCTATCATTTTCCTTAAAATTTCTCCAAAACAACCTTGGTCTTGTGAACAGAAAAGAATATTTCTGAGGTCACGAGTAATTATTACATCTCCTTTCAAAAGAAACATAAGTTTTCTTATCATTATAATATGTAGGGCATTATTTTATGAAAGCTACTAGAACAAATTATAAAAAAAAAGATCTGTGAATTAATGCTGGGGTCTACCCAATATTTTTTACAACCCATTGAGTATCAGGTCCAGTGGCAATAGGGAACTGAGGGCCCGGTACATCCCAAAGTTAAACCAAGGGGCCCGGCACTGAATGCAGGCCACAGCTCTTTAAGTCACATAGAGTAGCAATTGAAGGTGCGGCGCACATCAATAGCACTCCCTGGCACCCTTGTAATCGTGCCCACACAGAGATATAAAGTTAACATGTTGATTGTCCACGCATCCTTTGATCAGTTCAGTGTGCATTGATTGACACTATAGGCCTAAAACAAACCTCACGTTAATTGCGTTCTAGGACTGTGAGGGGTGTCTATTTTCTTCTGCCAATCTTGTTATTACAGTGAAAACCTCCTAATTCGAATTGTATGGCAATGCATTAAATCTTCTAAGTAAGAGGATTCGAATTACAAAATCTATGCCTCATTAGTCGGTGACTATGTGTACTGTGTACGCAACTAGTAACTCCCCCTTTCCCATGTTCCATGTTGCTACCAGTATCGGTGTTACTAATACCAGTGGCATTTCTTTCATAGGGCATCAACTCCCTCCTCACTTGGCGCATTGATCAGCCTTTCTTGGGCAGAGAATAGTATTGCTTGCTGCTTGAGATATACATGCAGTACTTTTGAAATGCCTTATGGTATCGACTTCAAAATAAAAGAATCGAACCAGAAAAACTTTGAAATATGAATCTGATTCTAACAAAGTTAAAGAGAAAAAAAAATAACCTATTCTCTCATAAATTCGGTTTATGAGAAATTCGAATAATCAGACTTCGGTTTTTCACTGTATTTCATTACTGCATCCTACTCCTTTCTTCTCCTTCTCCATCTCCCCCCCCCCCCCCCACCCTGAATTCCTCTTGCGCAATGCTGATCCCCGCCTGGCAAAGAGTCATGCTGACTGCTGAGTGATGTCTGGCGCGAAGGTCTATCACAAACAGTTGACGCCTACTTATCTGCACTCCATGCACGATGTTAAGCATTGAGTCAGTTCAGAGTTGGCAGTACGCAAATAGGCCTATAGAAATTTTTTTTTTTTAAACCTTGCTCTCAAAACTGATAAAACATAGATATACACTGTATGTACTTATTGAATATTTTTTATATTCTTAAAAAAAAAATTAACTTCAATCACAGCTGTTAGAGCACTACAGACAAGTATCTGATCAATTCCTGAGGTCAACTACAAGGGATTCCTCCATATAACTTATAAGCTAGCCGTTTAAGAAGCCCATTTTTTTTAACAAAAAGGCACATCTAATAGCTCAAAGTGAAAATAAAAAAGGTAAATTTATGACAACTGAATTTAACACAAACACAGCTCTTCACAGATTATACATGCAGTCTCAGAGATACAGAGTAGTCAAGCAACCAGACAGTTGTTCAAAGCTGCATTTCAATAGACGTATGGCGGATTTCATGAAGTGATACAGTTTTAGGAGCTAAAACTTGATAATATGTTAGTATTAAAACTCATCTCAATGCAAAAGGGAAATGCAGATTGTTTTCATATTTTAATCATTTAAGGTCCATTTTCTAAAGTCTTAGCAGCATTTACACAAATCTTAGTAGGTGATATTAAGTAATTTAGAGTTGAGAGTTACCAATAGGCCTACCAATAATAGATATATTTCAGATTACGCTATTGGGGCTTTGTGCAGCAGTTTTAAAATGTTTTTGTTGTGAAAACTTCATTCAATATACATGTAATTATTACTATTATGAACGTTTTTTTAAATGTCTGTCTCCCTTATTTTCCATCTTCCTCTCCTATTTCTACTGTAACCTTTCCTTTTTTTTCTCTCTTCCTTCCCGCAATCTTTCTCTTCTCTAATTTTCTCTGGGTTTCTTGGTTCATTAACAACTCCAATACAGGTATCATTAAAGTTTCTCTAATCTCAATTTCCGACTTTCATTTTTTCTGAAATCTGTGTCATCGCTCCTACCCTGATGTCAGATGTACATGTAGCATGTTTTACAGCTTAGAAGTGTTTCTTCATGCAGACCGAGTTCATTCTACAAGCTAATTAGGGGAAAAAATATATGAAATTAAAGAGGAAAATGTGCTCCTAAAGTTTTCACATGTAATACCCAAAAATGGTTTTGAAGCCTCTGATTCACTTTAAAGATTAAATGCATTAGACTAATTAAAGCATACGAAAAATATGAATAACTTTATTTTCCAATAAGGAACAAATGGGATGCGATGAGATAAAAAGTTATAAATGAACAAAAAGGAATACATATACAGTGTTGTGTTTGTAAAAAAATATGTTTTAAAATTACATGTAATTTATATACATGTAGGCCTATATGATGCATTGTGTTTTACAACTTGAGATTTTTTGGTGCAAACACATGAATTTTTTTTAAGAATTGGTTTTCCAGGTAGGCCTTAACTACCCAGACTTAATCCCGTTTGAAAG
Source organism: Elysia crispata (assembly GCA_033675545.1). Lineage (NCBI taxonomy): Eukaryota > Metazoa > Mollusca > Gastropoda > Plakobranchidae > Elysia > Elysia crispata. The sequence goes on from JAWDGP010003572.1 coordinate 467,951, forward strand.
GTGTTTTTTTCTGTACATTTACACATTTGTGCAATATAGTAGATAATAACTAAACCCACTGTGCTTGCTTCCCTTATAAATATAATATACAAACTGCAATCCGGTCCTTTTGTCTCAAAGTTTAACAGAAAAGAATTACATATACTTTTTGACTACATGTATTTGGAATTTCTGTATTTAAAAAGAAAGCATTAACAAAATTGATGCCTTCTCGGAGAAGGTGATGACACCAATCTATTAAATTTCAATTTTCATGTAAAATAGTGAGTTGCAAGATAACTAAGCTGTACATTCTGATTATACTTTGATGAAATCACTGAAAATTTGTTTGAACACTCTAGTTGAAATGGGTGTTGAGATAAATTTTCTCCCTGGCCCTCAATCTCTCCCTCTTTTCCAACTGCAATGATCCAAGGATCTAGAGATCTGTTAAGCTATTGATAGCCTACAGCTAAATACCAACCTTCCCTCCCATTATCCCACTTACCAGTCAGCATGCATTAAAATTCAACCACTATGTTTTGTGTGATGCCTGGGTCTAACACAGCAGGTTTTGGGTAACTTCATTTGCCTTTTCTTTTTCTTTTCTCTCCAGCCATATCAATTTAAAGTAAATTCACTGTTGGCACTTCATAAAAGAAAAAGTTACCAAAGTGTTGACTCTGAAACATTAACTTGAGACCCTTTTTAAAAAAGCTTTTAAATAAACTTTTCCCTTGCCTGCCAAATTTTCTGAAGTAAATGAAATCTGAACTTGCGCCAGTTGTTTGAGTTATTAGAGGTGGGGTTGTTTTGATTGAAGTTAAAAATAAAAGAATATGTTGAAAGGGACTTACACAGCAAAAATGTGGGAAGTGAAATTCAGCATAAAAAAAAATCTATCCAAATTTGAGTTTAGTGAACTATACCACTGTATATGGTGTTTAAAAATTTAAAGATTTAATTATTATTGCAAGTATAACAAAATTGAAAATCATATGGAAAGATGAACAACATAAATTTTGCACTAAAAAAATTATAATTTTAAATTGTAATTGGTGATGAATACTTGTCAGTCTATTATTCCAGAGCAGCAGCCATCTTTATTTTATACTTCTTTCCTTCACCGCACAGTTCACAAAATTACACAACCTCAATTACCAAATTTTTAAATAGTAATTGCTGAGAGAACTAGAGCATGCATTGATAAAGGGTACATCCTGGCAACAATCATTAAATATGATTAACCATCAAGGCCTCAAATCATCGATAATAGGCAGTAAATAATTGATAATAGGCACTTCTTTTCTAATTTATCTCACAATTTACAGAGGCAAGGGATTTAAATAAAATAATAAGACATCAAATCAGTACCAACATACTCATAATTTCGGAAGTAGATTACAATTAACATCAATTTCTCTGACTAAATATTTTTTGGAGTGTATTTGATTTCTCTCATTGTTTGTCTTGACTTTAATCACAGTAAATTCAAAATTTGAGAACGTCTCACACAAATATGGTTCATTTTCAATCATACTGGAAATCTGAGGAAAATAACTTCAAACCTGAGTACCATAAAATATTTGAGAACATGTTAGATGAAATTTTTAAAAAATTTAACTGAACACGCACACAAATGTTTAAAAAAAAAAAAAAAAAAATATATATATATATATACATATATATCATTATAACCTTGACGTTCAGGGCAATTCAGGCACAAGTCACTGAAAACAGCTTTAAGAGAGAGCCCTTTTAAGACAGAAATTTGTTACTTGATGTTCTTCTTTCAAAATATTAAAATAGCTGTGGCTATGATTTTTTCACCCTCTCCAAAGGCAGAAAATTCACTTCAATGTGGCACAAAGGCCTCAACATGTCAAAATCGCCATTTATGCCTGATTCGCCCTTGTGGCCTCACATATATTTGTAAATTGTTTTATAGATATCTGATTTCAAATATGGTATATTACTGATTAAATTCATATATATGGTCTAAATATTTTTTTCCTTGAAAAAGATATAGTTTTTTTACACAGATGGCAATAAGATAAAAAATGCAAAAGAAATGATAAAATTTACATTAATGCAATAAACATTTATTCCATTAGAGATTTTCCTGTACAAACCAGTTTTTATTCAATCTAAAAGAAATAAGGAATTGAAAATAAATAGTAGGTCGATTCTTTCCCTTCTTAATGGCCGTCAATTTTCATCTTCAAAATTTTGGCAAATAAATTTTATTTATATTTTCTCTGGAATTACAATTTTAGACCTTGCAGTTAATTATATTATTAATCCATATTTTGAAAAAGTTTAGATTGGCTTAGACTTTGAGGCATTATTCATCATTATCCAATTACGAGCATCTGAACTTACACAGGTTACTATCATTAAATGAGAAATGGTAAGTATATTTAAAGTAACCATAGGTATAGTATTGTGCCAAATACTCAAACCTTGTGTCATGTCTGAATTTTTGTACTAATAATAACAGTATGATGCAAAACTGAGAAATATTTTGGCATACAAGTTCAAAAGCAGCAAGCTTAAGGTCTAAGAGAATTGCTACCTGATCTTATTCGGTACAGGTCAAGAATTCTTCTAAAAGAATGCTAAAATTGCCAAAAAAGGGGTGAGGGTGCAAATTGATTGTTTCATTCTCTTCTAATTGAAAACCACCATAAGATCAGCAATTAAAGAAAGGTAAAAAACTGTTTGACAAGAAGTAAAAAAGGCATTTACTAAGTTGCACACAAGAGAAGAAATCAGACCCTCATTTATCTGTAATGTATGAATTCCTAGTCCATTCTGGCAAGGCTGAAATTAAATAAAGAGTTTTCGTAATGCTGATATGTTTAACAAGGATTTGTGTTACCAAGTACTGTAGCCAATGAATGCCCATTTTAAAGTAGACAGAGAGTAATAGAACACACTTGTTTAGAGCTCAATACCAATACATGTAACTTACTAATAATTTGACTATTCTTGAATTATTTCCAGAAGACAATACAAAGCCAGTTAATGAAGTTGTTCTTAGCTTAAGCTCACACTAGTTACAGGGTAACCATAGGTAGTGAATGTGCAATGTGGTTGCCAAATCCAAACATCTCCCCCTTCAAAATGAATACATTAAGACATACATGAATGGACTGGATATTCAGTGAAGAGTAAAGATGAAATTCTATATCTAATGATGTTCGAATCTATCTTTTATAAATATCCTTCATACCAAACATTTTTCTTTTTTAAATTCACGCTTAACTTCTTTTTATGCTCACTTTATCATAGTATATTTTAAACCATTAAATCTAAAGACAATTTTTTTTTTTAATTCCAGTTTTACCCTTTCTTTATTTATATTAAAACAATGAGAAATGCTTTCGAAAATGTATGAATTTAGTATTAACAAAGCACAGGCCTTCATCGTCGCAGAAAGCCATCAAGTAAAATGACCTTTCTCACAGCAGTACTCCCCACTGGTCTAGCTCAACTAAAAAGGCTCTCTTGGAGTATGATGCACTAATTAGATGCAGTATAAGTACATATGTTGTACATGTATTTTTGTAAAATTACTTTTTAAAATTTGAAAATGTAAAATCTGTACATGAATACATAAATAAAGCTTGATATAGATGAAAAACATTGTTTTGTTATAAATTATAAAGGACACACATTTATCTTACATCTAATTTCATACAACATTGTCACAAATTTATCACAATATTTTAATTATCCCTTCCACTTCCATATCTCAATTTCTAGTTGCAGTTCCATGCAGACAAAAGGATCACAGTTTTCTTCTCTAGCTGTTGCATTTTTTAAAGCAAAGATGGATAGTAAATCTTGATTGGTTCATGAATGTAACTTAAATGGTTCTCATGACTTTCAAGCCAGAACTAAAAGGATTTTAAAGCTCCTAACTAAAGACTTAAAGAATCCTTGTGATGTTTATAAATGTAGTAAACAATACTTCCAGCATTATTTTCAACCTTCAAAATATATATTTCCCATGAAAAAGAGTTTCAGACGTCTGCTTCCATGTCTTTCTCAAACAGCATAATAATATAATGCAGATTTATACATGCAACAATTATGCCATTCCTCTCCAACACTGGAGTAAAAATTATATCTCAGAACCTCTCTGCTTGATACAAGTGTGTCATAAGCAATGGCATCGGTCTCTGAATGAATAATATAATTTGATAGTCAACCCTGTGCAAAATCTTCAAATACAATGTCATGCAGAGGTCCTTATCTTTGAAAATTGCACATCAAAGTAATTGAATGTTAAAAAGAAACACTGAATACAGAAAAATGAATTTAAAAAATATGGTTACTTCGTTTCCCTCAAAAAATAAAAATGTCCTTGGTTTAGGTTATATGAATTTAGTACAAACCCATTTCCTTAGTAAGTTGCTTCACAAGTCTCTAATTGAAAAAAGAATGATCTTTCAGAATGTATCATATTAAAAAGCCTCTTAGGAATGCCTTATGGAAACAACAATTTCAACAGTAAGATATTGACTTGCTTTTAAAAAACAATGCATCATGTTTGTTTACTTATAAATACAAGGTAAGGCATAAAAAAATTTATTTAGCAACTGTTCAATAAACATGGCAGTTTTAATAAGAAAGCTAAAGGAAGTAATTTATCAGCTAAGAACTTTCAGTCTTGATTCATTGTTAAACTGCATCCTGATGTATTTATTATGTGATTCAATAATTGTCATGTCACATCAACTTTCAACCTTCTCGTGGAATTTATCTAGCTAACAAGACTTCAGTTTCAAAAGTATTTCACCAACCACTTGAAGTAGATAGATTCATTTTATTTTTTTTAAATATTTCAAAAGATTTAAAACAAAGTTAAAATAAACCCTCATAAGAAATTTATGACTATTTCATGCAAATTTCTACTTTAATAAGCGCTCTTTGAAAATGATTTGCCACTGCTTATAACAAATCATAAAGAGAATATTGTTAATTTTTCCCAGTTTGTTACAATAAAAATGAATTATACTGACCATTAAAAGGCATACCATAAAAAAATTGAAACTCATACTGGTTTATATTATTTAAATAATATCACATTTTCATTAAAAAAGAAAATATTATGGGGCATTATCTAGCATAAGGCAAGCAGTTAGCTTCGCTGTGATTTCATATAATTAACTAAGAAGTACAGAAAATATCTTGTTATTAATATTATTAACATAATATTTAGATGTTAAATAATGATCAGAACAATAAGTAGCTAGCCTAATGTTAGAGGCCCCAGATTTCAGGTATAAAATGTTTTACTAGAACCCTAGAGTAAAAGGTCATAATAGCCTATCACAGTATCAGCTACAAAAAAGTGGGAAAAAAAGACTCTGTTAATGAAGAAACCGTCATACACATGTATGACTGCTAGAGCTATTGCTGGATTCTGGCCTTTGAAGAGTTTTTGAAATAAAAAAAAGAGTGATAAAACTAGTATATTGAAATATTGAATGTAATTGAAGGGAGCATAAAAATAATTTAAATTCTTTGGGAATAATATCTTTATTATTTTACCACATCTGTATAAGTAAAAGACTATAATACTGACAAATGCTGCAACTAGTTTGCCGTTGATTGAGGAATACAGCAGAGCTTGAAATTCAAGAGTCTTGGCCGTATGCATGAGATGCAATATACCAACAACACATGTCATGGACTTCTTTTTTATCTCTCAATTCTCTGCTCATAAAAACAAGCATATCACAGAAATATAAAACTATAATATATCAGATCTAAGGTTGGGGGGGCCTTAAATGAACCATGAATAAAGTTTTAAGCCCTTATACATCAATAAAACCAAAAGTAGGCCACACTGACACAGAAGAAACTAAAACAAAATTGTGGAGAAATATTTAAACAAAATTTTCAAAACAACTTGCCCTTTAACTCGATATGGAATAAAAAATAGAATAGACAAAACAGAAAAGGCGTTGTCAAAAGTGTGAAAGTACCTGGCTGTCATGAGCAAATTTCCTTTCCTTTCAGCGAAAGGCTTACAATATGAAGCAATTATACTAAAAGAAATTCTTCATTTTTGTCATGATCATGACTTATTTAAGCTGGTCACAAGATTAATAGATTTTGCTTTCATAAAAATGTCATAATCATAATGCATGCTACGACATCACACATTCATAACTATGACCATGTTTTTAAAGTTTTTTTTCTTTTAACCACAATCAACAAATTTGTCCTGTCACAATAGATCAAGGCACTGATGTCTTCTGACTAGATAATGTATTTTTTTCCAAAATGAGTAATAAAATCTCATGATAAATTTAAATCAGCTATGTCAATCATATTCCAAACATTGAGAAAAGCCACAATGATTTCTTCAGAAGCTCTTTGCATTCTCTCTTTTTTTTATCACATTTTTGACAACCTAAAGAAAAGCTAAAAAAAATAAAAATTTTGTTTTTGAAACTTTTTTTAGGCAATTTTTCAACATCATTCATGAACTTGCTGCAGCAACTTTTGACAAAACATTGTCATTTTTCCTGATGGAAGAGAAGTAAAAAAAATTGTGTTAAAAAGTGCTCTGAAAATAATAGTTTTCAGTGTTTAATCATATTGAACTCTTTAATCAACATTTGCTTTACTTCTTATTCTGGGGATGGTAAAAAAAAATTCCTCCAAGATATGAAGAAATTGCAGGAATGCCTCCTAAAACTCAAGAAAGATGGAGTGGTTTTTCACAACACTGATAACTCAAATTGGTGGGTAAATTTAACCTTCATACTTAGAGCTGGATTTGTAATTTAATGTATCTTACTACATTTTTGTCAATTTACAATGACTCAAAGAGTGAAACTTCCTTAGTGGTTTCAGATCAGGAGGACATGGTTTGAGTATGGTAATAGCCAGGTTTGGTTTTGTGACCTTGAGAAGGGCATCAACACCATTTTCTTTACTCCAGCCAGATGAGATTGGTTTTCGGCTTAAACCAGCCTTTTTTTACTGCATGATTGATGTGGTATCTTCTAAAGCTACTTGGAATTCCTGTAAGTTACACTTTTTCTTGTCTTTCAAAAGCTTACGGTGAACTTGCGCATACTACATTGTATATTGAAAGCAAAAATAGAAGGAAATAGAGGAAGAAGACAATCAGGGAAATGAGCAGGACAGAGAAAATCTAAAATAATAACATAGATCAAAGGCATAGTGAGAAAAAATTGAATAACATTTACTTACAGAAAACCTTGCAAAGCTTAAAACCAGTATAGAGTCAAAATAGTGAACTTTAGTAGTTCAATACTTTTCTCACATCTTAAATAGGGACTGAATGTGGTCAATACTCTTAATTCAATGATATATATTTTTTTTTTGATAAATCTTATCCACCTTCATTATATAAATATTTTAGAGCCATTTTTCATACAGGTTGGTCCTACCACACACCTATGAAGTGAGATGTTAAAAAAGGATTAAAATATTGAAAAAAAATCAATTGTAACCATATTTCTACAGAAACATACCAACAAATGTTGTCAAAAACTTTGGCTTGTCTCTTGACTTAACAAGAAAAATGTACACAGGAATCCCTGATAGGTAGATAGCAATGCCAATAGACATGTGCACTGGCCTCTGATAAACAATAAAGAGCAGTAAAGTGATGCCAAGAAATAACTGCATCACAGCCAAGAACGTGGGTACCTGTGAGTGTGGTGTATGGGGAAAAAGATGAAGGGCATAAATAGTTTGGAAATTGCAAAATTAGTTATGTTTACATTATAATACATAATACTGCAGTGAAATAAGGTTGCTCTAAAAATGTAAGTGAGAGGTGCAAAGGTAAAAGTTATGGAATTTTTAAATTATTTTCAACCAGTAAAGATGGAAAAGAACAATGAAATGCCTAAAACAAACCTAAATTTTCATGCAAGATATATTTGTAACATAATTTTTTATGATGGTTAATCATTCACATATATTTATTTAGACAACCAAAGCTTAAGAATTTAATACTTTAAATTACTTTGCATCAACAAGTTTGAACAAAAAAATGTCCATGGTGATGACCAATTTTAAGTTAAAAATTTATTGCCACTGGAGCTGTTGACTATCTTTTGGTGTGTAAAACATAGCATGCACAGTTTCTTTATGTTACCACAATTATAAAATACTGTTACGTGAATAGAAAAAAAATATCTGACATTGATATCTAGAAGTGCCAATGAATTTGTTTATTGGAAAATATTGATAGAACCACTGATCAAAATTCAAACTTAAATATTTTTATTTTTAAACATAATCATATTCTCTTTAACCCCACTCCTGCTGATGTGATTACCTGCAGGTAGGGTGGAAAACTACCCCAGCCACAGCCAGTTAGCTTCTGGACTGGGCACGTGGCAGAGCAGATTACCTATGTTTGTACTGTGCGTATTGTAGTTTACAAAAACGCTTCTAGATAGACTTTTGTTGCCAAAAATGTATGGTTCATGGTTCTAATGACTTTAGGAAAGAAAGTTTTTGAAGAGAGGTTGATTGGATATGATAATTGCAATTTACAATATTAGCAATTACAGTTCTTTGATGAAAGACTGGATTTACAATGAAAGTAAAATAGCTGCATAGTGAATTTAGTAATTGTGTGTGTAAAGGAGGGGGTGAGAACTAAGTAGATTATAAATCATTAAGGACAGTGAATGTTTGAGTGCAGTTTGGTCTTCCATCTAAGCAAAGGCTTCAAGAGTCGGTGTGTAGTCCTTTTGTTCAAAGAAGCTATCGTACAAATACAACTAAATACAGGCAGTTCCATTATAACTAAGCACAGAGTGAGGAGGAATGATACAGAGAGACAGTAAGGAGAAAAAAGGAAAACAGACCAAACTAACGAGGCCTGCCCTTGAGGCTTGTCAGGCACTTGCTTTTTCATTGTCTCAAACAACTTAGGAGTCAAGTAAAAAAAACTTGTTAAAAAATCTGAATGTCCGATTATGCTTTCCTGTTATTGGGCACATAGTGACCGCATAAAAAAAAAATCACTATCAACAAAGGTACCCTACACACACCATGCTCTCAACTCATGACAATTTGCAATTTGTTCTTCACACCTCAGGGGCTTTGGATCTCCTCCCAATAGTTCAAAGTGGGAAATACTGCCACCTTTTCATTGTTTGATATCCTTACAAAAGATACAAAGTCTGCGAGTATCTGAGAGTGGGTGTTTAGAGGATAATAACATTTCAGATAGGCTTGCCAGTGAACCCCTAATTTTAAAAGTGATGCTGTATCCAGCTCGGAGCCTCAACATCCACATTTATGCTCATTGCAGAGGCCAGATACGTCATGGCAAAACCTAAACTTAGGTGCTGCCCAGGATAAAGGTGGAGATAGTTTAAAATATCTATTGATAGTCAATAGGTAACTTCCTTTTATATGTGCCATTCACTAGCCTCAACAGCTATATTTGAGGCATATTTAGAGCAAAAGTTTCGTGCAACAATTTAGTTATTAAACCTTTCAGAACCTGTGGGGATGAAGATTTCACATAATTAACATATCCTGAATAAGTTTTGTAGAATAAACAGACCGAAATTACTGGGGTGAATTAGCTTTTAATTCTACACAATTTTCACGTGAAAATTAAGAAAAGTACAGTGAGATGGGATTTCCACTAAATACTCACTCTATAGGGTCGTAGTAAAGCTGGCTGAGTATATCTCAAATAGAGGAGCCCAGACACTACATTGAGGCTCATAATATATGAGAAAAGTCCAATGAACTCCATCATCACTTCAGTCCCGCCGGAATAAATCAGAATAATTCCATAAAGTGCCTAAAAAATAGTGTATTAAAAATATAAATTGAAAATTATATTTTCTTCTTCTAAAGATCCCATTTGTGAATAATCTTCATGTCCTTAGCCAAAAAAACAAACAATCTAACAAACGAAAGGAAGAGGAAAAGGCCCAAAAAATGATAATAATTGCCATTTAAACTGGATTGCTCTCTACCTTCAGCTTTTACTAATTTTTAAAAAAACTGTACATCTGAGGCATCTATATTTGGTGTCATCACAGAATTATGTTGAATGCATTTAGAAAGGATGAGAGCAAAATTTGCATATAATTTTTATACACACACTCTCTCACTTACCAAAGCTAATATTGCCATCATGGGAGTTTTGTGTCTTGGATGGAGTGTATTCAATAAAGACGGCATAGCTCCCTTCCGTGCTGCAGCATACAAAACTCTATACAAATGATAGAATAGATAAACACTCACAAGACAAGATATAGGTAAGCTTACTTTGAAAAAAAAGTAGATTAAAAAATGAAAAAAAAATCATGTAAATTCTTTGAGCAGAAAGTTTGTGAACCAGTTTTGTGAAGTTAGATAAGCGTGAACTATCTTAAAAAAGAAAAAGCAACGTGGTGCAGATATACATCAGTGATGAAGATTGAAAAAAAATTAAACTAATAAACTAGGCCTTCAGTACTGCTCTCCCAAGGGTTGCAAAACATGCCAAATATCTGGAACGAGGCAATTTTGGAAATGCTGTAAACCACTTAAGTTTTAAGAAACACATTCAGACTATAGCTTTAATCTCAACCCAATTCAAGTTTGTAAGGTTACAAAGTATAACTATACTTTATACTCCAAATACTTTTTATTTCCCCCATTGCAGAATCTGAAAGAGATTTTCGAACATTAAATGATTGAAAACTTCTACATGAATTGAGCATTTTTTTACTATTATTTTTTGTCTGATCTGTTAAATTTATCAAAAACTCTGATTGTCCCATTTGTATATATGAGATTTATTAAAGTAATGTAAATGGATGAAAAGTATAAATGACTACAGAAAGAGTCTGAACATTTGATATTTACAGCCATTCATATTAAGGTCTTTGGCAATTCTCCTTTCCACAGTTAAGTCACCCACAGGCAACTTTTCAAGTAAAAAAGGAAGGACTTCCGAATGGGTAACTCTGTCTCATGAACTGAGAAGTACAGTGGTCTAAATCATTTTCAAACAATGAATTAAGAAAACACAAAACACGGCATCATGTATCCTATATCATATCTTAATATAATAACCCAGCGTACCCAATCAGAAGTCCTACTACAAAAAAAAAAAGATTTGATAACTTTAATGGATACAATAAAAAAAATGAAGTTAATATACACAGCGTCGCATAAGCGCTACTTTAGTTGCCGAGGCCCGCACGGCGTCAATGACCTGACCCCGTAACCTAGATGTCAACTCAGGTAGACTCGGGCAGTTCTGTGCCTGTGCGGCACTTTATGTTTTTTTTTGATATTTTACTGTAATTTCTAACCACAATAATGATAATTATGTTTTGTTTTAAAGTTTGCATTGAAAAATAAATAAAACAGGCTATATAGACAAGCAAGCTAAAACTCTAGCTCAAATACTTTTTTTGTTACATGGCCATAAACAGTGCATTTATTGTAGTATATTAGAAAACAATAGAGTGATTTTTAACGCAACATGTAATTTTTTTTAAAAATTTCACATACAGAACTTATCAGTTTTGAATAAACCACTCACGAAATTTTTTCTTGTTGGATGGAATACTTTTTGCAGGAGACAGATTTTTTGTACATGTCTCTGTCTTGAGCGAGCTTTATATTACTCAACTAAATACAAGCAGTCTTGATCAATTTCATTTTCACTGTTACATTAATGTTTTTTGTACCGCATTAACTTACAAATATAAGAGAAATTACATCATACAAAGATATCACAGAAATTCATATCACAGATCTGGTTCTTGCAAGTCAGAATTAATAAAAGTTTAAATTATAAAACATATTTTACAGCTATTACATATCACAGATACATGTATTGTCCTATGCTCGGAGAGAAGGTGCGATTTGTAGAAGGTGTGCTGTTAAAATATGGTGTAATTTATTAAGTTCGTTTGTAAACCTGTGTGCCAGATGCTTTTCTAAATGTGCTATCAACTGGTGGCTGTTTTCTGTTCCTTGCTCTCCAAGGAGGCCCAGTCCAAACTTGTTTTCTAATGTGTGGAATGCACTAATGTTTTAGTAAATGTTGTTTTGGAATGACTTTCTTGTGAAACATTCTTCTGTAAGTTGTCATGTAATTGTCTATTGCTGTTTGAATGTCTGGTGACGAGCTGTCATCTATAGATGCTGTGTGGGAAACATGTGAACTGTCCTGAATGTGCTATTGAGATCGTTAAATGTTATCTGTATTGTATGTGCTTTTTTTAGTTATGAGAAATGGATTGTTTGTAAGGGTTTATGTTTGTTTGATGATTGTTTCTGTAAGATCTGTTTAGGTGTTATAGCACAAAGTCACCCACAGATTCTGCACAAATCATTTACACGACGTGTGTGGGATTCAATAGAATGTTCCATTTTTGATTGACTCAACTCAGGATAATTATCTAGAACTGAATGGGAAAAAATACAATGATGAAAACGGGCATGGACGCGATTTGAACCCATCTAACACAACAAAACTTATATCATTTAAATCTATGGTTTCCATTCTTTCAGATAAATATTGAAAAGTGATAATGTAGCGTTTACTTTTTAATTAATCAGCAATTAATTCTAATAGGAGCGAATTGCAGGTAAAATTATAGCTAAAACATGGACTATGAAAACGCAGTAATCACACACACAAATATGATGATAGAAATATCAAAGTAATGCAGGGTTTCAAATTAGATTTAGAAGAAACTGTTGTAAGATGAACGATGTCTGTACTATGAGTAGTTCTGAAGATATTGCGAGTTAAATAAAAGAAATTTTCTTTTTTATTACATAAAATTCAGCAGATCTGTGCACTGGCTTGTGCAGACAGCGATTATCTCCAGTCATGGGCGGGCCTGACCCTGACAGTGATTGATAATGTTACCTGAGCCTGGCCATCTATAACAAAGCTTGAGTCGCCTAAGTTCAAACTAGCTTTCGGGCCTATCCCCCCCATTGTTTAGAACTAAAATGCAGCTTTTAGGGCGAAATTCTACGCTGCGGATAATGACTTAAGAAGATTGCATCATCACCTTGAGTGGCCCATTATCCCTGAGTTTAGGGCACCCATGCAAGCTACAGAAACCAGCATTGAGAGCACCACCACCAGTGGCCGCCAGATTTGGAGGCAAAAAAGCTAAAGAGAGAAGGGGCAAAAATAAAAACTTTACTGCCAGAAGTGAGGCTTTATAGCCATGAAGCAGATGAAAATTCTTTTTTTAATTCAGGCATTTTTATCTCCAAAGATATTTCCTTAAAAACAAAGGATCAAAGTGAATTAAACACATTATATGATTTTAACTATAATTCAAATTAAGTTTAGGGGACTGACATGTAAATCACTCTCAATGTCTGGCATCATAATGATTTACAAACTAAGCTTTTTTTTAGCACTTATGTTTGAAAAAAATGAGGTGCTCCACAAAAGCAAAAACAAAAAAATTAATAGATTTTATTGCAGCTCATCTTGGAAAATGCTCAAGGTTAAAGAAAAACTACCTCAATAATTATTTTAAGGATTAGTGGTAAAAGTACAAAGTTCCAAACCATTACCAAATAAATTTTTTTAAGCAAAACGATATGTATAAGTATGATAACTGAATGCTAGAGTTACTTGAAAACAAAAGAGGGATTTGAAGGGGAAAAGCTAAAGAAAAAAGAAGAGAAAAAGAAGGAAGATGTGGGCGAAGATGAAGAAGAAGAAGAAGAAGGAGAAGGATGGGGAGGGGGAGGAGGAGGGAGAGGAGGAGGAGGAGGAGGAGGAGGAGGAGGAGAAGAAGAAGAAGAAGAAGAAGAAGAAGAAGAAGAAGAAGAAGAAGAAGAAGAAGAAGAAGAAGAAGAAGAAGAAGAAGAAGAAGAAGAAGAAGAAGAAGAAGAAGAAGAAGAAGAAGAAGAAGAAGAGGTATGGACGAGGACAAGGAACAAAGAGAAGGAAAAACAGAAGAAAAATCTAGTCATCTTTTTGGTTCTACTTACAAGAGCAACAGTTTTAGTGCCCATGATATCAGCTTTGTCCAAGACTGACATATAGCTCAGATAGGTCAGAAGATAAAGACTCACTTGTATTGCAAATGATATTTTGATGGCCCTAGGCATTGTTCTGAAACAAGGGGAACAAACATGGCATTGATAACACATGAATGGAAGACTTCTGCATGAAATAAATAGCACAAAAATTTATTTCTTTGTTTTATTTCCCTTTTGTTTGGTTGTTTACTCTTCTCTGAGCCAATATGCAAGCACAAGCTGCACGTATGTCAAAAGACAAAGGAATGGACTATTCCGTCATAAAGTTATAGACAGCCACTGAAAAAGTCATGATAAGATGGTTCAGCCCGAGAGAAAGAGAGAGAGAGAGAGAGAGAGAGAGAGAGAGAGAGAGAGAGAGAGAGAGAGAGAGAGAGAGAGAGAGAGAGAGAGAGAGAGAGAGAGAGAGAGAGAGAGAGAGAGAGAGAGAGAGAGAGAGAGAGAGAGAGAGAGAGAAAGAATCGTTGAGAAGAGTGATGGTCTGAAAATACAGTGGAAACCTCATAATTCGAATTGTATGGGAATGAATTAAAACTTTGAATTAAGAGGATTCGATTAATAAAAAAGGTGCATAACTGAACCAATGACTCAATGAAAGAGTGTTTTCTATGCCTGCAACGAGCAACTCTCTCTTTCCCCTGTTCCACGTTGCTACCAGTATCAGTGTTACTACATGTATGGCATTTCTTTCTCAGTGTGTCAGCTCCCTCCTACTCCTAGTGATTAGCATTACAGTTTCAGAGACACAAATCTGGTACTTTCGTAATGCCTTATGAGGTGGTATTGACTTCGAATTAAGAAAATTGAACCAGAAAGACTTCGAAATATGAGTCAGATTCTAAGAAAGCCAAAGAGAAAAAAATAACCTATCTTTTTGCAAAATTTGGTTTATGAGAAATTCAAATAATCAAACTCCGATTTTTTAGGTTTCCACAGTAAAGAGACAGATAAACAAATAATGTTGTGCATTTTGTAGTATTGAAAATAGTTAACTCTAACTTTTCTCTCAAGGTTTGCTGGAAAATACACAATGAAAGGCTGAGTAAAAGGTCGAGTCAGAAAAAAAATATAGAACTCTTAAGAAACATAGCTGTTCCCTTTACATTTGATGCCTTATCAATATCATTTGTTATGGGCTTAGAGCGTCTGCACTAATATATATCTGCAAGGAGCTTCTCAACAGGTTCAAGTCCCCTGATGTTGGTAGGTGGGTTAAGAGTTGCAAACTTTTTTGGTTTCAATCTTTCTAACCACAGTGGATATTTGAAGGGCCTGATTCATGGTCTTGAGTACTTGTAGACAAGCGTTATCAAACACCAAATTTAAAAAAGCAAGTTCATAATAACATATACTAGTTAAAATAATTCAAAGAAAAAGATCTGCCTACAATAAATGGAAAATCTTATTTCCTAGAATCCATCTCTCCCGCTCCCTATTAAAATCATGCTTCTGCCCAATAAGAATAGCTATATCTAATATTCTAAAATGCACACCTATTTACAGATCAAAATAAACATTATCATGTAGGTTTGAATAAATCATTAATGCACACCTATAAATTTCTGCAAGACAGTGTGTCCATTTACGAAACTTTCATGAGAAATAATATCCTTTTGATACGTCCTTAAAAGAAACTATAACAACTAGATTTAGAAAGTACAAAATTGATTAATTAACTTCCCATAATCAATTTTTTTCGTGCCTTTACAAGAAAATGTTGCACATCAAATGCAAGCCGTTCTTATATTTATTTTGTTTACTTCGTAACTCATAAAATTTTTGATCTGATAAAGATTGCCTGCGGCCTTAAATGTGAACAAAAACGTGTGGAGACTGGAATAGTGTTGGCGAGTTCATTGTAGCAATCACAAAAGAGTGAAGGAGGATATAGAAGCTTTTTTTTTTTAATTCAGATTTAATCTATTCACTGCTGTCACTCACTCACTGTTTCCTTAATTTGCCTCCTGAACATGACAGCAAAGTTATTCTAGTTTCATTGACCGCCTTTTACTTTCTCGACCCAACCTTGTCTGATCTTTTAAATCTAGATGTGGATCTAGAATTTAGCTTCATGCTATGTTTTTTAAGTATGGTCATAACTTTGGCTGTTTACAAACTAGATTTATCCTATTGACATATCTGTATAGTTTTATCATGACGGCAGTGACCGAGTGATCAGATTAAAAAACTAGTTCTCATCTGGAATGCAGATAATTAGATTCATGTTTTAACTTAAAAAAAGTGAACCCATTGATTTGAGGAGGTAGTCACGGACTAGATCAGATTCTAAAGCTAGTTTTCATCTTGATTTCAAATGTGATAGCTCCAGCGGCTGAGGACTGTTTTGCCATGGGATGAACCACTTGAATGAGCTTATTGCCAAGCTAAATTGTTGTTGTGCTTCTAGTTGTATATAGTATTATATAGAAGTAAGTGGCCATCATGGATTACTAACTCTGCTCAGACCATCTATTTTCAAGAAATGTGAATACAGTAAAAAATAAATCCTCTCTTTTTTATGTCACTCAGATCTCTGCTATGATGATAACATGATAGGAAGCTCTGCAAACAACTCTGCCTATGCGCATGCATTTTAATTACTCACCTTTCTGGATCTTTTATCTCCTCTGTCAGTGGGCATATGGCTTGCCTATATCAGCATGCAGAAAAGATACATTATGGAAATATGATATGCTTTACTGATTACTGAGTGTATTGATGATGATATTTAAATGGAAATGCTGTGTTAATTATTCAGGATCAAAGGAAAACAATTCTAAATTAAGAGCTAGCTTCAATTATAGATCATACAACATCAAGCTGTTGTAGTCAAAAAGAAGCTTCTGATAGATCAACAACAGAGGTAATAGTACTCAAAAACAGAATTTAAATTATCAATAAAACATAGAAGACCTAAAGCAAAAAAGAAAAAAAAGCAGTCAAAACTCATAAGTCCACAATTTCCCAAAAATGATAATTCAAACATTATCACTTTTAAAAGCCTAGTCAAGGTAATCTATTAAATATTTCAAAGATCTGACAGATGGAAACATAAAGTTAATATGCATGAGTAAACTTGTATTTCAAGCTGCCATGCTGGTTAGAAAGCAATTAAGTTGTATATCCCCAACTCTACCCTGATTTCTCACATTGCTTATTTCAAATGCACTTCCCCACTCAACATGACATGAGAGTTTAAAGTTGTACATTACATATTTCATAGTAATCAATTTTGAAAGGTTTGATATCTTAATTTTTAAACTTAATTGCTGACGTTTTCAACAAGCTCTTTGACACAGTGATTTAGGACTGCAAAATATTTACAGCATAGTCAGTGAACATGGAGTAACAAATATGATAGCTTGATTCAATCAAGTGCCCTGCTCTTTAGCGTAGGCGATCATGACCTTCCACACATCTCTATCCCTTGTAACTTTTGAGCATCTGTTACTCATCCTTCATTTAGCCACTTTCTTAATCCATTCAACATCTTTCTGGGTGTTTTTCACTGCTTCATTTTCCTTCGATCATTCCAGATGTTACAAGACATTCTTCTGTCTCTCTTCTCATTAGATGGCCAAAAAAGGTTGCTTGGCTTTTATGTAATCTATTTATGAGAGACCTTGTTGTGTCAGCTTCTGGTTGCACTATTTCATTGATTTCTTTATAGTCCATGAGATTCATAGCATTCTCCCTATGAATCACATCTCTAATGCCTCCAGTATCTTCTGTAGCTGTTATTAAATTGTATAGGCCTTGCATCATTATATCAGAATGGGCTCAATCTAGCACTACAGAACTCATCTTCTTGTTTGGATGGAAATGCACATAGTTTTTATTACCGATTTTAATCTCTGGAAACTTTTTTGCTTGCACTATTCTTGCAGCAATTTTAGTGTTATTGGGTCCATCGCTTGATATTAAACTGCCCAAGTATTTGAATTGATCCCATTGCTTCATTTCATTCCCATTGATAAAGATGTTGATCTGTGGACACTCCTTGTTTCTTTTGACAACCATTACTCATATCTTTTTGCTGCTCAATGTCAACCCTTTCTTTCTGCTTTAATTCTTCAATAATGTGTAATCATAATTGCGAGTCTTCTTTATTTTCTGCACTTAATGCAGTGTCACCAACATATCTCAAGTTGTTTATGTTGTGCCCTCCTACTTTAATTCCTTCTAGGTTTGGCATAATTTTTTCACTTTGGAGAGAGAAAAGGTCTGGGGAAAGCACACATTCTTTTTCTGACATCAGCTGGATTAGAACTAATAAAAGGCTAATTAACTGGGTAAATGAATACATGATTTTCAGTTTGATTTGCATGTCACAAATTCTGATAAACAATAATAGCTGGTTGAATTTTTTATTTGTATTTTCAAATCAACAATGAAAATTAAGCCCTGTTTTGCTTTCACAGTTACCCACAGGTAGGGAGGAAAATTGCCACAGCCAGTTAGCTTCGGGGCAGGGCATATGGCAAAGCAAAATAGTTGCGTTTGTACTGAGCACACCGTAGTTTACAACAAAGCGTCTGGATAGGCTTTAAAATCTTGACCCCTTTTTAAATGTATGTTTCAATAGTTTTAATGAGTTGAGCAAGGGTAAGGTGCATAAATATTTTGCACAAATAAACTATGAAACTACAAAAACAACTAAGTACAGACATTTACATTATACCTAATCAAACATAGTATTGAGGTATTATACAATAAGATAGTAAAGGAGAAAGATGGAAATCACATAAACTCTGGGCCTGTCAGGCATTCAACTTCTTCTATGATGTAAAGTAAAAAACTTGTTTAACAAATGGAATGGTATGCTGTGCTTTTCTACCATTGACAGACAGTGACAGCATGTAAAATATCACCAACACAGAGACCTGATACCTTACACACACATGCACACATCAAGTTCTCAACTTATACATCTCAGTAAACTCCTCCTTCGCTTTCTTTAGCTTCACAATAACAAGTGGGTGTGATTGATCTGTAACTAGATTGATTTGGTCTGATGGTATTACAAAAATTGGCCAATCATACTACTTTGCGACGAACACCACCACTAGCTACAATCAACATAAATTGAGGCAGACTCTGGGACAGTGGTCCTGTCAGGACATTGCTTTGAGGGTAAGGGGAAAGGGGAAGGACATGTAATAGAATTTCCACTATCTCGTTCTTTTCTTTGCTTTTCAGTCATAGTGACCACCTCATACAAAAGAAACAAGTTCCCCACCTTTCAGTAACTGCAAGTACCCATGTCGTAAAATAATACCAACAGACATGTCTTGTGCATCTTGTGTTTTTCACACCTCCTGGGCTCTGGATCACTTTCAATATGTTCAAAGAGGGAGAAAGTGTTACATTTTCATTGGTTGATATTCTCAGCAAAGATACAGACTCCCAAGTAATTGAGACGGAGAGTTAAGAATAGAATAACCTTTCATATCAGCTTGCCAGTACATGCTTAATATTTTTAGCTCCACAGCACCTATGTCAGTGACTCATTGCCAACTTATGTGCACATAGAAGAAGGCAGAATTGCCTCACAACCAAGCCCACATATGGGCCCTAAAAAGAAGAAAGGCTACAGACCAGGCACAAACTTGTGCTACAAGCAGTAAACCTAAACGTGGATACATGATTTGCGCGTGTGCAAGCATTGCTGTTGATCAAATGGAGCCCAACATGTCTCAGATAACAACTGCAGACCTTTTAGACCTTAACTGAAGACAAATAATAATCAAAGATTTCAAATTTGGTGAGAAGGGGATTAAGTGCATGTTTAGAGTATACCACCCACATAAGTATTTCACATACTACTAAAGTATTCATTTAGCTAAAGTCTGCACTCATGAAGCTGCTATTGAATCATTTGATACTGCAGATAAACTAAATCAGTTTTGCCCTTTCTTAAGAAATTATTCCATACAGACTTAGGACTTAGTGACTTTCCCTCCCCGATATATATTAAGCTTAAATAAGAAAAATGTCCTTCCATTTGCTCTTTAAATCATATCTAAGAAAGCAAAGGATCCTGTAAGCAGCAAAATATCTATGGAGCTGCTGTTGTCACATATAAGATTGTTGGGAGAGTCCAGAGACTTGAAAAATGTGATGGTTAACAATCATAAACCAACAATCACTCAACTAAAACAAACAGTAAAACCTCTTATAAATGCAGCTTGAAATGCAAAAAAATTCTTTGCACAATTTAACAGAAAACTTGATCCATCTGCTACCAAGATGTATAACCTAGGCAGAAGACCTATGCCTTCAGTTACCTCAAATTCAAACTAAGTAAACAATGCTGAAATTAAGGTAGCATCTAAACAAACTTTAAAAACACAATCTACTGTTTTAACCAAGACAAGAAAACAAAATGAAATAAAGTGCACACAGTGACACAACATAATTCAACTGAATCACCCTTAAAATTCATTACAAACAATAAAATATATATATACGGCCTTCTCTCAAGTCTTCATAAATCTAACCCAATTAATCAATTAACTTAAGCAATGGCATAGTGTCAATTCAGAACATCTACTTTCTTAACACACTTTGAATGGTCAATAGGAAGCTGTTATTAGTCAGTTTTCACTCACCAACCTCCAAGAGAAAATGTTACATAAACAAAAGCTAGAGACAGAGAGCCAGGTTTAAAATGTGACCCTTCAAAAGGAGTTTTGAAGTTGTTGACAGAACCTGCAAAAAGGTGAAATAAGGTTGTTGCAGTTTCTCATGATTAAGAAAATATGTAAATGTTGCAATAAATGAACCAGTCTCCTAAAGTATATGTTGTAACAAGTTAATATGAATGTTATGTTTGAATTTTTTTTAAATTAAAAAATAGCCTTTAAAAGAGGAGGATAATATGATATTTCCCTTTTCCTCCAAAGGGATGCAAATCTAAAACATTTTTAGAAAAATGTGATAATTCGATGCAGTGTTTGCGATTGAGATCATAAAAAATGCATTGTTTTAAATATCAACACTTTAAATCATATCATGGACTGGATATGTGCTCGTAAAATGGTGCCACATGATTAAAGAAATTAAAAAGAATATTTATCTTTTATTTAGCACCAAAAGTAGATATTTTATAAACCATAAAATGTAGGCACAAGGTATATAAAAAAAGAAAAAAAATGAGGGAAATGCATCAAGGTACCAATGGTCTAAATATATACATCAACAATCCCTGAGACTGAATGGGCCATATTGTTCTTGCCCTTAATTGTTGTCTCTGGGCGTGGAAATAAGTAATTACAATCTGCTGTTGTACACACTAATGGTGGACCTACCTGGCCATTTCCTTAAACAAAATGCACAATTAGAAAACAACAACAATACAGTCACAAATAATTATGAAAATTATTGGCTCAAAAAGAAGAGACAGAAAAGATTGTTTGGGCATATGGGGACCATAGAAACAAAGTATTGTGAAAGACAGATTGCATAATTCTGATTAGTTCAAAGTTCATTAGGACAGCTAGGAGAACAAACTCCCACTGTCATTAAGTTAAAAAAACAACAACTCACTTGTAAGAGAGAAATATAGTCCACATGATATGATTATTCCTATGGCAACCAGTCTCATAAAGGTCAGAAAGCTTTGTATCTTGACAACAACTTTGAAAAATGAGCAGTTCAGGAAGGTCAAAGTCACTGCACAAAAAAAAAAGAAAAGAAAACGAAAGTGTCTTCATTGACAGCAATCAATTTTTTCTAACAAAGTGAAAATGAAGTAAAATTGCAGGACAGTACATGTTTTTAATAAATGGAAAGAAACATTTTTCAAACATGTGTACCCATGTGCACACACATTACATCTACAATTCAAATTTTGAAATAAAAATATCTTCAAGTAGCCTTTACTCTAAAAACACCATTTTCTTGAAAAAGTTATTTCACTTACCTAAAATCCAGCCAGATAAAATCTGTGAAACAGCTTTATAGTCTCCGCCGTCACAATCTGCATCTATCACAAAGGCTGCAATGATGTACAATGCAGCTGTCTGTGATAGGAAGGCCAAAAATGGTCCAGAGATGAGAGCAATGTAGCCATAAGCTATAAGGAAGCCAGGGAGCTTGCCCAATGTCTCTGTAACATAAAGGTATGGCCCTCCAGCCTTTTGAAAAGTAGTGGCCATTTCAGTGAAGCAAAGGGCCATTGTGTATACTCCAAAACTCCCGAGACACCAGAGGATCATGCAGGAAAACAACGAGCCTGCCAGCCTGAGAATAATGCTTGGAGTGATAAAAATGGATACATGGCCAGTTGCAGACAACATCAGGGCCACAATATTAGACAGGCTTAAGGACCTCTGCAGCCTTGTTATCTGTATTTCTACTCCAGTGCAGTTGGTTGAGTCTCTCTCACATTCTTGACTGTCTTGATCAAGGCCTTCATTATCTTTTTCTTTGATGGTCTCCATGTCATAAGGTTGTAGCCACCCTCTCTTGAGAGTCTAAGAAAGCATCTAACTCTACAACCCTGTCAATGACAAGCCATAACAAGGGAAGAACTAAAAGAACTTCTAAATATTCAAAATGCTGGTTTTAAGTTATGTAGTGATAGGAGGGTGAACAAACCACACATTAAAAAAAAATGTTTAGATTAAGCTAGATTATCTACAAAATGAAGGTAAATTGAAAGCTTATTCAAATTATAATGAAGCTCAACTTTTTCATCTCTTGCTACAAGATAAAAAATACAGGGTTCATCGGTCAAAATAGAGGATAAAAGCTGTTGCCATTGAATTCATTATGTTTGAGTAAAAGAAGAATAATTTGTTAATTCAGTGTTGTGTGCCTATCTGTTGAGTATTATTACAGCAGTTTGAATCGTTCAAAACTAGATTAGTCCCGTGAAAGCTGGTGAAAACAATTAATCAGATGCAAATATTTCTGAAATTACGCTCCATACAACTGTCACATCTAGATCAATCTAGATTAACGATAAAAGAACTTGACCTGGCTTTGTTAAGCATAAAACCTAAAAAAGCACCTGGGCCAGATAGCATCACAAATGATATGCTGCGACATATTGGACCTGCAGCAAAGAAAGGCAAAGACAAGAAGAAGACAGATAGCTACAGACCTATCAGCTCAGCTGCCTAGGCAAGTTACTGGAAAGAATTGTCAACCACTGGTGCGGTTCTTAAAAAGTCAAGAATAACTCTCCTTTACACAAACAGGCTATTGTCAACATAGCAGCACTGAAGACCAGCTAGCCCTACTGACACAAGGCATAGAGAATGGCTTCCAATACCCAAGAAAAAAGAAGACACTGGCAGTCTTTTTTGATTAAACAAAAGTGTTTGATAGAGTCTGGAAAAGTTCTACTAAAAGAGGAATAATGGATAAAAAAAACTTTCTTCACTTTCAGTGGCGACCCTATTGTCACTCTAAAACCAGAAAGAAAGTCTGCCTTCAGCTGGATGGAGAGAAAATAGAAATGTCAGACAGCCAACCTCTGGGGAGTCACCCTCGATCCAAGACTTACATAGAAACCTCATCTGGAGAAAAAAAGCATCAGAAGACTCTCCCTCATGAAGAAAGTGGTTGGAACAAAGTGGGGAGCCAATTTGAAAATTCTACGTCAAGTATACATATATATAATGTTAGACCTGTGGCAGAAAATGCTTCCTCATCATGGTCTACATCATAGGAGGCAAACAAGATTGGAACAGACAAAGTGCAGAACATGGGCCTGGGGATCATTCATGGTGCAATAAAAAGCACACCGATCTGGCAAATGGAGAAAATGGTGAACATTCAGCCTCTTGAAACAAGAAGAAACTTCAAGATACAATGCTAAGCAGAAAAAGCAAGAGACTTCTCGCTCATCCCTTTCACCAGAAACTAAACCAACCCATTAAAAGCAGGCTTCAGAGAAAATCATTTAACCACAAAGTCAAAGAGCTAGATAAGAAAGAAGAGACAGCCTCACAACTACCACATATAGAACAAACGTCCTCATGTTTGGCTGCCTATTAAGAGGTTTGAAATGTCAACAAAAATTCCTGGAACCCACTCTAAGGTTGACCATCCCCCTCATATGCTGAAAGCACTGACCTTAGAAACTTTAGACCACAAATACCCAAAATGTTCATGGATCCATATCTATACTGACGGATCAGCTGAAAGGGCAGTAAAAAATAGAGGAAGCGAAATGATAGCCATACATCTATCTGGAGCAGCTTTCTCAAAGACAAGATCTGTTGGAGTGCAAAGAACGAACTTCAAAAAGCAGAAATGGAGGCATTGCTTTTGGCAGCTGAACACCTTGAGACAGATGCCCAGCAACAGCACAGCAAATTGATACTCTCTGATTCTCTGTCAACCGTTCAGACTCTGCAGTCAAATCCCACAGATAACACATCAAAGACATTGTGCAAGCAACTTAACAAGTTGTACAAGAAAAGGAAAATAATACTCCAATGGATCCCATCACATTCAGGAAAAATGGAAAATGAAATTGCTGACCAGATAGCAAAAGGAGGAAGTAAGTTATTCCAGCCACCATCTACAATCTCATCTGAAGAAGCTAGAACTCTTCTTAACAACTCAGCCATACAAGGATGGCAAAAAGAGAAAGAAGAATACACAGTCAAGAATGACAGCATTCACATGGTAGACAGAAAAGGTCAAACAACACTGTTTCGCCTAAAGACAGGCCACTGTGTCCTCAACAAACATCTGAAGAAGATAGGAATGGCAGAATCTGCTAATTGCCAGTGTGGAGCGACAGAACAAACCCCAGTCCACATCCTCCAAACCTGCCCCAACTTTGAGAAAGCCAGACTTCAAGTTTGCCCTACAGAAGCTCTGGGGGTCTGGCAACGACCTACTGAAAACAACCAACTTTGTCGACCTGACCAGATGATCGATATAGAACAGTCAAAAAAGATTGAACACAGAAGAAAAAGAAGAAGCAGCAAGTCTTCTTTATTTTCTGAAATTAATACAGTGTCATTAGTGTGTATCTCAGTTGTTCAGGTTGTGCCCTTCTACTTTCATTCTGGGTATCCTTCTAGGTTTCATATTCATTTCACTGTTGAGAGAGAAAAGGTCTGGGGAAAGCAACGACCTTGTCTGTCACCACCTTTTACTTCTCCCCTGACTAATGCTGTTACAACATTCAATATCCACATTGTAAAAATTGAGCTATAAGCCATATATATATACAGAGAGAGAGAGAGAGAGAGAGAGAGAGAGAGAGAGAGAGAGAGAGAAAGAGAAATATATAAATTAAATAGTTGTCTTCTCCAGCTAGATATCTCTGTATAATATCAACATGACAATGTGGGGACTCAAACTTAAAATTCTATGATGGTGGGGTACAATCTGATATTATAACCCTTACCTGTTGATTGAAGTAGGTTAAATGTTAGATCAACCTGTGAAGTAAGGGATTTATAAAAAATTTCAAACAATCAGTTACATAAAAGTTACTTGTGTTGGGAATTTTTGGTTTATTGGACTATCATTATTACTTCTGCAAAAATAAATTCTCAACCCCCCCCATCCAAAAAAAGAAATGTCAACTCAAAGCACTGATTCCACCACAAAATTCGACTACTTCACTTTGAGAGATATAAAATAAAATGGAAAATAGAAACCATAGTCTCATGATGGAAAAAGAAAATGCGCAGCTGTGATGTGAAAACTTGGTGAATGGATTTCCTATCAGACAGTTCATTCCCAATTTGTACAACTTTCATAGAATAAATATCTTTAGAATAGAATGTGAATATCCATGAATTTCTTGACATACTTCTCAATTTCCACTTTCAACAGAGGTTTCTCCTTTCAATTTGAACTAGATCCCCAATGTAATTATTAGATTTAAAGTTCTAAGATGAGAAATCTTTATTTTAAAAAGTAATCCAAGTGCAAAGGAGCTTTTGAGCAAAAGCTATGTCCAGCCTTTGAAAATTTCTATTTTAGGTTATAGATTCATCTAGAATCTAGATTCTATTTTATATTGGTTCGGTAGGACTTCAGATTGCGTGCGTTGGTTTAGTATAGATAGCACACTGCATCTAGGATATAATTATGATGCCGAATATTTTTTGCTTGCTAATTCATTGTAAGAGAGTGATGTACACGTAGGCCTATACAAAAACCAAGCTCAATCTTTTTTCTATGACCGGATCAAATGAAGCCCTCTCTCTCTCTCTCTCTCTCTCTCTCTCTCTCTCTCTCTCTCTCTCTAGAATCTAGATCTAGATCTAGCTCTAATCAGTACTACCCTCTAATCTAGTTTATAAGATAGAGATACCATACCCGTTCGGAAGTTCTTCCACAAGTTCCGGGTTAAATAATTTTTTTTATTAATGAGAGAGTTGTTATAAATTTCCATACGTTTCGTGACACGCCAGCTCAAGAGCTAATATTGATTTAGCACGCCAAGATCTAAATCTAGATCTGGATTCAGTATCCTAGTGAACAATACCATCAGAGTCTCTGTCAGCTGTGACAGTTACTGTCAGGTTTGTTTACTAATAGTAATACACTTGCTTAGAAATTTAGAGAACAGATAAAGGTAACTGCTATTGCTTTTATACGTCGACAAAAAGTATTTGGGAAAAGGAGGGGGGAGAGAAAGAAACCGTGCGGAAAGAAGAAGAAGAAGAAGAAGAAGAAGAAGAAGAAGAAGAAGAAGAACAACAACAACAACAACAACAACAACAACAACAACAACAACAACAACAACAAGAACAAGAACAAGAAGAACAAGAAGAACAAGAACAAGAACAAGAACAAGAACAAGAACAAGAACAAGAACAAGAACAAGAACAAGAAGAAGAACGACAACAACAACAACAACAACAACAGCAGCAACAAGGAAGAGGAGGAAGGCAGAAAAGGAGATGAAAGCGCGCGATAAGA
Organism: Elysia crispata; assembly: GCA_033675545.1. Taxonomy (NCBI): domain Eukaryota; kingdom Metazoa; phylum Mollusca; class Gastropoda; family Plakobranchidae; genus Elysia; species Elysia crispata. The sequence goes on from JAWDGP010003572.1 coordinate 494,888, forward strand.
AAAAAAAAAGTGGGAAGAAGGAGGATTAGACAAGGATTGAGGGAAGAAGAAGAATAATTAAGGTTTGTGTGGGGGGCGGGGATCTCTTTGGCCGACCGTGGCCACAACTGGCACAAGTCCTCATTAACCTGTGACCGCGGCTGATCTACTTGATGTGGGCGAGTTTGGCGCATGTTTTCACCCGCTCTGTGCTGGCTGGACCATTTCTACTTTCTCCAAGTACTTAAAAAAACATTGGTGGCATTTTAAAAGCTAAAAAGCAATATTAATGTGATTCTCTCCAGACTATGAGTAGTCATTTCGATTTGAAGGTTATATTTTGAAGACAACTGAGATATAGATATCTAGGTAAAAGCTGTCCTTCAAGAATTAGTAGATTTCAAGTATCTACTTCCATATTTTGGGTCTTGATCTTGGGGTCTTAGTTTTAGAGGCGCCATTTTATTTCAGAAAAAAAAATGGCGATCCCTCTTTTTGAATTTTTTTCCTATTGTCTTTACATCTGCAGCACAGGGATGTCCAGATACATTTCTTAAGGATAGTGAGAATGTGAACATTAAATGTTCAGCTTAAAAAAAAAAAAAATGCTTCGTGGTTCTCTCGCCCTGAAATCTGTGATTAATTTGTCTTCGTATATATTTTAATAAATCATTAAGGGAACATTATTGGTTAAGCACTCATCGTATATCATCCCGGAAATTTGTTGTCTCATGCACAATGTAGTTCTGTAAGCGATAGATTTTCTAAATTTAACTGGCTGGAGCCGTTCTTGTGTAAACTTCGGTTTCAAACTTAATTAAACCGCTTGACATTATGCATTTTATAAACTTGTTAAGGAAAATTAAGAAATAAAATCGGAAGGACGCTAGCCCAAATAAGACTCAAAGACGCTGTTCAGTTTATAGCTAAGGTAGAAAGTTTTATTAACGGTAAAATAGTGGTTGTTACTCTTAGCTGTTTTTTTTTTTTCCTCCATTTTCCCCTTCCACTCACCGTAAAAATGTGAAATTTTATTTCATATTTTAGCTAAGCTGCCTCTAGTTTGCTTTATCTATTGTTAAAGAAACTACGCTTGCTGAGTCCACTGGTGTTACTTTAAAGATGTTTCCTGTTCCTTTCTTCTTCCTCTTTCTCTACTCACTTGTGTTCCTTTTCATGGCCATCTCAGAGTCCTTTCCTCCTGAAAACTCTAGATAGTAGCCCCACCTTGTGTTGAGCATTTCTAAAAGCCACCATACATACGGTGATTGCGCGTGGCGCGAGGGTCAGATTTCACGAGTCCAGAGCTGAGCCACTGCGTGTGTGGGAAAACCGCAAGAAAAACATAGTCTGCACATAAATATATCTTGTTCAATGCCTAGCACCCCCCTCTATGTGTATGGTGGGTCTAAAGTTGCCATATTCTCGAATCATAATATATGAGCTTCATTGGAGATACAGATCTTGTCGTGAAAGTAAACGAAGCTGGCTGCTTTGGGTAAAACTATGCCTATTGTGTTTACTTGATTTGTGCATTGAAAACAGAAAAGTGCCAGCAGTGTACTAAACTAAAATAATACTATAATTATACTTTCTATATTTCTTTATATATATATATATATATATATATATATATATATATATATATATATATGTAGATTGATGTTTATCATGTGTTTTTTTTTCTTTTAATATTGTTTCTTACAAAGATGGTCTAAACTAATGTTCAAGCTAAATCTAAAGCCAGTTAGCTGGCTATCAATGGAAAGTACATGCACAACACTACTTGAAATTTTTTCCCTCGTTTAATGACGCGCAAGATGATTATGGATTTGTTTCTTTACAGCGTAAAGAGAAAATGGTGTGCAACGCACGACGTGGGCCGGTGATATGAAGTAACAGATCTACTATGCAGGTTTTGGCTATAAGGCCGCCATCTCAGTAGATATTAAGTGGGGACACTGGCTCAGGGGTCGGGGGTTGATCTAACTCAGTAACTGAGACAGTATTCGCTTAGATTGCTCAGGAGTTCCAACTTAGAGAAAAAATATACCCGAGAAAGTAAATTAACCTAGTTTATGTCAACATCGCATACAACACATATCATAATCATTCGGCTGTTGAGTCAAGTCAAGGCTAAGATATTAATTGTTTACTTGTAAGGCGGGAACTTGTTTGTATACATATGATAATGTTAATAGTTATCTTAAATGCAAATTTTGTGTTTGTTTTTGCCAATTTGATTCTTGAATAACCTACTTTGTTGATTTGACCAGGGCTGGTAGTGGTCGCAGTTGATTTCCTTTCCTACTGCGATATGAACGATGTCGCATCTCATACGCAACTGAAACATTGAAGCAATCGATTAGAAATGCATTTAGAAGGAGACAACTGTGCAGATTCAGTATTATCAATTTAATGAGTATTTTGCGTTAGTTTTGCCTTTGCAAAGTTTGCTGCATGACTTTGATAACTTAATTTTAAAAAAGAAAAGAAAATGGAATAAAAATAATCATTTCATTTTAACAACGCTAAGTTAATGTTTTTCAACAATTAGCTCTTATCATCCTAGATATTCAACACTGCCTTTAACAACAAAAAATTAAATTCTTAAATTCTCGCTTGTAATGGCTTTTATGCTCTGTAAAGACCACTCACTATTTAAAGTAACATAATTATGCGGTGATAAGAAGTAAATTAGCAAGCCGCTTATAATATTATTGTTCACAAACTGTTAAGAACTATCAGTGACATAGCACTTATTACCTCCATAATGCAACAGTTGGTTTGTGAATGGATTTCGATGGATTACAATTTGCAGCAGGAATCTGATTTAGATTTCACCCGAACTTGTGATAATAATGTTTCATATCAGTTACAGGGCCTTTATTACTACCTACTAATCCCTCTTATAGGAATTACTATAAAAACGTTCAGTCCATTATACTATTATTTAGTAAAATGGGAAACATACATAGTTACATATAACTATAGTACATAATTAAAAGAAACAAGGCTTCAATAGAAATTTGTTGCGGGTAGCAGCAATTTTTATGGAACAATGTGAGATCGAGCCTTGTTGACAATGTGTTCGGTTTTATGCGCTTGGTCGACACGCAGAGTCCATTTGTCTTGAGGTTAATAGCTATTAATAAGGCCTGCATTAATTTAAAAGGCTATTGTATCAAATTATTGTTTTCTATCCTTCTGATGTTACTGGGAATGAAACTTCCTAAGACCAGGTCTACATGATCTTTGTGAAATAGCAGGAAGGCAAAGACATACTGTCACACACTCGTATAAACGCTCATTTATTAGTTCTAAACAATATTCTATTTATCACCAGTCATCAACAAGAGCGCCTCAGTGTGTTGAACAGATTAACATCTTCAATAATCTTGCTCTGAACAGGTTCCATGTCTCATGAATTAAACTCACTGCCTATATAACATTTGCACCAAAAGCAAGGTAGTAAATCGAACACTCTTCCATGCAGATAAAGAAAAGTACCGAACATGAATAAAGAACTCATCACAGGGCGAATGACTTTTGGAAAAAATGTACATTTCTTCACCTGACTTTGGCATTTTGTGCCGTTGCAATATTTAGTTTACACCATGCATAATTATTAAGTTTGAATTGGCAAAGTGTGCACTGGAGCACATTTTTGTTTTTAAAAGTCATTATTTGACTAGGGCAAAATGAATTGCATATATATTTTTTTAAATTCTAAACTATGTTTATTCCACCTTTGAAAATTTTTTTTAGAAACAGATTGTGCAGGGGTGTAAGGGCTATACATGCAGTATCAATATTTTTGCTTTACACCAGCTGATATCTTAAGAGCATTACCTTTCAATCAAAGTTAAAGTTAAAGCATTTTAAAGCACGTGCTTCGCGTGCCTCTAAATTTCTGCAGCGAAGAAGTCTATTTACTACACTAGGCGTGTAAGTGATCATTACACCGATCAAGCTAGCTGATAGTAAGCATTTTAGTAATTCAGGCTTGGAATCTAGCACCATCAAGTTTGTAACTTTTGTCTTTTTCAGCTCAAACTATCATGAAACGAGGATAAATGACGAGTCATAGATGTGATATTGACTCAGATGAAATGGCCGCTGCCTTTTTTTTTTTTTTTGGTAATAATTTCCTAAGCTTTGTAATAGAAACATTTGAGTGTTGTGTGCAAGTTTCAAAATCTCTGGGCATAATAATAGGAACATTCATATTATTTGAGATAATGATGTGACAAGTGACATCTATATATAGCAACCTTAATGATCTTGTGACAGTACACCGTGGAGGAGGCTAACTGCGAACATCTGAGAGGCAGCCGAGGCGTCCAATTCGGAGCACTAAGATGTGAATGGCGATATAACATAACATAATGATCTTGATGTACAGTCGAGGAGATGATGATATGCCTTTAGGTATATATGCATGTAAACTTATAGAGTTTGTCATTCCATATGAATCTCAATTTTTTTCTAATTTATGGCCACTCATTGATTCAGAAATATGCAGTAGAAAAGTCTATGCTACCAAAGAAGAACATCTGAGCGTACCATGTATAGCACTGATTAAACTTGTTCCATTTTGAATTTATCAAATTCAATATCTTTCCTGAGTTCAAAAAGGTTAAACATTATCTTCACTTTCCAAGTTTTTTCCTCCTTCTAAAAATATTGGAAAAAAGTTTTGACCAGCTTCACTGACAGTCTCTTCTACAATGCCTTCGCCGAAAATGATTAAGTTTCTTTGGAGATTATTTCCTTGTCTCTACCATAAAAGATGTAGAGTTTTGGGTTAAAACTTTGTTGAAGATCTTCATCAAATTCTAATTTAAACTCCCTCAGTCATGTCTTACGTTGTCTCATCAGATACAATCTCTTTCCAGTACACGTACTTAGTATTTTAAAGAATTTGATTTTTTCAATTTATCCCCCCTCCTCGAAAAAAAAATGACTTGGTCTGTTCTTTTGATGTTTCTGGCTGTTTGGATAAGGCGGCCGCCATTGAGGTTCCAGCTTGCTTCGGTCCTGTTAAGAGCCTTAGCCTTTCCGGTACTTTCTTTCAGCTTCGCCTATTGCTCCAACTTTTTTACTTCTCCATCAATATAAATCTCATGTAGAACTTTGTTCTTTGTTTCGAACGTTCTTGTTTACTACTAAGTCTTTCCACTTGTACAAATTTCATTTCCAGCCGACGCAGATTGCTCATCTGCATGCAAGCATTAATAAAGAAATGGAGGAATTCCATAATTTTCTCTCTCACTCTCTCTCTCTCTCTCTCTCTCTCTCTCTCTCTCTCTCTCTCTCTCTCTCTCTCTCTCTCTCTCTCTCTCTTTCTGTCTCTCTCTTTCTGTCTGACTCTCTCTGTTTGTCTGTCTGTCTTTCTCTGTCTCTCTTTCCGTCTTTCTCTCTCTCTGTCTGCCTTTCTCTGTCTCTCTGTCTGTCTCTGCCTGTCTCTGTCTGCCTGTCTGTCTATCTGTCTCTGTCTCTGTCTCTCTGTCTCTCTCTCTCTCTCTCTCTCTCTCTCTCTCTCTCTCTCTCTCTCTTTCTCTCTCTTTCACATCTTAGTCCTCCGACTTGGACGCCCCTGCTGCCTCTCGGATGTCTCCTCCACTGTGTTCTCTTCTGCTATTGACCTCAGATGTTCGAGGTCGTTCTTGGTTTAAAGTTTAAGATCGCCTGATGATAATTTTATGTGGCAAACGTCTTTGTTGATGACTGTTGGCAGTGCTGGTATCGGTCTTCCTAGAAATTTATACCCTTAACGAGCAAAGTAAGCCTCCATATATTTGTTAGCTGGAATGTCTATATCTCGCCACAGAATATTTCTCCGTAAAAGTTACACATTATTCTTGCCAAATCTTGAAAGGAGTGTCGCGATACCCCTAACAATAATATGGGCTTGGACTCGGTGGAATTTAAGATCGCTATGTTGTTAATTATGTGAGAGGCCGAGGACACCCTATACCGCTTTATGTAATGGAAGTCACCAAGTTTGGCGTGTTTTCTTGCCACAGCTATATTCAAAGTTTTTGTTTTATTGATAACGGGCTTAATTGACTGGTCATCATGGTTTTCACAAACTCAACCAAATTATTGCTAATTTTGCCCACTCTTCTCCTATATTCTATATATTTCTAACATTTCCTTGAAGAATAATGGGAAATCTTTTGTGTGTGTGCGTTCTGACACATTGATATTTTCTGTGGGTACTGAAAGAGGGGCTTCGCAGGCGGCCTCAAGGAGGTCGAAGCACTCTCTATTTTGCGACAAAGATGGCATGCCCTCTCCATCTGACATCATAAATTTTATAAAATGTTCCATCTTTTCCATTTTTTTCTGTAATGAATTGAATTTCATTTCTCTCCATCTATGAAGGGTTTTAGTCGTGATTCCCCCGTGATCAAGTGTTATGGAATTAGATAACTTCTTGGATTTTCAAATAGAGAGGATGTCTGGAGTACTTAGCCTTCTGCAAAGGAGGTAATTTTTAATTGTTTTTAATTGGTGATAGCTGTGCTTTTGAGTCACAATGAAACTGATGGCCATGAATGTTTGATGGAATACATGTATCAAGCATTATGACTTATAATCCTGTTTAATTATTGATGCATGAAATTTTTAAAAACTTTTCTCCTCGGTATTCGATCCATAATTACCTTGATTATCACAATAACAGTCAAAGTTCTTCATAATAATTTTAATAATTCCAAATATTTCTCTACGATGGACAATTGAAATTTCTCAACCGTTTATTCTATCATAATTTTTTTTATAACACTTACAATGGTGTCTAACAGCATCAGTACTTAGAACTCTTTTTAGAGTCTTGCCATTGAAGTGGCGAAGCCTCTCTAGGGGGAAATCCCTCCCCCCCCCCCCCCCCGCAAAATATGGTGCAAAACTGTACTCTTTGGTGAAATTTGGTAGTGGTTTCCAGGTATTCAAAGGCAGGACTTTTTGTATTATTTATGAACAAAAAGGCCGAAAGATGCGTTATCTATTTTGTTTTGCTTGTCATGGAGAATTTAAAACAAAACAAAACAGCAGCAGCAGCAGCAGCAGCAGTAGTAGTAGTAGTAGTAGTAGCAGCAGCAGCAGCAGCAGTAGTAGTAGTAGTAGTAGTAGTAGTAGTAGTAGTAGTAGTAGTAGTAGTAGTAGTAGTAGTAGTAGTAGTAGTAGTAGTAAAAATGTAGTAGTAGTAGTAGTAGTAGTAGTAGTAGTAGTAGTAGTAGTAGTAGTAGTAGTAGTAGTAGTAGTAGTAGTAGTAGTACAAATGTAGTAGTAGTAGTAGTGGTAGTAGTAGTAGTAGTAGTAGTAGTAGTAGTAGTAGTAGTAGTAGTAGTAGTAGTAGTAGCAGCAGCAGCAGCAGCAGCAGCAGCAGTGCTATCTCATTTTGTAGGGAAGTGATTTTAATTTTTTTTTTACATAGAAATCCAACCACATGACAAAGCTCTGCCAGATTTAACCCACCCTTAGAGAACAAGGAAGTTTTGTTGGAGAAAAAAAATTCCCTTGCTGGAGAAAAACTCTGCAGAAAGACCAATAAAAATGTGACAAGGGAGCAGAACTAACTATGGAACAAAGAAGAACTATATATTTTGTTTGAGGAACCCAGAGAATCTTTTTCACCTGCAACGTCAAACTTTGCTATTAAACAGGTTAGGTTTTAGTTAAGAAAAAAAAAGCAGAAAGTTGTCGACGCTTAAAGTGATAAAACAAATGCATTATCTTTATTTCGTTCAAGCAGGAAATGTTATCAATTTTTAGTACTTTTCTACCTCTGTAAGCACCTTGAGAAAATGTATGAAAGACATAAATGTGTATAATCTGGTCTAAATAAAAATATTTTAAATTCATGGTGCTGAATTATGTTCTTCAGTGTTTGATGAGATTTCTTTGAAAGAAAGTATTACGTATATTGCAGAAAAAAATAATGTAGAAGACCTAGAAGATTTGAGTAGGCTATATGGCAAGTCAAAATTTCTTGTAAACCATACCAATGTTTTGATGGTGCCTGATTTAAAAGCGAATTGGAAACAGTCAGTTGATTATCTTGTTTGCTTTTTTCATCTGGACGCATTGATATCAGTATTCTGATATCTTTATTGCTTGATTGCCTTAACCAATTTAACAGCATCGGTCTTAGAGAATGTGGTTTGTATTAGTGTAGATCAGGGTTTTAATAACCAAATACCATGTACAAAACTCTAAATAATGTTGACAAAGCCTTAGTTTATGCATCATTCTAGAAAATACTTTGTAGACATGATTCACCTCCTTCAGAAATAACCTTTAATCCTCTGAATTAAAGTTGTGTTCGAGCCACAGCTGATTTTATAAATCTTTAAATTTTGACAAATGATGTGATGCTTTCAACAGTGGAACAGTTTCTTCTAGAATAATTTTGTAGCCTTATACAATTTAGTACTAAAAAATGTTGTTTCCACGAATAATAGGTCAAATCAATTTCAGAGCAGCTTGAAATTAATGTGAAATCAATAAAGCCTATAATTAAATGATTTATATCACTCTTATTACTAAATTGGTCGTGTCATAATGCCATCAACTTTAAAACAAGTAACATCATTTGCGAATCTTTTATTTTCTGATTGCTATATATGATGGTTTATATTAATTTGTTACATGTTGCCTACTTAAAGTATTATTCCCTACTGCATTGTGCTATTTTGCTTTTACACATGGTAGTTGGTCTTTTTTTAAATTACAGCATAAATATTATAATTATAATTGTTATTGTTGTTGTTGTTGTTGTTGTTGTTGTTGTTGTTGTTGTTGTTGTTGTTGTTGTTGTTGTTGTTGTTATGACTATTATATTATTATTATTATTATTATTATTATTATTATTATTATTATTATTATTATTATTATTATTATTATTATTATTATTATTATTATTATTATTATTATTATTATTATTATTATTATTATTATTATTATTATTATTATTATTATTATTATTATTATTATTATTATTATTATTATTATTATTATTGTTATTGTTGTTGTTGTTGTTGTTGTTGTTGTTGTTGTTGTTGTTGTTTTGTTGTTGTTGTTATCATCATTATTATTATTATTATTATTATTATTATTATTATTATTATTATTATTATTATTATTATTATTATTATTATTATTATTATTATTATTATTATTATTATTATTGTCAAAATAATAATATCCTCTTTTTTCATCTTTATTTGCAACTGCAAAACTATGAGTATTTTTACTAATAAGGTGAAAATTAAATAAACGTCTTAACTCCATTTACTGGCTCACTGGGATGATTTTTTTTCTTTCTTTTTTTTTTTTTTAAATCAATATAGATTTTAAAAAATGTCAATAAACAACCGAATGTTTTCTTCAAATTTGTTGGTGTCTGAAAAAAAAAAATGAGTGCAAGTAGTTCTTGAAACTAACATTAACAAAGAAAGAAATCTGGAAAATACATAAATATTTTTTAAAGAAAATTGTATTGTACATTATTATGAAGGTCAACATCAAGTCACAATTTCAAGCAAGGACTGTGACTCAGGAAATGCACATAACCCAACAAAGAGTAAACATCTTTTAGTGGTGATGGTGGTACAAGTAGTAGTGGTGGTAGTAGAAATAACCGCATCATCATCATCATCAGCAGCAGCAGCAGCAGGAGCAGCAGCAGCAACAGTAGTAGTAGTAGTAGTAGTAGTAGTAGTAGTAGTAGTAGTAGTAGTAGTAGTAGTAGTAGTAGTAGTGGTAGTAGTAGTAGTAGTAGTAGTAGTAGTAGTAGTAGTAGTAGTAGTAGTAGTAGTAGTAGTATTAGTAGTAGTAGTAGTAGTAGTAGTAGTAGTAGTAGTAGTAGTAGTAGTAGTAGTAGTAGTAGTAGTAGTAGTAGTAGTAGTAGTAGTAGTAGTAGTAGTAGTAGTAGTAGTAGTAGTAGTAGTAGTAGTAGTAGTAGTAGTAGTAGTAGTAGTAATAATAATAATAATAATAATAATAATAATAATAATAATAATAATAATAATAATAATAATAATAATAATAATAATAATAATAATAATAATAATAACATACATGGTTTCTAAAGCGCTCTTCCTGCAAAAATAAAGTCCAGGGCGCAAAGAACATGACATTGAAAATTAAATTAATAAAAAACATGCAATCAAAAGAGGATTCATGCATACAAGAACATGGTTTTACATAATTCAAAGTATTTTTTGAATTGTTCATAGAATACTATTGAATAGCACTTTATTAGAACATCTTTGGATGGAATAAAGTATAATGCGTGTTCAGTGCCTTTTTAAAAGTATGTTTCGAATTTCTGTCTCAGTTTTATGCCATACCTTTTAGTTTGGGATAGTTCTTTTCCACTCAAACTGTGATGGTACTAGTAGTAACACCGAGCTATTATTATCTAAAAAAAAAAAATCAAGTTCATGTACTATGTTTAGTATTTTTGTCTCCAAAACGAACTCTTTAGTGTTGAAAAACTAATTTTATTTTTTTTTTAATTAGTTTAGTTGAACTTTCAACTCTGGAGGACAAAGAGTAGAGTCTGAGCGCTATTCGTCCAGTACGCAATCAAGACGTTATATTATTAAGATCTTATTCTTAAACATTTGTAAAATATGTTACACAAAAGCATCAATACTTGGAGCTGATTTTTTTTTGCGTATGTGTTTATTTCGCGATAGAGAGCAACAACTGGGTCGATATCAGCATCCAGGTTACCGTACTCATTGGTCTTCACCCTCTCTCTCTCTCTCTCTCTCTCTCTCTCTCTCTCTCTCTCTCTCTCTCTCTCTCTCTCTCTCTCTCTGAATATAGAAATAAAGAAAGCAGTCAAACAACGTTAGAGGCTGAGACAGACGGAGTCTCTCTCTCTCTCTCTCTCTCTCTCTCTCTCTCTCTCTCTCTCTCTCTCTGTGATCCTTATCAATCTAGAACCTAGCAATTCAAGCATCAAACTGGAGCTAAGGCCCGGGTTGGACCTTTCCACTTTTCTTCTGTTTCCCCTTGTTCACTCTATTTTGTTGCCAGGGAATCATTTCGTATTCACCTAGAGATTTTACTTGCATTTTTATACTAGATCTAGATTAGATCAAATTTCTCAGATCTGATGAATTTAGTCAGTGTTATTTCACTCTGAACATGAAATTGAAACACATTTTTGTCGAAATTTGGAAAGTTGAATTAGCATGCAAAACGGGGAAATTTGTAGATATCGGCCCAACTCACTTTAGGCTTCACAATAAAATGTTTCTCGACAAATTTGAAACTTGTGCGTAGTTAAATGGGATTGTAGAGCAACACAAAAAAAGGCTTTTATCTTGAAAAGTATTTACGACGAATAAAACCTTCATAGTCGTGTTCAGCATATCAAATTCATTAAGAAAAATACAATTATAAAGCTTAGAGTGAATTGGACCAATAACTGCAATAACACTGCAAAGTTGAAACTTTTTACTCGATCCATTTGTTAAAATTCATTCATTTCTTCTTTAGAAACTCAGAATGATGGTGAATGTACATAACTGAAGCTTGTGAAGAGATGTCTTCACAATTGAAACATAGAATTAAATAAAAAATCACAAAAATACCTGAGTATTGTTCATTCTATGAGGGAGGAGTTAGATCTGTGGAACTAAGTATGGATGCAGGTAATAGCTGAATAAGTCCTCAGAACGGTTCCCTCACTTTTTTTTTTATTGGGGTATGTGGCTTGAATTTTAGAGGTATAAGAACTGCAATAGCAACTCAAGACGAATATCACAACTTATCATTTCCATCGGCCATTGTCGCTCATTTCACCTGTCTCTTTTTACTTCAAAATTCAAGTTCAAGGATGGGGTATGCATTTAACATTTTATTGATGTATGATTTTCTATGTGGGTAATTTGCTAGGGCCTTCGGTTTTGTTTCGTTTTGTTATGTTTTTTTAACTCCACATTCCCACCTCCTGCCATGCCCTTTTTTTTTTCCATCTCTACCAAATTAGTTTGTGTAAATAATTTAATATTGCTAACGTTAGCTAGCAACAAAAAAAAAAAGAAGAAAAGAAGTGTCTCCAGCAGTCTGAAACATTTTATCTTTGATCAGGTGAAGTTGAAATTCCTGTCTAAATTTGTAGAAATCAATAAGATAAGATTAATGAACTCTACCACACTGTACTTCAGCTTTTAGTTTTTGATCAAATACCAAAGTCTTACCAATACTATAGTCTTTGAAGATATCCTAAACAAATAGCATTGTTCTAAACTTTACTAAAACCAAATTCATGAATAAGTACACTTTTTTACAGGGTCTCTGCTGGGCAAACCATGGCTTTGCTTCAACGCTGCATTGGCAGAACTGTACAAAAATGTTTTGATTTTACATCATGGAATTCACCAATCATTTATAATCAAGTAAAAGCCTTCTCGATGATAGGAAATGAATTGACTAGAAATGCTCACGGTGTCACATTCACAAGGTATCTCCATTTTAGATTCAAAGGTATTGCACGAAGCTACAACTTCAAGAAAACAAATGTTTTGTTTGTAAGTCAAAAGAATTGCCGCCACCTTTCAACGAAATCCACACTTCCACAAGTGCCTGTATTTTTACATGCTGAAAAGAATAAAGAGAGACCTGCCATTGTTGACAGAGACGGACGGTTAAACTATGGAGATGTTCTGCACCACAGCATGAACCTGGCTGTGGAAATTCTAAAAATTTTTTCAGCCAATGAGTCAATGAAAATAAATGGTGAGAGAATAGCATTACTGACTGAGCCAAATGCGGCCTATGTGGTTGGCATGTATGCATCCTGGATTTGCAACAGTATTAGTGTTCCGTTGCATACAAGCCACCCACCTTCAGAGTGGGAATACTTTTTGAGCGATTCACAATGCTCCCTAATTTTAGTGACTCAGACATTGTTAGATAAGATCAGCCCTGTGGCAGAGAAACTGGGAATACCTGTCAAAATCATTACAAGAGAAGCGATTGGAGAGCCATATGAAAGAAACCGATGGTTTCAACCAGATCATGCTTCAAATCCGAAGTAAGAAAAAACGTTTCTTCCCACTATTAGGGCATCTCGTCTTCATCCATTTATTATCAGACAGGGTAAAAAATAACACTAATATAAAAATAGAAGTTAAATACTGACAGAAAATGTATCGTCAAAACCATTATAATCTATGAATCAGTATCATTTGACTTTCTAAAAAAAAATTAAAATAATGGACATCATAAAGATAACACAGGTGCATGTGGTAAAACTTTTTTTAAAAATTGTAAAGCCCTTTGAAACATTATTCACTCAATGGCAGAAATTTAAAATCTCCTAGTTCTATCCCCACCTATCCAGGAAAGTTAGAAAGCAGTATGAGTCAAGAAAGCAGAGATGGTTTGATAGCCCTGCAGAGCAAGTGATGCAGAAGCCAGCATTGATTGTGTACACAAGTGGCACTACTGGGCGACCAAAGGCAAGTGGGCCAGCTTAAATAAATGTATGTAAAGTGTAAGGTTGAGAGACAGTGATACAAGAGTTGTAAGGAGTACTAGGGCCAAATGGCAGGAATGAAAAGAAATTTCTTCTAGATTTATTTGAAACCAAACTTTTAATACAGCACAAAAATGTATCAAAACTGCTGCCTCCAGTGGTTGAAATGATTCCCACATGAATATGTTTAATAATATGTTTATTATTTTATTAACTTTCTGTTTTGTGCTAATAAGTTGCAGCTTCAACATTATCAATTGATAACTATGGCCTACAAGAGTATTTATTAGTCACTCCTGCCGTCATTGGCTCATTTTTCTTGACAAAGGTTTTCCTAGTTGTAGATATTAGGTTTTTATCTTTGGTTTCATTGTTGCTGTGGTAATTTACTGCTTGAGTAAGGGTCATGAGGTAAGAAGGTTGCTGTCAAACAGAAGGATATTAGCCCACTGTCTGAATGGGTGGGTATAGAAAGGGATACCTGTAGTGGGAGTGTGGAGATAACATTGTTGTGTGCTGTCTGCATTTTGTCAACCAACTTGTGGATATCTGTTTTTGTACCAGTGGTCTTGTAGTTAAGCAAAGGTGCTCTTATGACTCAGTATTTTTCAAGAGTTTCTAGAATGGTTTGCTTCCAAAAATAGATTTTTCAGGTTATGGACTATTGGTTTTATTGAAATTCATGCCAGATTGATTATTCCAGTGTGAGGTAAAGGCCTTTTAATATTATATCCCTATTCTCTTTGCATCATACATGTTCATGTACTTATGTGAGAAGCCTTCCCCAGTTCATATACTATAGTCAACAGATAGCAATGAAACTGTTATTTACCAAAGTCCCTAACAGCATTGAGAAATGAAATAAATTTCAAATCTTTTTTTTTAGTATTTTATATGGCTTTTCTGGCCCATTAGATAAGATTATACAGTTTACACAGATTACATTTTACACAAGGCAGTTGAACAACATAATAGTTACCAATAACAGTTCAAATGTCCAGGTACATTAAAATTTACCTCGTATTGTATTTATAATATTATATAGTGCGATGACCAAGGGAGGAGGAAAGTAGAAAAATAATCAGAAAATTGATCAGTTGTTATTAAGAAAACACAGCATAAAAAGGTGTCAGGTTTAAAGATTAGGAAAGAGAAAATTGAAATGGGCAATGAATAAATTTAATAAAAAAATAAAAATATTGCTGTGTCCAGACTGTCTAGTCTTACGATGTAGGGCAATCATACACTTAAAAAAAACCATGTACATGACACTCATGAAAAGATGATAAGATTTACTTTATTCATCACACATCAAGATCTATACTTGACAAAGTATCTTCTGTAGTTCTATGTTTATAGCACTGCCTGCATCCAAGATATAAAAAAATTGAATATTCTTTCAATCTTGCAAGTTAAAAATCTGCCTAGAAACTAAAGAAGCATACCTTGGTAACCAACTGCTTGGTCTCCTTATTCATCATATTGTGTAGAAGTATACTGTTTACAAAAGTTTGATCATTGTTAATCAATGATTACTTTGCATACTCAATTTGTAAATCATGTAATCATTCATTTTATTTTTATTTAAGGGTAAATGTTCTATTCATAGGTTTACAGCTTCATAACTCTCTCTCTCTCTCTCTCTCTCTCTCTCTCTCTCTCTCTCTCTCTCTCTCTCTCTCTCTCTCTCTCTCTCTCTTATATTATCTTTTTTTCTTACACATATTCACTAGTAATGTCTGTGAGCAGTGTTTAAAGTGCAAATCAAAATGTCAGTTTACATATAAGCTTCATTATAATTTTCATCAGTAATTTTTTTTTAATGTTTTCAGGGTGTGGTGCTCACCCACAAAAATTTATCATCAATGGTGAATAACATGCATTCATCATGGGGCTGGTCTAAACAAGATGTTATCCTGTGTGTCCTTCCTCTGCATCATGTGCATGGCCTTATTAACATTGTTCTCACTTCCATGGCTTCTGGTGCAGTCTGTGTTATGGAGCCCAAGTTTGATGCACCTACGGTATGGAATTGATTAAAAAATAATATTAATTAATATAGATGATTAATATTTCTTCTCTATCAAGGTAGTCAACAGTTTTATTTCTGACATCTCTCACATAGTAAACATCAGTAAAAGTATGAATAATGGTATAAAAAAATGGAAAAATTCATGTTTGTGCAGACTACACACTTAATCAAGTTCCTAATGGTCAAAGTGTCTCTTATTTTGCAACCAATGAGTGATGAGTCTCATTTTGCAAATTTATACTTTTTTGGTAACTACATTTTAACCCTTTGAGCCCTGAGCTCCTGAATCTTGCAAGCTCCAGAGCTGAATGCCTTCATTTTGATACAGTGCTATAGATCAGCAAAGAAACACCAATAAAATAACATGAACAAACTGTAATGCTTCTTTATAAAGTGAAATAAGTTTCTTCGGTCATGTCACTGCAAATCAACACCAATACTCCTGCTTTTCATGCCAGTCTGCCCAGCATGTTGAGCCTCTCTTGATGCATAGATCTAGATATTTTTGTCCCCATGAGCAGTTCATTGATGACTGTGTCAGCTTGTAAGAGGTAAGGGTTGTTCTTATAGACCATATCAGGGTTATTTTTCACTACAAACTACATAAACATGATCATTTATGGAGTTTTGCTTTATTTCTGGGTGGTGGAGTCCTAGAGTCAATCGAAGGGAGGGGGGGGGACTCTATGCGGATCACCATGCGAGCAGGAGTATGGTAGTTGCCTATAAGCAGGAGACATATTTATATTGTGAACTTGGTGATTATTCTTGGCTGCTTGTGAGCATTTGTAATATTATAAGAGCACATAGGCAGTCCCGCTTAAAAAAAGCTGGGCCATCGATAATGCCAACAAGCGTGGCACAGTCTTGTCATCAAGTCATTTTGGTCACAGCCCCCTATATAATGGTTTTAATCTTCTTACAAGCTGAGGCATGGAGATTTCTGCCTCAGTGCCATCTTTATTTCTTTTCAAGGCAGTGCCTACCTGTTGTAGGTCATGGTAATTCGAAACAAAATAAATAGGTTTTCTATCTTGCCACACCATACATATCAGACTTCCATGACTTAAAATTTTGCTCTGTCCATGTTCAGAGAACTTTTTTTTACCTTGAGGGTTGTTGGGAAATACTTTCTATTTGTCAGATATGTTCCCTCCACACCAATTCTCAATACATGAAGAAGATAATCACTTAAAGTAATTGAGCTGTAGTATCTGTCCATCACCAAAATATATCTCTTATCTTCTAATTCACTAGCAGTTAGTAGATGGACGACTGTGTTCCTAACAGCACCCAAAGTGTTTTCTACCTGAGGTGCCCTGGTAGTAGAAATCTGCACCTATCACATACCCAGTTTCTTCCTTGCATAAAATAAAAGTTTTTATTCCCCATCAGGTGGGGTTATCCTTTGTATATTGTTTTTAATGGACAAACGGTTCTTGTTGAGCACCATTCCTTCATCAAGGCTCAGATGTCTTCTAGGATTGTAAATGCTTTTTGAATTTTTGAAACAAGATATCTAGTATTGTCCGATATATTTTGTCAGTTTTATCAACTTATGGATCATTTTCATTTATGACTTGCAGAAATGTTCATATTGCTAAGAACCTATCTCTTGTCATCACACCTTGAAAGATTTGAGTAAAACCCAAAAATTCCTACCCAGCACTTACCAAATTGTCTCTGTAACTGAGCTTAACAGTTTTAAATTCCATATGAAGTCTCAGACCTATAAAGGTTTTCATTTCCTGGACAATCACAAATTGAAAGTTTTTAGCTTGTATGCTTTTCTAATCTGAGATGCCCGACAGTTAGTCATTGTTCACAAGTTTTCCCAAATCTCATCATCAAAGAAGATTCAAGAAAAGCAAGTGTTAGTGTGAGTTTTCTGCTATAATTGTAGGTGGAACATTTTTTTTGTCCTGTGTTGGGATTGGTCTGTCCCTAAAGACTTGAACTAAATCAAGTACTTCTGATTGAGAAATTGCGACTCCACCCATTTCTTAGATTATTGGTATCTCATCCACTATTCTAAGGCCATGCATATCTCCCCTTGCATCTGGATCTGGAACTAACTCCAGATCTACATCTTGATCTTGATCTAGATCTTGGCCTATTTCTTGATCAGAGTCATTGTTAGTCTGATTCTGAATAACTAACATCTTTGCTCTAGATCTAATTCCTCTTCATTTCAATTTCTAGCTAATCCAACACCTGATCAGCTGATAGTCTCTGTGCTTTAGATCTAGTTCTACCATCACTTGTTGATGGTGAGGGGATATCACAGCTCACTTCATGCTTGAAAAAATAATTGCTTTTCTAGTTCATCATGCCCGGAAAACAGCAATGAAAGCTGCCATTGCAGTGAAGACACATTATAGCAGGATAAAAATAAAATATTTTTTTTTGTTGGAGGTTTAATTTTAGTCCAAGGATCCCTGTTTCCACATGAATGAAGACCTCCCCATCTACTTGGAATTCAGTCAGTTTGTAGACAACTGAACCCTGTTGAACAGGAAATTTGGACGCAAGGGGTTAGTAAATTTTTCCGATAAATGGAGAAGGAAAAAAGAAAAGTTTTTAATTCTTGTCAAAAGCACCAAATTTCAAAGCATATGAAAAAAAAATAGTACAAATTTAGTATAAAAAAAAAGGAATACCAATGTAAAATTAAGTACACAGAACATGTCTTCAAAATAAAAAATACTTTTGTACTGATATCTTTAGGAAGCAGGAGCTACATTTGTGTATCTTTTCAGGTATGGAATTTTTTGACAGCACCAACAGTGAAGAATTTGGACAAAAACATCAACCTTTTTATGGCTGTACCAACAGTTTATATTAAATTGATGGAGCATTTTAAGGAGAATGTTGAAGCAAAAAATGACGTCATGTCTGCGAGGTTTATAAAAAGCTCATTATCCCAAAATATAAGGTGCGGAAGAGACTAATTTTTTTGTATAGTATTATTATTACTATTATTATTATTATTTTTATTATTATTATTATTGTCACGATAGTAGTCATGGTTAGTACAAAAAAGTCACAAGTCACAATAGTACGGTATGCTGAAAATAAAGAGACGTAAGTCCACCATAAAATCAGTGCTTTCTTTATTACCCACAAAGAAAAATCATTCCAACTAATGTAGGTCACATCACCATAGGATATTGAAACAGTTCAGTCCATCGTGTTCTCAGATTTTACAGTTAATAATTTCGCACACAGAAAAACAATATATTTCTGGAATTGAACACAGTAGTATAATGATAAACAGTTCATGTCTCCAGGACTCGTGATTTGTATTACTATTGATGTGTTATAGTTTAGAATAAATCACAGTTTTTCAGTAATGACTTAGAGTATAATAATCACAGCTTTCCACTTTCGTTAAGCAAAATAGAATTGAGATGCACTTTGCATAGCTGTAGAAAATCTAGTGTTAATGATTTCTTAGATCTCTCGACTGGAAGATAACTTAGAGTGAGATTGATGCTATCTCTAATAGGAGGGAAATATTCCGAACAGTGTGGAGCTCAAAGCTACCAAAGATCTAGTATTGTGACATGTCTCCTCTGTCTGACTGTCTTTCTCGAGAGCTATAGGTCCACTGACTAAGTTTTACGTCTCAACTTTTCGTAGGGAATATTGAGTACCTTCTCACTCCGCTTAGCTCGTATATGATTGGCTGCTATCTTCACAACAAACAAACAAAGAAGCAGTGTTCGGTCGTAATATGACTTCGGATTAGGATTCAAATAAGTATCTAGTTCAACAGATTATGTGATTAAAATACAATCTATAAGATCATTATGTATAGATGATTCATTACATGTGCCGACCATGACAATTATTATTATTATTATCATTATTATTATTATCATTATTATTATTATTATTATTATTATTATTATTATTATTATTATTATTATTATTATTATTATTATTATTATTATTATTATTATTATTATTATTATTATTATTATCATTATTATTATTATTATTTTTATTATTATTTTAATTAATTCATGTAGAGCCTCTTTATCATTTATTTGTGTGTGTTTATAAAGCTGTAGTATTTTAATTTTTTCTTTTCTTTTTTTTTTTTTCATTTTTTGATAATGACATATTTGTGGTGGAGGAGTTTAGTCTAAAAACAACTAACATTTCTTCTGTATCTGATCAACTTCCAAAAATGACAGCAATGTCATTAATTATTGATAGTAATCAATATGAATGTTTCAGAGGGATTAGGAAAGATTTTATTTTAATTTTTTTTTCATTGTTTCAAAGAGACTCCTTGTGTAAGACTCTGAAAGGAACTTAAAGCAGTTTAGAGCTACTGTCAGATAAAAGAAAAGGCAAATCAGACATAGTCCATGAGTATGACAAAAAAGATTTAAAAAGGTCCTCAACAACCAGTAATTTTTGCTCTTTACAAGCTGGGTAAATTAAATGCACACATCATTCTCTAAATTTTCAGCCTGTGTCATAATTCACTCTCACTTTTAAATAGTCAAGAAAAACCATAAAGAATTATTTAAAAAAAAAATAAGTTTGAAACGGCAGTACCTTTAGTCTCAGATTGTTTGGGATAAGATTCTGACTATCTAGTTTAAGTTTGACCGTTTTTAGCTTCTGAATTTTCTACTAGGCTGATGGTTTGTGGATCAGCAGCCATGCCCACTTCTGCTTCTGCCAATTGGCAGGACATAACTGGTCATCAGCTCCTAGAAAGATATGGCATGAGTGAGATAGGAATGGCTCTTTCCCACCCACTGCTTGGCGAGAGGGTGTCTGGTATTTACACTTGTGTTTTTTCCTCAGTCACAAAAAATTTTTCAAATCATAGCAATTACTTTTCCCTTAAAGTTAATAAAAAAAAACTGCAACAGTGGCTAAAACTATGTGATTGTAGGTAAGCATAGAAAGATTATTGGTGAAAGAGAAATCTAACTTGTCAAACTAGAGAGTGCTTTGCAACATATTCATTCAGTTTTTTTTAATAAGTATTAGCACTTCAAATCATAAGTAAATTTTTTTTTTGATTATCATCATTAAATTAATACATCAGGTTCTTTCTACAATCAGCACTTTTTATGACTATAACTTTACTTTGAAGAAAGCTCAATCGCATAATAAGTGACTGTTTAAGACCAAAAGTAAAGTTCAATTTTAGAAGGTAAAGTTTGAAGATATCTAGATGTCAATTGAAAGTAAACATCCAAATAAAATAGATTGAGACTGCTTTGAATCATTACCTCGGTAACCTTTTTTTTTACTCTTTGAAAGGTTCAGTGGGCACTCCTTTACCAGATGTAGAGGTTCAAATTGTAAGAACCAATGTGTACAGCCCTCATGGCTATGATGTGCTTGCGCGAGGAGATTCAAGACGAACAGTTGTTACAAAAGGTTGATTATTGTTAAATTAATACAAACATTCCTGCTTTCATATTCATGTTATGAGTCACCTATGACAGATCTTAAGTATTTTGTCCCTTAAATTCAACCTCTTTGAAAGAAACCTGGAACTACAGCCTAGAGTTTAAAACAATATATTTCTACATACTTACTAGTATCAGTTAATGGCTGAAACTTGCTGACTATTTGATTCTATTTGCATAAAAGTTGATGGATGCAAACAATTTCCTTTTTTTTTAAAAGCACAATGTATTCTTCAAGATTAGATCTACATCTAGATTCTATTTTATTCCCATAGGCAACAAAAAGAATTATTTTTTTAGAAGTTTCAACCACACAGGTGATTTGTTTAAAGATTTGGATGCCAGTTGGAAAGTCAGAGAAAAGTTTGTTCTTACTTAAAACATGCACTTGGAGAATGGTGGTCTCAAATGGAATGTGTTTGGATGGGGACTACTTTGACTCAAAAGGATGGTTAATCTGTTTCCTTATAGATCTGCTTTCTCTAATATGGACATAACAGTTTGGTTTCTTTTATACGAGAACTTAAACAGATTATGTGATTAAAATACAATCTATAAGATCATTATGTATAGATGATTTATTACATGTGCCGACCATGACAATTATTATTATTATTATCATCATCATTATTATTATTATTATTGTTGTTATTATTATTATTATTATTATTATTATTATTATTATTATTATTATTATTATTATTATTATTATTATTATTATTATTATTATTATTATTATTATTATTATTATTATTATTATTATTATTATTATTATTATTATTATTATTATTATTATTATTAATTATTTTATCTCGTATATAGATATCTACTTGAATTCTGAAATCTTTGTATCGCCTTTCTTCACAGGTTGTGAAGGAGAACAAGGAGAGCTGCTAGTAAAGGGACCATCTGTATTCAAAGAATATTGGAACAAACCTGAAGAAACATCAAATACTTTTACTAAGGATGGTTGGTTTAAAACAGGTCAGCAAAGCTTTTTCTCCCTACTTAACACTTTTCATCCACATAGCGCATAATTATGTACAAATAACTTTGCCCCACAGCCCCAAGGCCAAATATTTCACATTCCTTAACATAAATTCCATCCAAACAAAAGTATTGCCATAAAATTTTGATTCGATACCTAAAACTGGCTGTGTGAACGTTTGAGTGTAGTTTTTTTAGCTTCCACTTGATACCTGGCTGCATTAAAATTGTCACAGTTTGTCAAATTTCTTAAGAGGCAAACATTTTCTTTCTCTATTTTAGGACTGATTGTTTGCGGAATATATGATTTAGCTTTGAACCTGTTTGACGAAAACATAGGAGTAAGAAGGGAGTAAAGAGAGAATCGGATGAGATAGAGGAATCGTGATGTTAAGGGATCCGTGTGAGATCTTATTGTGTTCAATTGTATAATTCATGTGGCCGTGTAGTTGACAGCATTGAAAAAAACTTTGATATCATGTTTTGTGGTCTTGTTGGACTTAATATATCTATAAAGGCAATGCTCTTTAAAAAGAGCTATCCATTTGACTAAACAAAAGCTGCTTGTTTGCAGCATTTGCAGCGTTCTGAGTTAGATCTAACAGAGCTGTGTGGAATTTCATGTTCTCTTCTCATGTATTGTTGTCATTGAAGTGAAGAAAAGTATTTGAAATATGCTAGCGGCTCTGCATCATCACCACATTTGAGCAAATAATGTGATCTCCAGGTTGACAACTGCTGACCTAAAGTCTGGTGCCATAGATATACTTGTAAGCTTATGAGGGCTTTCATTTCTCTTTTATCTATGTTCCTGCAGCTCTCATGGTAATGAAGTTTTATTGAGGGAGGACCTCAACAACACATCTGTTGATTTCTTCAACCATCATTTCCATTGTAGGTTTAGAGAGAAAAAAAAGAAGAAAGGCATCAGGTTTGAATTCTAAAACTTGAATTAGATTTAGAGCCAACTATGAGTGAGGCTTTGTCATCTACTTTTATATTGACCAATCAGGATCATGTCTGTATCCTGAACGGCTTGTTATACTTCTCAAATTTGATTGGAATCTTTTTAAAAGTCATTTTTAACAGTTGAACCTAAAGTAATTACTGAGGAGAAAGGAAGTTCGATAAAGGAAGGAAATTTTTCAAAATAGCCTTCATTACGAAGTGAAACTGTTGCTGCTTTGTATTCAACTGTTCCAGATTGGAAACTGGTGGCAAAAAAATTGAAAAATAAGATCAAATTTTGATTGAGAAACTCCTTGTGTTTGATGTGTAATGTGGGATTTGGCAATTCCAAATTTTCCCCCTGAAATTCTCAAGATTTAATAAGAGCATCTTTTATATGAAGCAATGATGTATCCTAATTAGGTCTTTTTTTTTCTGGTCTGTCAGGTGATACAGCCAAGTTCGAAGGTGGTGTCTATTTTATTGTGGGCCGCACTTCTGTTGATGTAATAAAAAATGGAGGCTACAAGATTGGTGCACTAGGTGTAGAGCAACATCTCCTAGAGCACCCAGACATTGTTGAGTGTGCTGTTGTTGGATTGCCAGACATTACTTGGGGACAAAGGGTATGTTTGTTTTTTTGTTTCAAACTCTTTAACACACACACACACACATACATACATACATACATGTATATATATAAGACTCAGATACGTGTACGGTCCCTAATCCGTGTCAGATTGTCTAATTCGTGTCCAAGAGAGAGGCGGGTGACTCTGATTCATGAGCGCACTAGCTGGCTGAGCGAAGTGAGAGAGAGTCGGGCTAGCTTAATTGATGTCTCCGCTGAGTGAAGAGAGAGGCAGGCACTAGGCCTAAGATTGAAGATTTATGCCTAGCAAGAAAATATGTCTTGTGCGTGTGTGTAAATGGGGGGGGGGGGGAGGGGGGAAGTCTCTCTTTGGTTTGTGTCTGTTAATCCATCTTTGTGCTTTGATTTTCACCACAAATATTTGATCTGATGTTTAAAGAATCTCAAAATATAATATATTTGAATTTAGATATGCATCGTATTTGTCACAGGATAAGCAGATAATTTTTTAGGTGAATGATCAGAAAAGTTTTTGCTTTGTCTTAATCAGACATAAAGCTAATCAGAAAACGTTATCATTTATCCTCCCTGATCTTATACCATTGTTAGCTTTAATTACTTCACTGATTTAAGACACAAAATAACAAATTGCAGTGAATTCCATGAATAGAAACCATTTTTGAGAGCTGTGAAGATTCTATATTTTAGAATAATTCGTCAAGAATTTTGAAGTTATATACCCTCTAAAATGTTTTACGTGGCATCTAAGAAAAAAAAAACCTTTGCCCTTAATGCTTTTTACTATTATCACGAATGTTTTTCTTTTTTCAATAACTTTCATAAATTTGTCACCATCATATTTAATGATGCCTCAATCCTACATTTCAAATGCATAATACTTGATTAGAGGTCATATAACTACACTCGATATTAATTATAACTTCTACTCAACCAATTATTTTCAATCATTAACAGGTGGCTGTGATTGTTGTCCTGAAGAGTGGTACTTTTATGGAACTGTCAGATCTTCGCAGCTGGGCGTCGAAAAGGATGCCACCTTATCAGATACCAACAGTTCTTAAAGTAATTGAATCAATTCCAAGAAATGCCATGGACAAAGTCAATAAGAAAGAAATTGTGAGAGTTTTTTTCCCAGAGGCTTTTGAAAAATAGTGATATATGTAATTTTAAAGTGTGAATTTAATGCAAATATAATAATTCATTTGGGCATTTGATTTTTTTTGTATCTTATATAAAAGGTGACTTTGGTGAAATAACAATTTATTAAATCTTGCTAAAATGTAGTGCAATTAATAATGAAATAACAGCTCCACCTAGATTCCCCTTCCTAACAAACAAAGACAGTACGCTGGAGTCACTTTGCTCAATTTTCAAATTAAATTATCCTCTTTTGGTGAAAATTAGCCTCTGTAGTGTTGAATCTTTGCAATGCATGTGTCTGAATCCTAGATCTCTTTTGGATAAAATAAATGTCTTAGGTTTACCTGTAGCCAAGCCAAAAAATACACAGGCTTAACTACACTTGTACAGCTGCACTTTGGGTTGTGTAAGGGTGAGTGATCAATACATGTGCTGTCTAAAGTATCATGTTGAAAACTATGATCGGCTTTAACCCTAATTACCCTGCTACAACTCAATGTGACTAAAAAACAACAAAAACTTATGGCACTAAAATGTGACCCAATGCAACTGGGATGGGACTCTACACACTCCCTTAGTGATAATAGCATAATAAAATCTTTCTGCTAGGACTGTGCGTTTGGTGGCAGTTTCGATACAAAACAATGCCAAAAATATGAAGTTTAGACAACAGCTTAATCTTGTATGGTTTTCGCATTGATGGACCAAAACAGTCAGCCTTGATGGCGCTTCATTTTATGCCATCACTGATTGATGAACCAGCTTGCAGAGTAGAGACATCCTTGTAGAAGTTCCATACAAAAGTGACATTGACCTAGATCTACAATCTTTGAATACAAACTTTGAAGAACTTGAAAGGATTACAACTCAGTAGTTCCACAGCAGAGCTTTTAGTTTGGTAGGTGATCTGACTTTATGCATGGGGTCACTATTAGGTCATACTAGCCAGGTTATCTGAGCACACTTGCTTTCATTGATAGACTTAAATTTATCATTTTAAAATGCGTTTAGTACTTAAGCTATGAGCAGAATCATTCAGAGAATTGTACAAATAAAAAATCTATTTCACAAACTTGACAGTGATATAAGTTTTGAAACTGGGAAATAATAAAATCAAAGAGTAAAGGTCTGGTTGTGTATGGTAATTCCCTTATTTAGGTTGTAATTTTTTAAAATTCGTTGAAAATAACATTTTTTATGATGACTATGAAGTTCACAAGTATTCTTCATCTGAAGTTAATTTTTTGGTGGTGATGTGAAATTTAGGAAAATGCAAACAGCCTTGAGGGACTAGGGGAGATAAAGCATTTTGAAGTCTATTTATATATATATATATATATATATATATATATATATATATAGATAGAGAGAGAGAGAGAGAGAGAGAGAGAGAGAGAGAGAGAGAGAGAGAGAGAGAGAGAGAGAGAGAGAGAGAGAGAGAGAGAGAGAGAGAGAGAGAGGGAGGGGGAGAGAGAGCGAGAGAGAGAGAGAGAGAGAGAGAGAGAGAGAGAGAGAGAGAGAGAGAGAGAGAGAGAGAGAGAGAGAGAGAGAGAGAGAGAGAGCAAAAGATAGAAAAACATGGCGGGAGGAAGGGAGGAGATGAGGAGCAAAAAAGTGAGGAAGCGAGGAACACAAAGATGAGCAGAGAGAATGAAATAAATGTAAGAGGGTTCAAAAGTGGTGAGATAGAAAAGACATGATATATATATATATATATATATATATAAAGAGAGATAGAGAGAACAAGAGCATGATGGAGACCGATGGGAAGATAGATTCTGGACGTGTGATTAAGATTAAGGGGGTTATGTACTAAAAAAATGATCCTCACATCAGTCACCTGGCAATCCAATAGAGACTACTGGATATAGCTTTACTCCTAAACAATCAATCCTTTGTTTATTTTAGTTTGGAGTCAAAATGAGTAGCAGCAGGATTTCCAAAAAATTACATGTGCCCTATGCTGATTTACTTGCACTCTGTGATCAGTTTTTAACTAAATATTCAGTTTACAAATATATTTTAATTACACATGTATTTAATTATATGTCTCTTTTTACATAGTGTCCTAATATTTGATCAATTCTAATAACACTTTGAGAGTTTAGAAAATAACTTTCTATGTACATTATTTTTAACTTCATACTGTAGATGACCATTTTACATGGTGGATAGATTCAGGTTCAAAGAATTTTTCCATTTCTTTTTTTTGCCTGCTATTATAGTGGAACCCATAAATGAAGAGAGCGAAAATAGCGAGAACCTAGGAAGAAGATAATTTCAAATCCCCATACAGTGTCTTTTCCCTTCTTTGGGAAATTAACAAGCAAAAAAAAATGCTGACCCCTTTAATGAGTGCTTGGTGGTTCACTTAAATTAAGAAAAAAAAAACAGCGCCAGTGAAATGACGTGTGCAGTGTCAGCCAGATCTAGACTTGGTCAGCCGTTATGAAAATGCTAGACAAAAAGGTACCCCAGGGAATGCTTAAGTATGCATGAATTTAGGCCTCAAGCACCATTTGTATTATGAGTGGCTAGCCTCACCTCGCCTGGCCTTGCCTCACTATCCCCTTCCGCTTAAATTTCTTACTCCTCGTAAACAACAAAATGAGTGCCAAGGGGTGAGGCTCACTCTGTCTCTCTCTGCCTATTTTTTAATACATGTTTTCATACATGTCTGTAGGCATGTTCCTACTCCTTCCTCCTTTTTCAGAGATAAGATTAGTTAATCAGGAGGGCGTTAATCATTTCGAGGGCTTGCACTTAAACAAAGCCTAATGCCAGGCTTGGAGCAAGGTAGAAAGGCGAGGCAGACCATTTTGTGACTGAGTGATACTGATTGCTCACAAAAGCGTGGGTATTAGTCTTTTATAGGGCTAACTTAAACCATTACCATCATTGGGGTGGGGGTATAAAACTTTTGTGTGCAGGCCTAAATTAATGATCCTAGACACTTCTGATTGGATTGAACTCTTACGTATTATAAAAAATGCCCTCATCCCCTGATGCCACCAAACAGGCTTTGTGGGGTTTTACACACAGGATTTCCTGTGTTTAGACTCTCAAACCTGTTTTGTTTCTTTCTTATGGGGTATTTTGCTTGTTTTCCCTTTTATCTCTATATAATGTATAATTTCAGGACAACAACAACCCTGTAATGAGAGAATTCATTCTGAACAAGAGTTCTCATAATTTTTGAGTTTCACTGTAATTACATGTCAAAAGTTATAATGAAATATATATGGGTGATATGTTTTGATAAAGGATAACGTGCAAAGTATAATACTATAATAGTTAACACTGTATCACTTTGCAATGCCTTTTGTCATTTTAAAATCGTTGTATGAATTCTAATGTAATACTTAAAAGCTTTTTTAACGTCATTGGGTGCAATGCATTGATATTATTTTGAGTAATTGTTTTTACCTCAAGTAATAAGAGAATTGTGAAAAAAATTTGATATTTTGCATTTTAGGATTTTATGTTGTTTTTTTTTTAGGGAGTGGGGGGTGTAAAACTCATGTTGAAATATAAGTTTACAAGATTTGCATATCTTTATGGCTTTGTTTTAACTAAGATCTATGACTCTTTGCACTATTTGCCATGAAATAAATTTTACCCCCCTTTTTTTATAAATGCTTTTATCTCTTGCGCTTGTCAAGAGTTTTTTTTTATATTTATGGTTTGGTTTCACATTGTTTTTAAAGACTTTGCTACATCAATTTTAAAAAGTTTATTTTCTAAATTAAACAAAAGGTGTTTTGCCTGCATTCCTCTATACTTCTTAATCAATTTTCTTACATACAGTAAGTTGTGTCATTTGGACCAGTGATTAAAGTATCAGATCTGGAATACTTTGCAGTGTTTTTGGGTGTGATCCCTGACAATTGGGGGTTGAAACTTTAAACTATGAATGAATGGTTTCATCGATGTTGTATTAAATACTTAAGCAGGAAATTGAAAGCAAAAATTATTTATGTTCACTGTAGAATTTAGCCTAAAAAAAACCTATAGAAGTGACTAAAATATGGACTCATAATGTGTATGAAAGCTTCAATTCCCAAATCCGGTGTATCATTGCGTATATTTCATAATTACACCACAGCCTTTTTTTTTTTTTACAACCAACTACATTTAAATAAGTTGATGCAACCTTCAGATAAGCACAAAATTATAGAAAAATCGAGGGACTTATCTTTGTTATGTCCTTCGTTCATAAATAGCACATTACAGTTTATAACATTTTAGCCAAATTTAAGAGAAGATGCAGGTCTTTTAATATTATTAAAGACAAAAAACGAACTGAATCTGTACTTTCTTTTTCATTCAAAGAATGAAGGGGTATAATGCAATTGGGTTGTAAATCAATGTATCTATACATTTTAAAGGTAAAAAGGGAAATCATGACATTATAAAAAGAACACTTCAGAGGGGACAGAGAAGTAATAACGACAGAGATGCAGTTCACTACTTTTTAAAATTAAATCTGCTGCTGTCAACATAATTAAACATTCAACAATATCCTTAAAGTCCGCTGAAGGTTATAAATTGGTTTCACTTTATCCTTTTTATCACTTTACAAACCAAAATATGTCGTCAATGAAAGAGTTTCCATACTTCAAGACACATTTAATAAGGTTAAATGCTGAAGAAATGGTCTGAATGACCATATGATTTCCCCTGAAGCATTTTCATGACCATACAAATAGTCCAGTAATGAAGGAAAAATGTTAGAATCTTTATCAATGAGCCTTGAAAGCAGTGAAAAGGTCATATCTCTAATTTTTACAGAAGATTAGCTTACTTAAATAGGCTCTTATTTTCTCCAACCGCATACAATTTAAAAACTGCTACTATTATGCTCAGAATAATTGCGGTCCATATTTATTGACCTACACCCTCTTTAAAATAAGAAAAAAAAAATAAACAAAAAAAAAGACTATCATACAACATGTTGGTTATATTTTTACTGTAGTAGCTTTATTATCTTAGAGATATTACCACTGAGAATGATGGAACCAGTACATGATTTACAAATGCATCTTTAATAGAGATCATTTCAAATTTTCCACATTGGCTTATCATAGCCATGTTCAAACCAATATGTTCTTAATAGTACAATTAACTTCTCTGAATCACTTTTCTTCATATCAATGATTAAGCACATGTTACTTATGAGGTCAAATTGTAAATGCAAAGTAAATTTTTATGATGTAACTTTTGTTCTTTATAATAACAGTTTTACATTGAAAATTACAATAAGAAAAATTAACATTTGAAAATAAGAATATTTGAGGTATATAGCTAAATCTAAGAAAAGACCACATTTACTTACACAAACATAGTAAAAAATCTATTGATTATGTCTTAAATCTAATTCAATCTTCATTAATGAAGCAGGAATGAGAGGATCCAAGTTAGCTCATATCCAGATGATTCAGTACCAAATTACATATGAGTGTGGTCAGGAAAGTTGAGTCCCACAACAAAGTAATCAATTGGGCTTCTGCCTAGATTCAAGCTAAGTGCACTCTTGAAACAATGTTGATAAACTCAAATTAACCAATCACTTTATTGAATTATAATATCAAATAATAAAGCTGTGCTCAACATTAAAAGATGAGCCATGACAAAATACAAGTAATTAATTTTTCTGTATTTTAAAATTGCCTATTTGCATTGCATTGAATTATCATTTCTTAGAACAATCAATTCTCTCTAGACAGAGGTTAAGTAAGTTATTTTAGATTTTTCACAGTATAAAGAATATGAACTAATTGCAGCCTTTACATCATGAGATTCAAAACTGCATAACTTTCTGCATTTCACCTTTCAAAACTAGGGAAGTGGATATGTATGCCTTCTTTCTTAAAAAAAATTACATTTCAGAATCATTATTTATGATGTTTGTCTGGTTATGCGCAAGCTCCTTCTGTTTCCATTAGTCTCAGTTATTCTTTCAATCTTTTTTGAGTCCTTTGATTTTTCCCTGACGGTTTTATTACTCGTATCTTCTGAGTTATTTGTTTCATCAAGAAGTTTGTTGGCATTGCCTCTCCCTTTCCCACTTACTGAGAGCAAACTTGGGCTTGTGCTCTGAGTGGATATAGTGCTTTTATGTGTTGATATTTTGGTGTGCTTTTTGTTCCTTTTTCTTTGATCAGCATTTGGTTTTTGAGCACAGGTATCCTCTATCTGCGGTTTGATACATAAATCAGGTCTCTCGCCTTTCATAATTTCAACCTTATTTTGTGATATTTCTTTGCTTTTTTCCAATTCATCACGACTAATGGAAGTTTCCCTCTCAGGTGTAACAAGTTTTGCTAACATGTTTTTATCTTCATTAAGACCAATAAGTATTTCTTTTGCTTGGTCAGTTTGAATCATATGAGAAAGAGAAGAGTCTTCTGGCTCAACTGGAACAAAATCATTTTCATCACTAGAGCTTCCTTCCTCATCCAACCAATGTCTTGTTTCTATGGGCTTTGTAGTCTCAGGATCTTTCTTTTTAATTGCAGTGTTATTCATCAGTCCATCCTCACTGCCGTCATCAGTTCTAATTTTCTTTTTGTCTCTTCTGTGCTTTTTTTTCACTTGTTCAAAGTCGCTATCACCGTCACTATCATCAATAAAGTCCTCACCGCCTTCATCACTGTCAAAATATTTCACTGCAGTAACAGATCTTCTCTTTGGTCTGCTGGTCATTCTTTTTGCAGTTTTGCTTTCCCCATCAACCTCATCAGAAAAATCTTCCTCAGTGTCAGAACCCTCTTCTTCCAATTCCTTTCTTCTTTGTCTTCTTTGCAAGGCTGATGATTTAACATTTTTTCTTTTATTAAAATCTGTCCGATTTTTGACACCTTTGTTTTGCTTTTCACCACCTTCTTGTTTTTTTGAATCTTCAGCATTGCGCCCAGGAATTTTTCTATTTTCCTTGCATTTTATGATATTTACAGCAATATCATTATCGGTACTGCCTTTTCCATCTAAACCTTTTGATCCCTTTGCTTGACAAGCTATTTCCTCTTTAAACGCTTTTCCCCGTCTAATACCCTTTTCCAACATGTTTCTTGCTTCCTCAATCTTGATTTTAGTGTCCTTAGCCTTTTTATCATTGACTTCATCTTGTTGCCGCCTTGGCCACGAGTGTTGAACATCGAGGGCAGGCTCTGCATCAGCAAAAGCAATCTCCTCTTCTTGCTCCTCCTGTTTTTTCAATTCCTCCACTCGCTTCAAAAGCCTTTCTTTCTTGTCCTTCACATTCAAATCAACCTGATTGAATAAAACATACAATTAATACAAGTATGTTACATGAAGTATAGTGAGAGTAGATGTGACCTCAGGAGTATTCGGTCTAAACCAAAATGTCAATATCTAGAGAAAATTTATTTGTCTGCCTCTTAGTCTTACTTAAACATTTGAACAGATCTTATCTTTAAAATTTGAAGCCTAATAACATTTAATTGCCAAATAATGTGACTCTTTAATGTTTCTATACCACTGATATTTGCAATGAAATTTTAAAACCCTAAAAAGTTTGTTAAACAAGAATCTTGCCAGAGATATGCAGATACAGCTTAGATATAATCATGATAATGACATTTTCATTAAGTCAAACTGCAGTCAATAAAAGATACACTTTTCATCCAAAAAAAAATTGTGAGATAAAAATCCAACCTGTGAAAATTTTTCAGTGAGTCTACTTTTGATCAGCAAACCTCGTATTAAAAGTCGCCAGTTGCCATAGACTCGCTTTTCCCGTTTCTGTGAAAGTTAATATTGTTAAAGTTAATGAGCTATGTAATTTGGTTTTAAAAAATCAAATACTGGAGTATACCCAAGTTCCGTTTTGAACTTGACTATATTTTTGAATACTAATTCTTTATATCCACATGCTAGACATAAGGCTTGCACATAATCAGCTTGGAAAACCTATGTTCTACAATAATATAGATATTTTTAATTTGACAAAATAACCATTGCCATCTTGGGTAGCTTTGTCCTTCCCTAAGCATCAGTATAATAATCATGAGATTGTCTTTTTGTCCATCTCTATCTCTCTAGCTCCTGTGAAATAGACAGCCTTAGAGCAAACCGATCAAATATCCCAAAAATAACTTATTTTCTTAGCTTGAATAACTTAATCTAATCTACAGATACATGATTTTGTCATTCTTTCTGCTTTTTTCTACTATCAGATTGTGTTTTCCTGTCAGTCCCTGTCTCAGAAATAACTACTTTGACTCGCATGTAAACAAATCTTATGAATTCACACAGTTGTAACAACATAGCCTTTGTATGACTTTATCTGTCCCTCTGCACCTAATGACTTTACCATTATGTATGTCTGCCTTATCTCTGTTTCTCTCGAATGTGTCAAAATGTCCCCTACTCAGACAAACCTCTGTTTCCCTCTGTTCCTGAATCTCCTGATCTTCTGTCCAAGCAACCATCAGAGTATCTGCATGCTCTTCACAGACCACAACTCCATCAAATCTAATGAAAGCAAAGAACAAATGAAAAAATAAAACTAGTACAAAGAAGAAAAAGACTTGAAAATGTTAATTTAATTTCTGCATGAATTCAAAGCAACAAATTTGATAGGATGATTTTCATCATTTAATTTCTCGAATTTTGAAGATTTTTATTATCAATGAAAAACTTAAGAAACTTATTCAATTTATTTGTTTTCTTTGCTTGTTACAAATCTCCATCTGAATTTATAACACTCAATCTCGTATTAACTGTAAGATGATCTTGACATGCAGTAGCCTCCAAAAATGCCATGTCATTAAAAAAAAAAGATTCCCAATTCATCCATCAATATAAATGGGTCTAACAAATTTTGACAGATATAAAAATGCAAATCCCAGAACATGTTGGTAACCATTAGACCAACAGCACTTAAAAATGGTGAACATTCAAATTACAGTGGAAACCTCATAATTCAAATTGGTCGGGAATGCATGAAAACATGAATTAAGAGGATTCAAACTACAAAAAAAGGGGCATTTATGACTGAATGAGAACAGGGACAAAATATAAACGGTTACCTCCCTTGTTTGGAAAATTACTCAAATAGGAGTTCCCTACCGTTTTCTTACTATTGACTCCTCAACCCCTGGTTTCCAGTCTTTTTTTTTTTTGGCCCGTTTGCTGTTTTAAGGGTTAGAGTATGGGAAAGACAATACTTGGCATTTTTAAATAGCTGACTTGCTCTTAAAATGGTCTGTGATAACAGTTTGTTTGGCTTTCCTGACAATATGGTCCTCAAACTTAAACTCAAGAGACCAAATAGCATTGCACAGGTCGTCTGTGCCTTGTTCGTGGATAATTTTTTTTTAAGTCAGAAGAGCTGATCTGGCTTCTGCTGAGGTGGTAGGTACAGTCTCCTCTTCAGCTTTGTCATCTGACTCTTCATCTCCGAAGTCAGTAGCAATCTGTTGGAAGCTGGTCTCCTCTGTAGTGGGGACATCATCCTCAACACTGATGAATGCATCTAGTCTTGACTCCACTGTAACAACATCCTTCAGGCGACCAAAGAGAGAACCAAGATCCTTGTTTTCCTCCGCAACGCCTCTCGTGATCTCACTCTCAGTCTCTGTGATTTCCTGTTCTAAGGAGAACCCAGCATGGCGAAAACAGTTTTCCACCACAATGGAAACCTCAAAAACCAAAGTCTGATTATTCGAATTTCTCATAAAGCGAATTTTGCGAGAGGATAGGTTTTTTTATTCTCCCTTTGGCTTTGTTAGAATCAGACTCATATTTCGAAGCCTTTCTGGTTCATTTCTCTTACTTCAAAGTCGATACCACCCAACAAGGCATTACAGAAGTACTAATCACTGCCTGAGAAAGGCTGATCAGTGCGCTAACAAAGCGAAGAGGGACCTGATGCACAAAGAAAGGAGTATCAATAGAAACATTGATACGGTACTGATTGTAATATGGGACCGGGGAAGGGGGATATCACAGGAACAGTGCACACTCAGTCAATGAGTCATCTAGCAAGCTGTTTCACTGGTAGTGCTTTGATTGAGCAACAGTAGGGGTGTGCGCGGAAAGAAGGGGAAAAGGTGAGGGAGGCTCCCAAGTGCAGGGCCACAGACTGGGTTAAGTTTTTGTCATGACTGTGTCAGCGTGCCACGAGATGCTGCAGGTGGTCTACGCAAGTAAACACATGGTACCAAGATGGACACACTGGTCACCAATCACCACAGCATGTCACTTCTTTTTCTTTTCAAGAACCTTGCAAATTTTGTTAGTTCTTTTACCTACAAGCACAACAAAAACTCACTAGAAAAGCCAAAACTCAGAACGGTGTAGTTTCACATGAAAAGGTGTCCTCCAAACCATAATAAATGAGTCAGTTTGGAAAATTTCCTGGCTAAGTGTTGAGGAAGTGAAGTTTTGTTTCGCATTTTTATTTTTTTTTTTAATTGATGTATTTCTTCTTCAAAACATTCATTTCTTAAACAACTTCTCTGACTCTTCCCACCCCCTTTCTTCCTCCCCCCCCCCCTGCTCTCTCTCTTTCTCTCTCCCTCTCCCACCCCCTCTCTGTGTCTCTCTTTACAATGCAATGTATTTCTCTCTCTCTCTCTCACACACTAGTCCCAGTATCATCCTCATTTAAAGGAAAAAATTACAGTAGACTGCAATCCAGGGGTCAATGGGATAAAAAAAACAACAAAAAACTAACTTGTTTCCTTCTTTGCTTAGATCTTCACTTCCTCTCTATGACTTGCTACTTTTCTCACTGTCTTTGCACATTTGTTACTCTCTCTCTCTCTCATGTAATCAGATCTACATGACTGTTTTGATCTTGTGTAAGCATGCCACCTTTCTCTCTTCGGACCTTTCTAAATCCTAGATCTAGCCTCATAACTGCACCCACTATAACTGCCCTTTCCCTTCCCTTCACTGTCGCTCTAACCTGCTGTATGCACCCCTCCCCCCACCCCCTCTCTCTATCTCTTCTTTTTTTCCTGCTGCGATGCCTTGCACCTACCATAACACTAGGTCTGGAGTGCCCTGGTGGCTTTGTTTTCTCCATCTCCCTGTCGCAATGGCCCTTCGATTCTCCTCCATACACCCACATCTTCAACCGCACATGCTAGTGGACATTTTACATTCTTTACATTTTACCGTGGATCTAATTTATATTACCACCCAGACAAAGAAAGAGCCCGACATTGTAGTGTATAGGGTAACTTTTAAAGTGGTTTGTTCTTCTATCGTTGGGTCCAAGCTCATTGAATTCGAGGTTCACTGTATCAAACTCTTCTGCCACATTCTACTTTAACCTACACAGGATGTGAATGTCCACTGTGATGATCCCATCCAACCATGGCAGGAGCCACATCAATACCAAGCTTCTTGGCTATCCTCTGAAGGCCATTTACTGTAAATAAACAAAAAAAATACAAGTCATGTTTGAGATATGAAATAAAATGGCAACTGATCTAGAGAAAGAAAACTATTCATCAAAATTTAAGTTTTAGAAACTTTTAAAAAATCCATCAAAAAAGAAGGTGGTAAAAGGACCAAGATCAGTTTTTTAAGCGGGAAAGAGGCAAATCTGACAAAATATAAGTAAAGATTGTTTATTTCTACGTATGTATATTTTGTGATATTTGTTCCTTTCAAATTTTACTTATTTTACCACATATACACGTATCATTACATACACCATGTTAATAGTTTATTTGCATCACTTGAAATTCTAATTCTTTGGAGATATTGATGTTTCACAAGCCATGAAATCAGCTTTAATTTTCCAATAGGAAATAGGCCCAAAAAGGTATAATACAGTTCATCAGTACCTGTGACAACCATGTTTAAGATAAACTTGTCAACAATATTGTTATTTCTGCTCAATAAAATTTGAGAATGGGATTGATTCGCAAAATTGATTTGCAGATGTCTATGTATAGAGACCAAAAAGTGTTTCAGAACTTGTTTTCAGAGACAGATGGACAGGTTAAAATGTGTCAGTCTTACACATTGGTTTATTTATCTGTGTAGCTAAAACTGTATTGCTGCCAAACACTGGAGAACATTTTTGTTACTTTAGGACCAATTAATGACAAAGTTGTCACATGATAAAATGATGTATATTTCCATGTC
The DNA here is from genome assembly GCA_033675545.1 of Elysia crispata. Taxonomy (NCBI): domain Eukaryota; kingdom Metazoa; phylum Mollusca; class Gastropoda; family Plakobranchidae; genus Elysia; species Elysia crispata. The sequence continues at coordinate 531,667 of JAWDGP010003572.1, forward strand.
AACCCCAAAGGTATCAACAGACTGAAACAATGAGTTAAATCAATACATTTAAACTAGCTATTCATAAATGAAGAGGCATTCCAAATGGCTTTGAGGAACTATTGTTCCTCCCAATAAAACTGGGTTGTACAAAAGTAAATTTTACCCTATATTTTGAATATATTAAAATGATAGTATATATAGAGCTATTGAAATAAAAATAATTGATATCGCCCATGAAAGTCATTTAAATGATAAAAATCTACTATCGATCTTTCATTCCTTCCGAATACATGAAAGCCAAACAATTTGAACCAATCTATACACACATGTTTTGATGCTTATGGTTACTGACCTTTTAGTTGCACTGTTCCAATGGGCAACATCCACGGCTTAAAGAGCTCAAGGTTACCATATTCATTTTTAGGAACCTTGCCCTGAAATTAGACATAATTGCTGCCTGGTACAGATCTATTGAATTTTACAAACAATGAATTATATGAAAATGGCAAACAGTAAAAACACTTTTCCTACATTTTTAGTATTAAATGCAGCAAATCTACATTAATTTTACCTAAAAATTATTGAAAAAAAAGGGCAAAGAATTTAAAGTGTACCATGACAAAGGTATTAATTCCAATTTTAATTTAATGGAGCGAAACATAAAATTATGAAAAAACCAAGCTTACACAATGGTTATATATTGTAAATGGGATGATGATCAGTCCCTTTAACTATTGGTCTTCTTCTTCAAAAATAAAAGGCAAAGCACACATTACATTTTATCTTACATTAACTGCTGGAGGAGGAATGTATTTCTCAGTCTGCCACTCTCCATACAATTCAAGGTCCAGCTCATCTGGGTTATCTTTTGGCTTGTTCTGAACAAGAAAGAAATGTACATATACATGCACATGAAAACACTTTTAAAATTGTTTTTTAAAAAACACACAGTATACAAACCCACTATGAATCAAGGTCAATTTTAAAAAGATTGGAATCAGATTGCTTAAATTCCCAAAAATCATAAAAGCATTAAGATAAGACAGTATCATCATATTGTTTTAAATCAACCAAGGCACAACAGACCACTTTCTAAAACTTATTGCATTTTACCATCCAGTAGATACATTGACAGTTAACTTTATTTGATAAAAAACAACAGCAACAAACAAATACCTCTTTATACATGCAGCAACTATACTTTGATTCAAATCCAAACAAATTCAATTGCCTCAATATTGATGGCCATGAACTAAGATATATACTATTGAGACATTCCTTCTCTCCACTACTCCAATGGGCCTAGAAAAGAACTGATTAACGCTATAAATGAACACAGTGAAGCACAAAATCTCTTTCTAAATGTCAAGAAGAAAAAGATGATGAAAATAGATAAATCGATACAACTCCCCAAAATAAAAGTCAATCATGAGATGAAAACATCAATGGCAAAATTAAAAGAAGATGTGCGATGGCCCTTCAAAAACTTAAAAAGATGAAAAAGTTGTGGCAAGGCATACCCACATCCATCAGAATCAAACTATTAAGAACTGGTATGATTCCTAGTGCCAAATATGTCTCTCAGTCTGAAGCCTGGAACACAGAAAATTTTGACCTATTTTGAAATGAAATGCTACAGAAACAATCTCAAAATTGCAAGGATAGAAAAAAGAGAAAACAAATCTATACTGATAAACTTAGCATAGAAAAAAGCTTGCTGATGAACACAATAAAGAAATGGAGACTGGTATACTTTGGGCATATCAAATGGCACCAAAACCTGGAAAACATCATTCTTGAACGGAAAATGCCAGGAAATTGAAGTTAAGTTATATAAAAAAGATAGTGTGATGATATTGAGAGATATAGAGAGAGACCTTACAACAGTGGGTAGCATTGCTGGGGAAAGAGACCTCTACAGAGCAGCCATCATGATGGCTTCTTTCCTGACGGAGCATGCTTCGTGAAGAAGAGGATATTAGTATGTGGGAAGGAGAAAACTTGAAATTGATGAAAGAGAGGCTAACCTGGTATAAATAGGGAAGAGTACTTTCTGTGAAAGTTTTGTAAATATGATAGAGGGGCAATATTTTTCAAGGGAAGCAAGTCATTGCAAAAAGTGAGTAAATGAAAATAAAAAAAAAAAACGAACAGCCTGCACCAACTGGCAATAGAGTAAAAGAAACTTTGAAACTGAAAACAAGGGGAGACAATTGGTCTAGATATAAAGCATGGAGAAAAAAAAACCTCCACTAATTAGAGGACCCTTTCAGAAAGTTCTGATCCATATTTAATCATTTAGAAGTTTTTTGTGGAAATGTCATTAATGAGGAAAGAAATCATGTTTAAGAGCTTAAAGGTACGTCTCTAAAAGCAACTTCAAATATAAGCTGTCTTTTACAAAACAAGTATATATGTGACGAACTAGTAGAGCTCTCTACACTAAATGTGAAAATAAGAAAGGAAAAAATGTTAAGAAATAGAGCCATTGAGATTATGCTAATTCAAATAGATTTTTGTTTTTAACTGGTAATATATACCCATTTTGGTCTTGACTTCACCATTTTGTAAGGTTGCTCTGCCAGCTGAAGAAAAAAAATTTTGAATTTTTCTTATTTCATGAGCTACTATGAAGAGAAGTGAAAACAAATTAAATTTATACAATGATATCACAGTCAAATCATGTCAAGAATAAAAAAAAGCCCATGGAAAATTTCAAAAGTACATTGATGAACCTTTTGAATTATGGAAATAAATGTTCTGATGATCTTCTTTAAATTCAATACTAAGAAATATATTATTATCATCGTCAGCTATATCACATTTAAAAGTGATGTTTAGAACAAAGCACCTTTTAGTGTAAAATTGCCCGAAATATAAAAGATACAAATTTTTTACCTCTTTGAAATAGTAAGAGAAAGAGGAATTTATCTTCATTTTAAAGAATGTCTTCATAACAACTTACGAAGAATTCCAATCTATTCAGGTTCTATATACAGTATAATACAATAAGACTGAATACAGATCCCTCCAACTCATCTTTTTTTCCTTCTGATTCTCTCTTTATTCCCTTCATATTTCTAAATTTTCGTAGAACTACATGCAGTTCAAAATTATAACACATATTCTTTTAGCAATTGGTCCTCAATTTGGGAAAGAAAATGTTAGTGTCTTAAGAAATATGATGACCGGGACTTAAAAAAAAATTCATGACATTTGCACATCTATTTTAAATCTCCATCAAGTGCTGTTGTTATTCTTCAAACAAGCATGCCCTACCTGTGTAGGAACAATTTGCAGAAAGGCGGCCTAGCCTTTGATCCCTAGCAGCCAGGCAGAGACACAATTTCTTCTCCCATCCCACCTCACTGCCCTATGCGATACAACTAGCAACAGTTGCCTGTCTGTGCCTGCTAGATCTACCTGTTGCTAAGACTTCACACTTCAAAGGGGCTGATCGTAAACAAGATTTGCTTATGCCACATGCACAAGACATGGATAATGATGGTGACATGTAAAATTTTCTGGGCCCACCTTTTACTTATCAATCAGTTCATGGGGGTGCGCCGGTATGATCACATTATTGATGATTAGGACACTAGATCCCTCTGGTGGGATCAGGTCTAGCTTTGCCTTGACACAAAACCCTAGTCTAGGTTAAACTTAAATTTTATTCAGGAATAAGCAAGGTTCAAAACAAGGAACACCAAAACAATTAACATGCTATTATTTTTTGTAACATGCAACCATAATATTAAGCTATATAAACTCATGTCCAAGTAGAATTTCCTTCATGAGAATAGTTATATCTCATTTCATCTTACTTCCTAATACATTTTCATTTACTTGTGGTTTTTCCTACATTCTTTATTCATAGCATAACATTAAAGCTAAAAAAGAAATTAAGAGAGAAAAATTGAAATAAATTGGAAATTTGACAATTTTGATAGTTTTAAATGTATAAATTTGTCAATTTAAAAATACAAAAAGGCTCCAATCTTTGAACAAGGCAAGGTTGCTAAGACTCCCATGCTTGAGACTACATGAGATACAAAGCTATCACTTAAAACTCATATTTTTTTTTCTTTTTCCTCCAAGAAAATGAAGGTTATAATTCTATCAGAAGTAGACTTAGACAGTCAATAAAAAGTTTGATACATTCCTATAAAGTACTTATGAAAATGAAAATGTTAAGCAGAAAAAATGAAATAAGTTTTATAAATTATAAGATTTCAGGAGAAAGTTAAATCATGACATTGGTGATTTAATTTTATAGGTAACTTATAAAGTGATATAATATGTATTCTCAAAACCATATTTCTATCTTAACGTTGACCACTTCATTGCCCTGTGTTCTTACATCATACGTGCCTATCTGAAGGTGTCCCATGCACTGTGTATGTACGCTGTATGTGCTCAATATAGCTAGTTTTGTTTCACTGCATTGAAAATCAGTTTCGGATTTCAAAGGATAAAAATAGTATCACTGGAAAGCTCAAGTTTTCCCGAAACTGTAAATAGCTCAAGGTATCATAGAGGCTGGACAAAGAATGTTTAACACATGTGAAACACACACATATGCACACACACACACACAAAGCCGTTCCTGTGTGTTTGGCGTGTAGAATCTAGATCTAGCCCATATTGTATGGAAGAGCATCAGTCTTGGGTAGATCTAGATACTGACTAGCAAGCCATGGCTTTGCATTTGATATATAGTTTTTGGTATCTATCACTGTTATTTCTAGATCTAAAGTTCTAGCAAATTTTTACATAAAGGGCATATCCATAGTCTCTCAAAAATTTCCTTAGCATGGGGTGGGGGAAACTGTGCAGCAGTCAAGGGGTTAATATCAATGTTTGAGATCAAATTACTGAAAAACTATCCCCAAAACCCAGGTATTTAAAATTGTAATTGTACGCAGTTCGTACATTCTAATGAATTTCTAAGTTGGGTTTGCACCGATGGACAAGATATCAACTTTTAATTTAAAAAGAAAATAATCTCCATCAAAAAAATATGATTTCATCCAAATCATAATGCATGAAACATGGAGGGGATTATGTTGTTTTTCAATCAGTAAGGCAACTCACCCGCACCATGCGACCCTCCTTTAGCCAATTGTCTCTGGAGTGAAGCTGAAACAGAAGGTAAATGATAGTTAATAAATATAAACCAGATAAATTTAAATTTGGCATCTATAGGTGATGAAGAAACATGTATAAAAAAACCTATCTCTGAGACTATCAATAGTCTGCATAAGTCAACAAAACCATGTTCACTCCTTTCTCCTGAAACTTCATACTGAACATATTTTTTGCATCATAATGTATTTTGATATCTTTCTATTATTCAATCTTTGTTAGGTGTTGTATTCATAAGCTATTAAGTCAAGCAAAGTTATCAATCTAGTTGATCCATAGTTGGCATTATTTTCACAATGACATTTCCTGAGAGCCACTCCATCCCAAGTTTACACATTTTAAAATTTTCTGTGGGTTTTCTTTTTATCTTAAATATAATTCTATATTAAATCAATTTCAAGGCCTTTAAAATTATCACTTGAACTTTGTTTATGTTCATAAATGAAAAAAAACCACTGCAAATGGTAAATACTCTTTGTCTCTTTCTCAAAAGAATTGTTTAAAGTGTAGCCAAAGTTTTTTAGAATTGACAAAAGTTTCAGTGCTGACTGCTAAAAAAATACCTGAAGATATCTTTAATTAATTCACTCTCCAGCCATATTTCATAGCTGGACCCAAGCAAATATGACCTTGACCTCTAAATATACATAAGGTGGACTGAATATGATAGTTATGCTCAAGTTATTTGCCAAAAACGATGTAAACAACTGGAAAGGAAGTCTTCAACACTCAGTTTGGACATGCGCAGATGTGTGTCTTTTTGTGAAATTTATCAGTTTGCAAAATTCAAATGAAATTGGGAGCCGGTAAAATCGACTAAGGGCAGGTTTTTCACTAAATGCAAGCCAGTAGATCTGGCCTAGGGAAGAGAATTAGTTAATCAATATCAAAATGCCTGCTTTTGAATAAACAAGCATTTACGATTTGACTTGCTCAAGGTAAAATTTGCATGTCTTTCATTCAGAATAATATCAGTCATAACACAGAGCAAAACCACTGGGAATACAATTCATTCTAATATACCCATTAAACAAGGTTTATTGCTTAAGCCTTTCTCAAAATTTATTTTGCAAAAGTAAGTCAGAACATCACATAATCTTCACTATACCGTATGGACACACTCTCTTGCATAGATGGGCTCCTGTTTAATGTAGCCAAGTGGGATAGCTGTGTCAGGGTAGATGGCTTCAAATTTAAGCAAATGTCTCCTCATTGCATATCTAGAAGATACATTGGATTTAATTTTACTCGATCAAGATTCTTATAAGTCTCATGTAATAAAATGTCAATGAAGCAGCAAGCAAGCTTTTATTTTATACTTAGCAACGATTAAGAGAAAAGAATATTGTTTAAACTTCAGACTCAACATTTAAATCCACAATTGATTCCTAAAAATGGCTTAGTATTTATCTCATACAGTTCCAGTCCTGCTTTTATCCAAAACCAAAGATAACAATCTGAACTTGATCATAAAATAATTTTTAGAATTTTTTTCCCTCAAACAAAATAAAGGGCTCAAATTATATTACAAAAACATCATTATCTATATTTCTAACATGTATTCTACATGTCTGTTTGAAATTCATGCACAATATCAAGTTTAATTATAAAACTTGACTGATAGATAAATGAAAAATTAATCTTGAGTTTTTTTTAGTTCCACAGACAACATTAACACCTTTTTTATTTTTCTAAAGGATGAATCTAATCTGTGCCTTAATTTTGTTGAAGCAATTTTAAAGTTATTTTAGGAAAGCATGACATTGCAAGTTGTGCCAAGAAGGATTTACTTACAAAGGATGGTTTTTCAAATCCGCTATACTTGTAGGCATAGGTCTAACAAGCAATTGTCCTATCATAGAAAAAAAAATTAAAAGCAATATGATCCAATGTTGTAAATAAAATTACATATCATAATGAAAAAAACATTACAGAATATACATTTATAGAGAACAAAATTTCTGTGTTGGTTTATAATTGATTAATGGATGGTATTCTTAAACCTCTGTAATTTGCCTTCTTTTAACTCTACTTTATATCATGGCCAGCTGGATTGCTAGAAACTGATACAATCTTTACATTGATTCCTTGAATGAACAGAGAAGAACCAAAAAAAAAATCATTCAATAAGAGACTTTTTTTTAGTATGTAGCTTAACGTTTTGTTACTTTTTCCACATCAGTCTTTCACCTTTGATTTCATCATCCTCCTCCATGTTAGCATTATGTGGAGTTGTATTAAATGGCCCGAGACTTTCCTCCCACCATTCATTGTCTGCTCGTTGTTTACATGTGTGAGACATCCACAACTTTGCATACCTTGCCGTTACATCTTTCACTCCACCATCTGATTTGAAAATAAAAATGACATAGGCATTTAATCATCTTTTTCACCTGCATTGAGATTTGAAATACTCTTCTGATCTTGAATTCATCCAATTAGTATAACTAAAAATGATTTAATTTTTCACATAGTTAAAAATACTAACACTAAATCCATGTAAAAAACTTGGAACTCAATATTGAAATTATAAAGCAATTGTCTCATTTTTCATCTTATTTGTTTATCACAATTTCATTCAAAAACTGTTCAGTGATTTAACACCAATCACTTTTGATCTGCTACTAGGCACTAAAAAAGTAACCTAATGGGTGAAAAGCTGCATAGTCAAGATGTTGGGGCACTATCACCTCTGTGTTTAGCATTGATGGGTTCAACGACATGATGGGTTTTGAGAGTCTCTCTCATAAAAAGTGACCTTATCTTTTTTAACTTAATATTTAGCTCTGCTAAAATTCAACTGCATTTCCATGCCACTGTAAAATCTCACCATTTTTAAAGGCAACTACATAAGTTAAAGGCTGAGTGGCTGAATTTTCAAGAGAATATGGCTTTCCAAATTGGCTTTTAAAGGCATCAAAACCTGCAACACAAAAATTATAGCATGTTGAAAAGAATTCCCCTAAAAAGCATCTTTATCAATCTTTAGAAGCTCTCAATTTAAAATAAAATAATTATCCTCATTACACAGTGATCACATGAGAAATCTTATGCAGCATTTTCATTTTACTTAGGTAAAAAAGTATGAACGTGACCAGTTTACTCATAGGAAAAATTTATCTTGAATATTTACTTTGAAATTTCTTTGTACAAAATTCCTTTATAAAAATGAATAGTAAATACAGTGAAGCCCATGAATAGCGAGAACCCCTAGAACAACAAGACAATTTCAAATCCCGATGTTTTTCCTTCTTTGAGCCTTAAAAATTATTCTAGAAATGTGGAGAGAAAAAAATGCAGACACTCAAAACTGTTCTGTTTCTTTGATACAGTACCCCACAGCGTCAGTCCTTGAAAAACTAAGCAAGAATTCTCATATGATTGTTACGGAGTCTAGTATTATAAGTATCATTCCTATAAATCACTGTTTTACAATAGTGTTTTTTGGCTACTTCCCTTTTTTCTTCTATGTAACATACACGTTCAGGAATAACAACAACCCTGTAATAACTGGAGAATTCATTCTTAAAAAGAGTTCTCCTCATCACTGAGTTTCATTGTATTTGCTTGATCTAATCAAATTATTCAAAAACAAAAACAAAAAAAAAAAATATATAAAGCAAGGATTTACCTTCAAAAGCTATAAGTAAAATTGTCACACAGAGCATTTTTTTTTTCTTTTCACACTCAATTCCATTCAATAATCACCATTGGGGACAACAGTGTCTTATTCTAAATATATATATAAAAACAACCTTTGAACAAGGGAGGGCTAGGTGCAAGACAAACACCAAATCATTTTTAATTGTTACAAATTGGATAACAATATGTTCATAGCAAACAATTCATCGAACAATTAGGATAGGCCTTGAACTTAAAAAGTTTTCACATTTAAATTAGTTGGAAACATGTTAATTGTTCTTAACAGCTGTCGCATTTACATTCCAACACTGTCAATCTTCCCTTCTAATCACAGTCTTACTTTTTTATTCTCCTATCAAAACTATTTTTCAAACAGAAATAATTGATTAAAGTGATAATTCTGGCAAGAGAATGAACAATAGGAAATGTGATGTCTATAACTGCTTTCAGGAGACATTTCGCTACTCACATATCCATCTTTTCTTGACAGGAAAGTAAATCTCCAACCAGAAATCATGACCTGTGTCATGGAAACAAAACAAATGGAAATATAGAAAATAAAAATAGATCTTGGTTTAAGGTTAGTTGAATAAACAGGAAGAAATCAAACAAACAAAAACTCTCATAATTAAAACAAAGACTTGCAGGCTACAGACTTTTTACTCTTTATTTGAGTGGCCTTGAAACATTAGATCATATGCTGCTAATTATTTTGCAGCCTGTGGTGTTCAGATAATTACCATACAAAAAAACTTATCTTGCCCTGTCTTATATAACTCAGATGGGTGACTTACAAAAAAAGGATAAATGATTTTGAAATTTTATTGGTAAAATACTGACACTCTTATGTCTGAGCCCATTGCCTAAGGATCAAAATGCTTATACACGTGTATTACTTTAAATAAAGTATACAAAAAACTCATAGGCACAAGCCTTATGTGTTAATTATATATTATCAAGTTAGCCATCAATACACATAGACTCTTGTTCTCTCTTGATGATTTAAAAAAAGATTTACTCCTCTCAAACATACTTTTCCAATTAAAAAACAAACCCACCTGCAATGGTTGACCTGTTGAAGACAACATCCTCTGCCTCACTGCTAGAAGCAGACAGGATTTTCCTGTTAGATAAAATTTTTAAATCTTTTCTAAGATGTCTGGGACTGGAGAAGTATGAACTGATGTCTTCAAACTCTGATTCTGACCTGAGTTGATTATAGAAATAATGCCACAAAAAGGCTAAAAACACTTTTGTTGGGCACATCATTCAAACTATAATTTTAAGTAGAAAAAGCAATGAAAAGCTTTTAACTACCTCTTCAAAGTTATCATTATTTTTCAAATTGGTTAAAATGAAACAAATTGTTCAATAAAAAAAAATGAAGGAAGAGAGAAAACTAAAGCAGAAAGCAAAAGCCTGACTTAACTCAAGACGGACCGATAAGATGAAAGACAGGAAAAGACAAGAACAGATAAAGGGACAAGGACTGAATCCCAAGCCTTATATTTTCTCTTGCCATCAAGAGCAATCATGATAGCCACCTTGCCTATAAAAAGACAGTTCAGGTGAGGCAACTTTTATGTTGCCATGCTAGGATGGTCCCTAACGTAATCATTAAGATATTTTGGTCACATAAAGTAATTTTATGCATAAAGGCATAGATACAAAGCTAAACTAAAGACTTTGATATAGTGGTACTTTATCATCAACAAAGTTTTCACTGCCACTTGAAAAGATACCAAGAAAATAAGAACACTTATAGGTGACATAGAGGCTAAAAGAAAGAAAGAATCCACAACATTACTGCACTCTTAAAGATTAGAAACGTTTGGTTCAGGGGGGAGGAAAGACAAAAATTAAACTAAGGTAAACTCTGTGGTACAAGGGCACTCAATAACACTGAAGAAAAAAAAGATTGATGTTTTCCATAGAAACAATTCAAAATACAACTTGGTTTAAGATACCCAGTATAGATCACACAAAAATGGAAGAATATCCTTGGACAATTACCATCCTAGAAAGCCACAGAAAGCCTTTTGAGACACATATTGAGAAGAGATAGGAAAATACAAGCAGACAGGGCTACAGACAATTTGTTCTGTAAAGGTAAATAACGAAGGAAAGCTTTTCATAAAACTGCCTATTGTCCTAAATTTCCACCTTTCCAGTTTCACATGTAGCCAACAGAAACAGAAAAGATGGCCTTGATAACCTGAGATCCTTTGTCAGAAATAGTCACCACTGGAGTAACTATCAGCAAGAATAGGAGAGGCAGCTGAGGAGTCCTCGTCCCAGACTTATGGCACCAGTCAAGTAAAATGAAATGAAATGATAGATATTGTTCCCAGTCTATATCAAACCTGATCCAAATTATTTCTAAAGTAAAAAAAAAAAATTTAAATTTTGTGCATGATCAGGAAGGTCAGAAGTGTAAAGGAACAATAAACAAAATCTTAATGCATTTATCTTTGAGGTTTCATTTTTATGACATTTAAAGTGAGCAGATCAGATTAATATTTCATATAAACATAGCTGTCTGCAATTAAAAATGCATGCATGCAATATTAGCTGGGTTTTCCCTGATTGAGTCTCAGCAATAGAATTTCTTTGGACAGAATTTTGAGCTACTGAACCCAAAATATCTCTCTACCTGGGCTTATATTTTTTTGTTTAAGAATTTTTTTACAACAAAAAGATGAAATATAGGTATCTATGTATCTCAATTATTTCGATCTACATCTAGACCTAAAATGTCTCAATCCCCTGACATGCCCCCTTTCCTCATGGCTAGATCTAGGACTAGCCTTAGGCTGTTCAACTATTTCATCCTCACTAGAATCATAAAATCTAGAAAATTCATCATCTGAAAGAGACTCTAAATCACTTTCTGGGTAAGTATCACTCAAATCTACATCTTGTTCAGAAAATTTGTCAAAATATTGTGCATGCAATCTAGCTTGTTGGTTAGAGCTACTTCCTTGTTGGAGACAAGATCGTTTCACATAGATCATGTTTTTTTAACAAAAATGACTCAAAAGGTACAAGAATTACAACCAGCACTGGGTGCAGCTATTTTCTAATTTTTTACCTCATATGTAAGGTTAGGGAAATCACTTTTTGTCTTTTTTTTAACCTTGCGTTGGCAGGCTTACCCACGGTAGCCCCAGACCACTTTATAGGTCTTACAGTGTGGTTAAAACTAGCTAGACCTGTGGACCGGTCTTATGGGCTCAAAAGGTTAACAGAATAATACAATTTTGATGTTACAAACTTTATTTATCAGTTGCTTAAGTCTTACTTAATATTTTTTCTTTTCTGACATATTTCTGTGTCTGCAAAACCTGTTTCATTAAGATTTAAAACAAAAGACAATTTTCAAACAATCATTTCAAGCTTACCCATGAAAATCTTCATCTTCATTTTTCTTATTTCCATCCAATTTTTTTCCTTTGGTTTCCACAACTTTTTTTCTCTCTTTCTTGCCTCTTGCCTCATTTTTATCTTCCTTATCATTGTCTTCACTATCCTCAACTGATTCTCTCAATTTTTTCTTTGCCTTATCACTTGAGACACGCAACAATCTCTTACGACTCACAATAGAGCCTTTTTTACTTTCACTCTTTCTGGTTTGGGAAGACGGTATTTTGTCCTTAGATAATGTTGTTTTAGGAGCTTTTGATGATGAAGAAGAAGGCACAGACTTTGAATTTTTTGCTTGAGGTTTTGAAGGTCCTGCAAATATTTAAGCAAAAAAAAAAAAAAAAGAAATTGGCATTCAGTATCCCACATCAGGTATTTAATAGATTTAGTTCTCTAATTATTCTTGTGTCTTCTAGCAATTATTGTAATAAGTTGATTATCATTTTAAATTAATTGTGAATATGCTTGTTGTTATTTTTCCTAGTGTAACAAATATCAAAGATTATCTTTAATGATATTTTCCAGTCTTACTTTTCACTGCATTTATCATTGAAATTTAACATTAAAAAAAAAATAACCACACACGTTATCTTTTCAAAAGGTCACCTGCATTTGCCTTTGATTTACTTTTTGCAGGGCCAGGTTTTTCTTGATCCTGGATGTGATTGGCAAAACACAAAAAAGTCAATAAATCTTTGAAAAATTAAAATTCAATGTAATAAAAGATTTAATTGATGATATACTAATACTCAGAAATCTAACAAGAAAAAAAAGTGTTTTATTCCTATCAAAATAACAGTTTGGAAATAAGATTGCCACAAACAACTATTTCAATGTATTTTAATCCCAAAAATAACCATCAGACAATCTTGAACTCAAAATTAATTTATTAGTAAAACAGGTTAACTAAGCAGAGATAACAAAATCTTTACATTCTTTACAACAAAAATCTAATCTGAAAACTATAATACTACAGTTGTGTTTATAAATAATTATTAACAATGTAAAAGTCACAATCAAATAAATGAAAACAAAGACTATGAACTATACATTCAAAGAAATAGTACGATCAATGGCCACGTAAAGCACCTATGAACTTACAATCAGCTGGTGTTTTATTGCACACTTAAAACTTTGAAATCTTCAATTAAACTTATGAAAGGTAAAAAAAAGAAAGTTTCAAGATGCATACCAACCTGAGATACTTTGTAGGGCATGGCATGGAATGAGAGAACAAGTCTTACTGACAAACCCAATGTACGTAAAATGCAGATAAAAACCTGAAAAAATACCATACATAACACAATATAGTTTTCAAAAAAAAAAAAAAATCATTCTTGGCAAAATAAGAATGCATATCTCATCAAACTCTAAATAAAAACAGTGTGGTGGCTATTGCATAATCTCTTTATGCATATAAAGAATATTTACTCATATGATTAACTTGAAGAAAAATCATTTCAGGTATAATTTATTTTTGACAATGATAACTGAAGAAATGTCATTATGATTTTAGCTTTTAGTATAGTATATATATATATATATATATATCGGAAAATCAGAAACTTAAGGGATAATTTTTTCCATAATCTATATGTTGAAAGACTAGCTAGTGCACATAGAACTCGGCTTTGTGAGAAGAGATGTACATGCTTTATATGCCTCTAAGAATGGACAGGATTAAGCTAAGTGAAGATTATTTTGCTTTTGATTTCCAAGACTTTGCTAACATCCGGGTGAGTTGAAAAAAACTGCAAAAGTTGGTGGATGATAGAGATTGTTACCCTTCTCTACTTCAAAGTACCAGAAGTTCTATATTGTAAAAATTGTTGCATGTAAACATTATTTCACAAGTAAAAAAGTAAGCATGGCCCTCAGTAACAAATTTAAATTAATGAATTAAAAACAATAAAGCAGCCAAAGAGCGTTAACTTAAATTGTAAGCAATTCAAGAATGGATAATGAAAAGTTAATAAGTATTCTTCACCAAGCAATCACCAAAATAAGGAAAATGGCTTTTTGTTCCAAAATTAAAATTTTCACAGTGTTAACTTTCTATTTAAAAAAGATCACATTTAAGATGTGAGGCAAAAGAGGCATGCCCAGGGTCTTCTGTCTTCAAATCTGAACAAAAGACTAAGAGGACACGGAACTGACCAAAACCCAAACTCTGGCATCCTTTATCACTCTTTCAGATACAGATTTTTCCATGGCAGAGGCAAGCACCTGAAAAAAAATAGTAACAAAAATATATCACCTAATTTGCTTAACACCCTCATAACTCGATACAAAAGCAGGATGAAAGAGCAATTAGCTTAGACTTACAAAGGATAAGAGAATATAAGATAAAGGTAGCATTGGAAGTGATGTCTGTTGTTAAATAATTAAATTGATCCCTTTAAGGATCAAGAATACATTATTCATTTTGATCTTTCAGAACTATTATCTTTGTCCGACGTGCCTGCCTCGAGTTTTTTAAAGAATAATGAAACCTTTTCTGATTAAAAAAAAATTGAAATCTAATAATCATACAATTATTTATCAACAAAAGGACTCAGAAATCTTATCTGCTTCAATTAAGAATATAGCAATTTGAAAAATTGTTTTGATGTTTTTATTGTTAGAGAAGTCTCACTTTAAACTGCAATTGTGTCAACAGGGTCTTCAAACTGATTTGAAGACAAAATAAAAAAACAAAACAAAACAAAAAAAAAATACCAGTTTGATGTTGGTACACAGCTTGATATGTTCCAGTGAGAATGTTTTTTTGTACCATGCTAAAACTGCCTCAACTCTCCTCTCTAGTGTACTGGAGTCCATGACATTGACAACACTGGCTAGGTGAGCTGGCATGATAGACATCAATTGACCAGAGAGGGTGAGATCGTTTAGCTCTTCATTCTGACGTAGCCCAAGTGAAAGCATGCATAAAAGATGGACCTGTTGAACATTATAAGGGAAGATGGGTAATTTTCCATTGATGCATTGCCCGCATGTTGAATCTTATCATCAACCATGGTTCAATAATAATAGTGCAGTTAAATTGCAGAACAATTTCAGCAGAAATTTATACTTTAAAGACTAAAGCTTTCAATATCAGATGTCTTAATGCAATAGAGCTTTAACAATGGCCTAGATCCTTTGAAAAATGCAATTACCCTCAGAATGGTCCTTACTGTCCCATATATTATTGCATTTGCAACCATATTTTGGAATCTAACATTTGACGAATTTTGTAAACATTGATATATATTCTTGGACTTCAAAACTAGAGATCCAGACCTTGTAGAGTGCCAGATGAAGAAATATGTTTTGTGATTGAAAGTGATCCTAAAGAAGAATTTCTTAATGAGTTTTATCTCTAATGCCATCTCTCAAAACTACTGAGTCTGAGGAGTCTATATTCCGATCTTTACCTAAATTAAGTGAGGATCCAAAAAAAGATCTCAATCTAAATTTAGAAAAACCTTATTTTAGTCAACCAAAATTAAAAAAAAAAAAAAACCTTGTGCATGTCCATAGCAACCTCTTTCTTGAAACGCCTGACACGACGTTCCAAATATCCCTTCCAATCAAATTCTTTCTTTTTCCTGTGGACATAAAGTTAATGATAGGATAAGAAACATCCGTTTAAGTTATAAATTATAAAGCATTTAATTTTGAGTTGAAGCTAATTAATGATCTGAGCAATGGAAACTTAAGTTAAGTATCCAGCATTGTTGTTTAAGGAAATTTCAAAATGAAATCACTGTTTTCAGAGAGCAGAAGTATCAATTCATAAACAGGAATTAAATATATGAGCTAACAGTGTTCATAACTGAAGAAATTGATATAAAATCAAAAGGTTCAAAATTATCAAATTTACAGCTAGAACCTGAAAAATATTATGTGTGAAAATTGTCTCCTAAAAATGACTGATAATCAATATCACGAAGTTCATAATTTTATGAGCTAAGCAAGTTATACTTTCTCCACCTTTTTTTATGTCTCAGGATATCTGGGAGATCAAGTGTAATCTCTACTGGCCCATCAGGAACTTGTGATTTCTCTTGTGATTCAGGATGATCTAATAAAAATTATAAAAGAATTTAAACATAAATGATCAAGGCACAACTTCATTCACTGATTCCACCCACTTTAATATGCAGATATAGCTCTTTGAATAATGATTTGCTAAAATGCGAGGACGACAAATTTTTCACTTTCTTGATCTTTTTGAAGATCTTTTAAAAGGCTTGGTAGAAAACTAATACACACTGCCTTGCTGCCTATTTATTTTAAACATTATAATAAATATTTAAAAGGATCTATAAATGGATCTTGGTGTTCAAACACTAAGAAATAATGACTTAATGGATGTATACAGACCAAGATTTTTTTGTTTTCTTTTAAATCTTTAACAGATTTAGATACAGTTTTAAATATTTCTTTATAATTGAAATGAACAGTTTAAGTAGCCTATAAATAAGTGCTTGATGAACTATATGTAAGTTGCTGCACAAAGTATGAAAAATACTAAACCTTTAAAAGATTTTTATGAAAATACTGGATAATCACAGAGACACAAAATGTGTTAGAATTATAAATGTATATGACCAAAAAAAAAACCACTTCACTTAACACTTGTTAATGATTCTATAAACAAACAATAAAAAATAATAAATAAAAGCTGCAGTATTCTCACCATGCACATCTTCCCAGTCTGATAAACCCTCTGATCCTGAGCTATCCTCAGTTTCTACCTTTGACACCTGTTTCTTCTTCAACCTTTTGGTTGAAGGCCCTTTAGGTTTTGAAGTTGATGGTTTAGAAAGTGACAGAGAAGGTGAAAGTGATGATGATGATGGTTTTACATTTACGCTGGATTTTTCAGGCAAGGTGTTAACATTTCCTTCCATCATCATCAACATGGCCATAGGATCGGAGGCATCCACTGCTTTTGAATGAAAAGTGTATTTGTCATGTATTTGGCTCTTCCCCTTTTCATCCTTTTCTTGGTTTTCAACATTTTTGACTTCATCTTCATCACATGTTCTTGACTGAGAGGATTTCGTATTCTTATGACATGTGATGAGAGGTGTCTTAATTTTGTCATCGTTTCTTGTTTTGTCTTTTTCAAGTCTTCGGACTTTTGGTTCACGTTTTGACTGTGAAAGATTTGGCTCTGAAGATAACCTTTCTTTAGCATTAGATGCTGGTTTTCGGATGCTGCTTGCAGAAGTAAGATGTTTTTCAGCTTTGCGAGCTGACTGAGGTGAGGAGGAAGAAACTGTTTTTCTTTCTTTACCCACAGACTCTGAGTATTGTCTCTTCTTTGCTAATGCCTCAAATAAAATATTGCTAGTTCTGTTTTTCTGCTGTGTCAAAGATTGTCTTCCTGAGTTTTTGGCCTTTTCCGCAAGGCCAATTGAACCTTTGCCTTCACAATTAGATAATGTCTTTATCGAACTGTTTTGATCCGTTTGCTTCTTAGATTTTTTTGTTACCACCACTGGAATTGTGGTAGCTAAATTTGAAGACTCTTGTTCATTAAAATCAGATGCTGCTCCTTTTCTTTTCCTAGTATTTTTGGAAGAGTGCTTTGTTACACCTTCCATTTTTGATTTCATCTTGTCCTTCGCCTGCACTGTATGCTTTTTTTTTTATTGAAGCTGGGAGAAGAAAAAGCAAAGTTAAAAATTTAGTTTTATTTAGAATCTTTGCTTTAATTTCGTAATTAATTAGAGAACATCTGCAAAAAACTAATACTAATAACACAGTTCACTGCCTCTAGCCTCGAAAATAAAATTTCGAGCTAATTTTTTATTCACTGGTTTTGAAACTTTCAGAAACTTAAAATACTGTTAGCATCTATAGGTAGTCCACCACTTTACTCCAAGCCAAGACAAATCTGTTAATAAAAAAAAAGAAGCGATTACTTGCCCTGGATAAAATTTAACGTGTGTCTTAAATTTATTGGCACTCAATACTGATACAATTATAATGCTATTTTGGATTTACTTAAGATTCTAAGTTTATATAAAGTTTTAGATACCTAAAGTTTAAACTAATTGGTACTCCTTTTTCTTGCTGGAGTGGGCCACTTGTAGGATAGTTGAATGTATTTCTTAACATAACAATGCCTTACCACATAAATGAGTGGATCATTTTGAAAAACAGTAACTTCTTATTAAATCAAATTTGTTCATGAAATATAGACATTCTAATTCTATAGTTAGTGCTAACTTTGGTATTAAAAACTCTTAACTTCCCATGCTTATACATTTGAGCATGGATTCCTCAAATACATTGAGGAATTTTCATGTGTTTGAACATTCTATTTTAAGCACATGGGCCCTGGACTTGACAAATAGAGCAGATTTTAACTATTTAAGAATATTTTGAAGCCTTGTCAATAATGTATAAAGGCCTAATATTTTCTTCGTTACTTCCGTACACTTCTGAGCATTATGGGGATACCCATTTTGCCTTAATTGTTCCCTGTTTTTAGTATTTCAAATAATGGAATGAAGACAAATACAACCAAACATTCCGAGCTGTCCTTCGTAACCCGTTTTAAGTGAAAACTTGTCTCCAAACCCCAGCGCTTACTGGATCTCGACAACAAATTTCTTTATAGCTGAGTGTAAATTCAGTTTGTGGTCAATGTTTAAATTCCATGAAGTCTCACTTGTTCCTGAGTAATCTTTAACCCTGGCAAAGTGTGTCTGTCAAAGCAAAGCTAGTCCTAATGTCATCAGAAGACCCTACAAATGATTGAAATTGAAGCTCCCAGTTGTCAGTCCAACGTTCTATGTTGTCTGCCTCAGTAACCATCAATACCAGATCCTATCCCTCTGCTTTTTCCACACCCATGGACTGGTTAATTAAGCAAGGGGTTGGCTCAGACAGATTTACTTATCATTGTTACCCATGTTTGTACACTTGGGAAAAGCAAAGTATGTTAATAATCTGCGATCAGGCCCTTTGAAGTTTCACATGACGCCCTCGGTGCACCGGAGTTGGTGAAGGCAAGGTAGAATGGGAGAGGGGGTGCCTATCTCGCTGGCAATTCGGATCAAAGACTAGGGTGCCTGACAACAAATTGCTTCTATTCAGTGGAAGAGAGGGATAGGGCAAGTTTGTTTGAAGAATAACAACAGCTTTATATGGCACTATCGGAATTTAAGATCTGCAAATATGATGAAAGATTTTTTAAAGGTCATTTTCTGTCGAACTTTTTAAGAGGCAAACATTCTCTTTCTGTGACTGAGGACTGATCCTTCGAAGAATCTTCAAACGTTAACAAAAGGGAAGAAATAACAAGGTAATATCAATAGAAAATTAGAGGGGAAAAATGGATGATTTCAAAGAATTAATGATTTCGAAGGATCCATGTTTGATCTTATTGTGTTCTACTGTATTAATACTCATATATTTGTACTTGAGTTGATTCTCATTGCTTAAGAAAAAATGTGCTTTGGTGTTCATTAAAATGAATTTCAACTCATGATCATATCTGTCTCCCAAACTTTAAAACCTCTACGGAAAGCTGCACTGAATGTGTTCATTTAATTTCAAATTGGGTTTCAAAGTCAAATTAACAGGAAGGTATTTTTTTTACCTGTACACACGTCTCGCATTGCCATTTAAAATGATGTTTTTCTGTTAGATTTCAATGTCGCAAATAAATAGTTTTTGAAATATATGACTTTTTGTTTTTGATTATTTCTTCTTTCTTAACCTACTTTGGCGTATTGATTTGCTCGAGGTAGGTGCCTTTTTGCATGTTAATTACTTCCATCTTATGCGCATCCGTATTACTTTCTTTTTAGTTACTCTTTGCGCATGCGCAAGGTGTTACAATTACCCATGTGCATGCGCAAATAAAGGCGCACTTTCCTCGCGTCTTTTGTTTTTCTCATTTCATTGTCTTTACTCATTTGGCTCAACAGCTGATGTGTTTTGATCTTGATCGTGATTTTCTTCATGGCTGCTTGTGATAAGTGTTCTTTTGATTATTTCCAAGTTATTGCTGAATTTTATAATAACGACGCTAAGTCATTATCATTTTTACGATCTCATAGTGTTTTACCATCAGAAATAATTTTTTTTGTTCCCATTGTTCTTCTAAGTGTATTTACCGTGAGGATCAGCGTATTTGGCGCTGTAGGAAGTCTAGTGTTATTCTTAAAACTAAGAAGCAACGTTATTGTGATTTTTCTGTTTCCGATTCAAAAGGAACATTTCTTGATCATACCTATATTGCCCCGTGGAAAGTATTAATATTTATTAATCGCTTTCTTAGTCACTTGTGGGACAACAGAACTGTGTTATCATGTTTAAATATATCATCTGAGACATCTGTGGACTGGCGATCTTTTTGTTGCGAGGTTTGCTATAACTGGTTTTTAAATCAGGAGCAGATAGGAGGTGAAGGAGTTGAAGTTGAAATTGACGAGACCCAGATTGTTAGGAGGAAATACGAGAGGGGGAGACTATTGAACGACATTTGGCTGTTTGGTGGCATAGAGAGGGTTACTAAAAAAGATTTGTGGTAGCTCTCACTGGGTAAATAGAAGAGAAGCGTAACAAAGAAACACTTGTGCCTTTAATTCTTGTTCTACTATTCAAAGTGACGCCTGGAGTGCCTATAGAGGATTGGGGGAAATACATAATTACACGCATAAGGTTATAAACCATTCTAAACATTTTGTTGATCCTGAGGATAGCACTATACATACTCAAAACATTGAGCGCCTCTGGAGGGATATTAAATTTAAAGAGTGGAATAGGAGGCCCGGAGTGCGCTCAAAATATCTGCACCAGTATTTGGCCCGATATTTATTTGTTACTGGGACAGAGGAAAAAAATTTACTGCATTCATTTTTGACTCAGGCTGCTCTTCTTTATCCTCCGCAGGGAACGAAAAAACACAGTGAGTAGAGGAAGATAGTGATACGGAGGTGTTCGAAGTAGCCGAGACAGAGTAAAGGTAAGAGCTGTATTTATTATTATTATTTTTTTTTTACTCTGTGCTGTTTCTTGTCTTTCGGGTTCATCTTGACCTTGATTTGATCGTATTATTAAGTGAAAGTCGCTTCATTCTTGTCTCTTTTTTTATTTTTTTTTGGGGGGGGGGAGTTTGAGGGAGGGGCATCCCCCCTCATTTTTTATTTATTTATTCTTTTTTTGGGGGCGGGGGGTGGGGGTTCCCCCTCATTTTCATTTATTTATTTTTTTTAACATTCCATATATGCGCCTTTATAAAGTTACGTAATCGCGACAACTTTCACTTATAATACAATCACGGTCAAGGTCGACCGGAAAGACAAGAAACAGCACTCTGGTGAGAGTGGGTGTACAGGTAAAAATTTACCAAACATTGGACCCATGAGCTTAGACATTTGACAGATACTAGATCTAGTACAAGAAATATTGGTTGAAAAAAAAAAGTTTCTGCAACAACAAGATAAAAACAAAATGTTGCAGAAAATAAGTCAGTATCTACTTGGTATGAAAAATGAAAAAAAAATGGTAGGCCCTAATAATTAATTTAAAATCTAATTGAAAGCACACATCATACATGTACCCGATTTCCGTGGGTTGGACATCCAACATTTTCCTTATTTATTATTACTTTATTCCATAATATTAGAGCTACCATATTCGAGGTTCATACTATGTGGGCTGTGCATCTGAATTTTCATTTTATCTTCTAAATGATAGGAGTGCACCTAAATTTAGATCTTTGTCTGGATTTAAAATTTTACTCCTAGATCTCTAGACTAGTTAGGCCCTAGTCTAGATTTTAGCGCTGAGAAATACGTGAAAATATATTTTTTGGCTCGCACTGCATAAGTTTCTCACCTGGAGCAGTCAATGTTATCAATAAAAAACTCACTAAATATTTCTATTTCATTCTATTTCTATGTTATTTGGTTAGGAAAATAATCCCCACTATGTTTCTGATCAAAGGAAATAGCACAGCGCTGGTTTCATAACAGAATTCTATTATGTTGATGTAAAAACGAAAGTAAATATTTTACTCTACAACAGTCCCAACAGTTATAAACGCGCGAAAATTTGTCTTTTTGCCAATTAAGCTTCAAAGATTGAAACAATTTTTTTTCTTCAAAAACTGTTCACAGAATAAATTTTAGAGCTTTAACAGTCGAGTAAAACTCCTCCATCTAATATTGACAATAAATTTGCCGTTCAGAGCAGCGAATATTTTTCGAGTACAATCTGACACTACTGATGCTCGCTTTTGACAGTAAACTATTGCTAAAAGATTGGCTCGTCCTCTGGCTTCTCGATGACGGTTGCCCTGACAAGATTCAACTTGTCAACTTAGTCAAGGCCGATTGGACTGCTACAGATTTGGGTCTCAAAATGAAGAATTTAAGAATTAAAAGAGAAGGGGAGAGAGAGGAGGGAAACAAAGGAAATTGCATTAGAAAGAAAAGAGTACAAATTGTAGTATCATCATCATCATCATCATCATCAGTAGCAGTAGCAGTAGTAGTAGTAGTAGTAGTAGTAGTAGTAGTAGTAGTAGTAGTAGTAGTAGTAGTAGCAGCAGCAGCAGCAGCAGCAGCAGCAGTGGTAGCAGGAGTTTTTTGTTTTGTTTTTTTTTTATTTTTTTTTGGTAGGCCTAGTGTTAGTATCTCCAGTGGTAGTGCATAATACCATTGCTAGGTTGGTTCAGGCTTTACACTAGTGATGTCCTATTATATCAATGTATAGTGATGAAAAGGACAGATAGAAGGAGATCGTGGTTTTGTTTTCCCGTTGCTTTTCCAGCTATCTATCCAATGAAGTGGATCAGAGTCAGTTCCTATTTATAGAATAGTCAAAAGAGTAGTGATAGTGTAGCGGTTTAGCAGGCTAAAGCCAAGTTGATTCTACTGTTTTCAAACGCAATGAAATAATTTGGTAACGCATATAATTTTTTTGTTAGATGTAATTATTGTCAATAGGGCATTGATTTTGAACGACGATAGCATGAATTGTACGGATAATGTCAGCGTCGAAAAAGCTTAGTTTTCTACAAATTGGCCTAGCTGTGGTCGTAATCTAAACGTGTTGCAGAACCAGCGATTGTTATGTTAATCCATAAGGCTGCATTTGATTGAATAGAATCTCAACTAAAAATCACTA
>JAWDGP010003572.1:557500-577500 GCA_033675545.1 Elysia crispata
AGGAGCCTTTTAATTCGCCACGGTGGGGGTAGGCAAGCGCCACGGCAATATATACCGCAATCACTTGAGCAAAAATAGTTGATCCGTTGGTTCGCATTTAAAATCAACGCCTAAGCTCGCAGTATTGTTGATTTTATTATTAATGTGCCCTAAAGCCTTTTCATACTCATTGATTTCATGTCGTCTACGTCTTTCTTTCCACGCACACCCATAATTTTTTAAACATATTCAATGACTGGATGTTACCACTATCACTGTGAATAAAAAGAGTAATAATTTTTGTATTACTTTGATCTTATCTGGTGAAACGATTGTAATTAAAATAATTTTTTCCCCTGCTTATAAGTGTTCGGATACATCAATAGCTGTTATAGAATGACCTCCACCACCCAAAAAAAAAAAAAAAAAAAAAATCAAACAAATCTCTGATTAATGTCACATTTGAAATTTGGGAACAAGAAAAAATGCAATGTTACATTCAAGCATGGCATAGCTTCGTAAACTATCCTTATCGCGAGAGTGCTGAAATTACGCATGTATCTGCGGGAAAAATATCAACAAAAACAAACTTTAGAGCAAAGTCACCTAGGCGTAACAAGCACAACGAAAACTCACAATCCTTTGGTTACATGAAATTTTTCGCGAAATTTCTAAAAGGATTGGATTGCAGTACGAATATCCTATGGTGCTATGGATATATTAATGATTAATTATAGAAACAAGTTTTAACTGACTTGTTGCATTTTTAAAGGCCTAATTACAACTTAATATTTGTAAATATATGAATATTTTTAAACTCTGAATTTTTAACGTATGTACACTTAGTGAACAAACGAGTTTTGAATATTGTGATGAAGAAAGAAAGAAATGCCAGTGATCTCTCAGTTTAATATAGGTCTACATGTAGCCTACTTAATTTCCTCCTCGTTGCCAAGAAGATTTAAAAAATGGTGCTATTTCGACCGCTTCAATAATTTGTTTAACAAAAACGATCACTTTGTTTCGATTTTCTCCACAGGTTTAACTACTCGGGTATTAATATGCTTTTAAACCTCATTAAATACTTTCATAGCTTTAGCTTAGGCAGAGACTTAATTTCAGATTCAAAATAATATTTAAACCTGAAATCAGCAAGTTAAACTTCATCCAATGATATTTTTTCTGTCTCATTCTCTGCACGTCTTGAGATAACTAGACCTTTAGACATGATGGCTGTGAAGAGCCGTAAATAGTAAATAAATTTTCCGTTGAAAAAACAGAATCAGATTCTGAGCTCTTCTGTTGAAAGGTATTGAGAAATGGGAATTCGGAATATATATATATATATATATATATATATATATATATATATATATATATATATATATATATATATGGTGCCCAGCTAGTATTCATCTTCGAAGAGATGCGATAAGAAGCCAAGATTAAAGCAATGGATAACCTAAAAGTAGCATATCCGCATTTACATTTCACAATAAACATAATTATTTGATTCTTTTTAAAAAAAAATAAAAACAAAAAACTACCGGTATCAAGATCCTATGTAATTGTCGTAAGGTTCAAGATTAATTTGCTAATTTTTTTTTTTAAAGATATTCCTGTTTCGAGATAACATCCATAATATAGATGAGGCCTGTATTAATGATTGCTTTATATTTTAAATACATAATTTTACGATCGTTCGAAGTTGATTTTACTTTCATCAATACGGACCCTAGATGTATGTCTTAGTCTAAAGAGAGATGTGATAAAGAGGAGCCGTATCCTATATGTTGACAGTGTCCCCATTTCGAAAGTAAAATGTGATCATCAAAAAACTTTATTGCAGAAACTTTTTCTTCTCTAATACCTCGCTGGAGTCAAGTTTAAAGGAGGTCTTATCAAAGGACTTGTAAAACCGTATTTAATCTCTGGTTGTTACAAGCGTTGCTTCTATTCAAATCTATGATTAAAAAAAAAATGATGTTGCACCAAACGCCATGTTGCTCTAACTTGCAAGGATCCGCAAGTAACGGGAACGAAAGGCTGCGGACTCCATCTTCATTTATCTCTTTGGGGATAAAGGGTCAAAAGCGAAAATTATTATCATTTTGTTCGTATAAAGATGTAGATCTGACTGTGACAAGGTGTGCCTGTTTTATAAACATCTGATTTCGGAAATGATTGAATTCAATAATTATTGCTTTCTTCCCGACGTTCCATAAAATGTCATTGGTATTATTCACCTAGTGATTTACAAATGAACAACATTCTTTCCGATTTGATATTTTGATTTGTAATCTTCATAGTTATCTGAACTGATTTATGGTTTTCAAATTTCCAACAATACACGAATTATATTTATCTCAAACTTAAGCCCAAGGTCGAAATCGTTGTTACCAGTATTTTTTTTTAATGCCATATAAAATAATTTATTTTAAGTTAAACCATTTGCCTTGAAAAAGATGTTTTAAACATTTTACATGTTTATTTTGGACTAATATCATATATTCTAGGACCGTAAATGAATTCTAAAGTTTATGAAATAAGTACAATTGAAAATAGGGTTATTCTGATATGTGACAGCATTCCGCATACGGCTGACCGCAGCATTCCCAAAATGTCTCTCCGAGTTTGGTTCTGTATGGTCAACCCTTTTCCAACAGAATACCCTTTTAACCTAGAAAGTAACCTAAAACTGCTAACAGAGCCACTATAACAAAAAAAAAAAAAAAGCCCTGTGGCTTTGAAGTAAGTAGCGGAACTAATCTTCTCCCGCTTAATTGATCGATTTTTATTGACATAGATTGCGCTGCTTTCCGGCAGGTATAGCGCTTTTATTCTCCAAGACTGAAACAAAGGCCTAAAGAAGATAGACAAGTTAAGTGCAACCAGTCCGATTTCTTTTCCCCGGAATTTGTGTGAAAGAGGTGAAAATCAGTATCAGTTTCTATTTTACTGCAAGATATTTCTATATAAATCTGGAGACAGATAAATTTATGAGGTATTTAAAGATTGCGCTACCTGCGTAAAATTTTTCAATTCATACTTTACTGCTTTTTTACAAGAACAAAATTGATCTAATCATTGTTATTAACTTGTCTAATCAATTTCAATCGAATTGTAGACGAAGTGTAAGAGAGCAAACAGTTATAAAGCTCTTCTCTATATTGTGTTGCTCACTAATTCATGTCTATGCTGTGATGAGTTTTTGCAATAAAGAGAGTTACTTTTCTATGTCTATTTCACCTACGCATAAATTTAGATTTTTCTAATATAATTAGTCTAAGGTCAGTTTAACTCCTCCATCCTATCTCCTAGACAAAAACAAAAACAAACAAACATGGATAGCTGCATTAATCAACCAAAAATATTTAGGGGGAGGAGAGACGAGGGGGTAAGTGGGAAGGGGGGAGGGAGGTGGAGTGAAGAGAAAAGAGGACATTACGTGTTTGTCGCGGCATGAAGAGATATAGCCTAGACATGAGTTCCAGACTTTATCCATTTTCTTTCTTATTATGTGATTTGCTAAGTTTGACCTCAATGAGAATTAAATTCACAGGAATGTACCTGTTGATAATTCTTTTTGTTGATTTGAAACAGGAAGCTAACCGTAGAAACGTGTACGGAAAAAGCGACTTTTCGTCCAAATAGGGTTGAGGAAAGAAATCGGTGGTCTCATAGATAATATAGATTTCACATGGTCACCCATGGATGACTGATCTTGTCATTGTATAATTTAACAAAGTGAGGAGTTTTCTCGATTGAGAGAAAAACCTTAATGCTTGTCGCCCTATTTCTGATCTTTTTGCATCTTATCTACGCGATTAGGGGCGCAAATGATTTTATGAAACAGAGAGTAACAAACCAAAACAAAAAGATGTCGAGAATATCCTTTCTGACAAGAAATTATTTTCCATTGTGCTTCATACCGTTTTAGGTAAGAAATCAAATGTTTGAACCATTATCTTGGAGAACCCGAAAAGGTCAAATAGGTACAAAAATGCATAATTTCAAATTGAAATGCTATTTTTTTCTAGTAAACAAGTATTTTTAATACATCATATTATATTCAGTTACATCTAACGAATTTAGAACGACATACATAACAAAAGGTCCAGTAAGAAGAGATTGTAAAATGTTCACTCATGGGAAGTCCTGTAACTTACTGTTTCTTTAGTCAATATTTTTTAGCCTCCCTCCCCCTCCCCCTCCCCCTCACCAAGAGGTTCATTTCATCTCCTTGAATAAAGAAATAAATAAATACCGATTACGCATATTTTTTTGTTTCTCTTTCTCTCTGTCCTGTGACAACGGTCAGGCCCCTCCCATGTACTCAAACATCTACCAGCGAGATCCAGAGGGCCCGCCGCCCTACCACCCGTCAGCTTTCAAGCAATGGGCGTCCGGGGTGAAAAGCTTCTCATCACAGTATAACAGCACCTCGTGAGTTTTCTCTCACTCGGGACATAAAAGTTCCGTAATTGAAGAAAAGAGAAAAGGAATTCGAAACAGCAGTCTCCACAACCTCTTCTTCCAACTTTCTCCTCTTCCAACTTTTTCCGCTTCGTCTTTTTTTTTTCTTTTCTCGGTACTCTTTTAATGTTTTTAGTTCTGTTTTAACGTTTTCTTGTCACCTTCACGTCTTTCATCTCCATTTTTTTACATAATTTATTGCATAATTATGATAATAATTTTCTTTCTTTTTTTTTACGTGAAGTGAGCTTTCGTCTTCACCGTCCTTTCGTCAGACATATATTCCGAATTATTTTGAAATTTATTTAAAGTCTTCCTATGTTTTTCAGATGGAGCGCCAATCAAGCGTTAGGACCACCCAAAGTTTATCCGCAACACGGAGATATACACGGTGCTTGGGCAATGGGAACAATCGACCAACATCAATATCTTGAGGTAGAAAAAAATTGCCCTAGGATCACAAGACAATCACATTCATCTTTGATCTTAATGAGGATATCTATAAAGACCAGCTAACGAAGTGTTCCTAACTTGTTTATTAATAATAAAAAATACTCTAGAGAAGCATGTCTGTTTGACTGGTTTTGCTGCGATGTTAGAAATCATATAAGACAAAGTTGAGTTGAGGACTATAGGAAAGCTTTAGACTCCTAGGAAAGAATATGAACGTACTTTTATGTCCCATCTCATTTTATTTTGTTTGTTTTATTTTGCTATTTTTTTTTCAAACAATAATTTTCTTTTTCATCTGAATGAAGCTTACTAAACTGACTTTCATTGACTGACCACAAAAACATCGAATCTGGAAAGGGCTAGATTTGTCCAAAATAAATTATCCATAGTCATGTTTTCAAATTCGTCTATAAGAGTGCAGAATGGTACCTCTTATGCGCGAATAGCTACTTCATCGGGAAATTGCGTTCATTTTACTAAAGCATTGGCTTTTAAATCCTTTTACGCACACTTGCATTTATAATCATGCTTGTATGATTTGAGGGCCAAATTGTAAAGTAATCAATTTAAAATAGTTCCATTATTGGCATGCAGTTATCATTAAGTATAACAGCACCTGCTTCAACTAATAATACTTCTGCACGTTTTACTTTTAATATTACTGCCGTTGCTACGTTTTACTTTTAATATTACTGCCGTTGCTACTACTACTATTACTTCTAGTGCTATTGCTATACTACTACTACTACTACTACTACTACTACTACTACTACTACTACTACTACTACTACTACTACTACTACTACTACTACTACTACTACTACTACTACTACTGCTGCTGCTGCTGCTGTTGCTGCTGCTACTACTACTACTATTATTACTTTCATCTTCTCAAGTAGTTTTACCAATATTTAAAAAAAAATGAAACTTCAATTGAACGGTAAAGTTTCAAAATTCATAATCGCAGACTTAAAAAACTAACGCATCAATAACTGCATAGATTACAAATCTGCAAAACGTAGTCCTCATCTCTCAAGACCTAGTATTCAAAATCATTTTATTTTCAACTGTCAGCTTGAATTTGATGTGCCTGTCTGCCCGACAGCCATAAACATCTACGAGACGTATAATCCTGGTGCTGTAGTGACAGTGAAGGTCATCGACTCCAAAGGGAAGTGGGAAACGTTGTGGAGTATATCGAAACCCACAGTCCTCGCCCAAAGCAGAATATTCTCGCCGCCTCTGAAGGTTAGATTTGCTCTGCCATAGACAGTGGAAACAATACCATATCCTTACAGATAGATTTCGTTACGCAAGGAAGCGATTTTGATCACTTCCCTTTTTGTTTCTTAATGTTTATATTTGTTTACGAAACATGTTAAAGAAGCAGGCACGGTTAAAATTTCCTTTCAATATTAATTTTGTAAGAAAGGAAAATAAAAAAAAAAAGACACACAAAAAAAAAAAAACAAAAAAAAAAAACAACAACAAAAACTTAACTCCCTTTTCTACATTTAATCACTAAGAGAAAAAAGAATATCAAACTAAAGAAAACGTTTAATTAAGTTGTATTTAAATCATTTTGTATCCATAATTTAGACTTAAAAAAAATCTTTTTGTGATCGATGACGATACAAGCAACTGGGTTATATGTAATTTAATTTTTTGTATGTGCCAAAAGGACACCAACACTGTAACCAGACAAGTTCGAATCGAAGTGAATTGTAAGGCTGCAGGAACCTGGTGTGAAATCGATGCCGTCGAATTGGTTGGAATACGCGAAGGGGCAGGTAAACATATATATATATATATATATATATATATATATATATATATATATATAAACTAATTTTTTTTTTTTTAACAATATTTCGTTTGAAATGAAAACTTTCGACTTTTCCAGGTACTTAATACACGTTCTTCAAAGCAAATTCAATAATTTGCTTGGAGAATCTCATATAGCCAATGAGAAGAAAAGGATGACTGCAAAAAGCTAGCATTAGCAAACCATAAATTAAAAAAAATAAACTGGATAGTGAACTGTCTGTAGCTGTGTAATATTTTCTACCCTTAGGCACTTATCCGCAAACATTTTTATTTTCAACAACAAATCAAGGGCTCCCTTGATTTTGTGAAATCTTGAAAATTAAGTAGATGATGATTATAAGAAGACGCGGAATAGTCATCTTTGAGCCCTTTAAAATGTCAGTGACTCTTTTCGAAGGATTTTTATCGCGCTATTTCTATGAATAGACTAATAATAATAATAATAATAATAATAATAATAACAACAACAACAACAACAACAACAACAACAACAACAACAACAACAATAATAATAATAATAATAATAATAATAATAATAATAATAATAATAATAATAATAATAATAATAATAATAATAATAATAATAATAATAATAATAATAATAATAATAATGATAACAACAACAACAACAACAACAACAACAACAACAACAACAACAACAATAACAATAATAATAATAATAATAATAATAATAATAATAACAATAATAATAATAAAGATGATGATGATGATGATGATGATGATGATGATGATGATGATAATAATAATAATAATAATAATAATAATAATAATAATAATAATAATAATAATAATAATAATAATAATAATAATAATAATAATAACAACAACAACAACAACAACAACAACAACAACAACAACAACAACAACAACAACAACAACAACAACAACAATAACAATAATAATAATAATAATAATAATAATAATAATAATAATAATAATAATAATAATAATAATAATAATAATAATAATAATAATAATAATAATAATAATAATAACAATAATGTAGACGGTCAGAATCCATTTGTTTATTTTGAATTCTTATTCCTCTTGTCTCATTAAGTGAATAAAACTAAAATACATATCCAGGGTGTTTTTGTATGTCTAACTTTTTATGTTTTCATTTCAAAATTCTTTGAAAATCTCGAACCCTTTTTTTTTTAAAAATCAAAGTTCAAACATGCGAGAACGTTTAAGGTTTACTTTCTTAACTTCTCATACTAATGACTCGAACTAGAAATCAATGAGCAATATTTTTGTCCCTGTAAAAGACATAAAATTAATTATGTTCCACAAGCAAACTGGTAACAAAAAATTATTTACACTATCTATATATATTTATGAAAAATAATTATTTTATCTTTGGAAGAATTTGATTGTTTTGATTTTACTGATCAGTGAGACCAATTGACGACACAGACTTCATCGCCGGTCTGCAAAGCTTGATAAACAACAAAGAATTCAGCGATGTCAAGTTCGAAATCGATGGCAAAAATTTATATGCACATAAGGCTATTCTGGCAGCCAGGTCCAAATACTTTTCTGACATGTTCCGGGGCAAAAACCAAGATTTGGTGAGGATAAAGTTTTTACATAATTTCTTATTCTCTAAAATAGACTTAATACTTAGTAAGAGTTTGGGCTTGTGAAATATCGAAAGGAAAAGAATTCTTGTGACCATGGATGATTTTTTTTTCTTCCGTAGACATGATTTCTTTTTCATGTTGAATCTTTAGAGGCGCAAAAATGTTTCCTTGAACTCACCTCATGAGTTAGCGATGGAACTTGTAGAAAAAAACATCTAGTATTGTTTGTTCCCATGAATCATAAGTTGCGAAGACTGACAGATTCAATATGATCAAGGAAGGGAATGTGATGATATGAAACAAAAAAAGATGGGAAACGATTGACGTGATTGTTTTTTTAATTAAAAAAAAAAAGTTCCACTCTAACGTAAACTCAAGTCAGGCCCGGTCTAGAACAACCTACACAACCCAATCAGGTAGGGTAAAGCTGGGCAGTGGTATTTGCATAGCAAGATCTGTCGAACGCCACAGCGTTAACTTTTGTTCTATTTGTAACTGAAATGCTCATAGACCCATTCATCTTTTATTTATTTTTGTTCGTTTATTTTTTATTCTTTCATCGAGAAAGTATAATAATTGGGAAAATATAATCCCCCAGTCTGTTTGCTAAGGCGCTCTGCTGTGACAAAATGCATTCACAAAACTAATGAAATAAGAATCGTAGAAACATGATTAACCTTTTTGTTCTAGGAAACTTATTGCCTAAAAGACAACATAAGAAATCGATAAGTGTAATATGAATGTAAAGAATGCACATTTTTAAAATAAGGATTAATAATACAATTTGTGATGGAAAACATTAAAAAAAAATCTCTTTTGTGCGCCAATCTAACTGTCCTTCTTCTATTATAACGAAACATTGCTTAAGAAGTGTACACAAAATAATTATTCTCTCTTTCGAAATTCCAAATCACAATTTTTTTAATCAATATCTCCTATTATTAAAAGTCGCGTAGATTTGGAAACAAAGAATAACACTCATCGCCCGTCTCTGAGATTGTTAGAGTGGAGGGCGACAACTAGCAGAATCTTCTGAACAAAATTAGCATCAACAAAAACGACATAACAATTTATAAACAAGCGTATGGACCATAAAAATCTAATACTCACAACTGATAAGGGTTTTTCATATTTTAATTTTTTTTTTCGATAAGAAGCGTGAAAATAGATTTTGCTTTTCTGTTATCTTTGCAGGTAGTTTTGAAGATACCATCCATATCCAGCAAAGATATGCTGGTCATTTTCCATTTCATCTACACGAACAAAATACCTCGAGACACCCAAATTAAGATTTTAATCACGCTGGCAGAAGGTAACATCTCTTTTAGTGTTAGAAGAAACATTTAGAACTTTGCAATACCATTTAGGCATAAAATTGATAAAAGTAGAGAAGACCATGAAGCATGTTGAAATCTACGAAGACTGCCTTGGACAGGTAAAATCGTAGCGGCGTAAACGTAACTTTCTATTCTTTTTTCTAGTTGCATTTTACAACCGCGTTCAAGTTAAGAGTAAACTACTAAGCTCTTTGGGATCACGAAAAAAAATCTCATCGCAGCCTAAAAGGCAGATGGATGAACTGAAAAAAAAAATTCCAGTTATCATATCCAATGGTTTCATAAAAGAGAGAAAAAAAAAAAAAAACAAGGAACGTGCCTTAATAAAAAATAGTTAGTTAATTTTGTAAAATTCCCACCTAAGTTATAAATAATATCAATATTATTATAAGTACAAATAAAATGAAAACCTGCAAGCCAGTGCACCTCTTTTTATGGGAATTCATACCCATTTAATGAGCTTTGGGAACACGCTTTTAATAGATTGGGAGATGCAAAAAATAAGCCAATTTCCAAAATGCACTCCTTAAAATGTAAGGATACTTTTTGGTGAAACTAGTAGAAGGATTAAGTACAGGGTAATATTGATAATTACTTATTTAAAGAAAGTCTCTATCTTCATTATTGTCATTATTATAATTGTATATTATCCTCTTTAACGATATTTTGCTCTGTTTCTTGCTTGAATTCTATTACCTAATTTCTAATCCTATCAATTAATTCTCTTTGTCAGCCCAGGTACCTTCCACCCTTTCTCACCCTTTCCAAATAATATATAAATTTTAGCTTTATTTCCTTCCTTCTCTCTTTCTTTTTCTTTCTTTCTCTCTATTTTTCTCGCTCTCTGTTCCATTTATCTTTTTCTGATTCCCATTCTCTTTCCTGATCTTTCTGTGTCTCTCTTTTCCTTGTAAATTTCCCTCTCTTTGTAAAATCTATCCATGTTTCAATCGATCTACATATCTTTATCCACGTACAAATTCTCTCAAAACTACTATCTCACTTTCTCTCTCTCTCTCTCTCTCTCTCTCTCTCTCTCTCTCTCTCTCTCTCTCTCTTACTCTTATTTTACTTTCATCATAACGTTCATATTTGGTAGTAATCTGTTCAGAAACAAAATATAGACGTTTTGAGTTTTCGGCGAGCATCATACATATATATATATATATATATATGTATTATAATAGAGAGTAAGAAGGGGAGAGAGAGAGCAAGAGAGGGAGGGAGAGAGAGAGGGAGAGAAAGAGAGAGAGGGAAAGAGAGAGGGAGGGAGGGAGAGAGAGAGAGAGGGAGGGAGAGAGAGAGAGAGAGAGAGAGAGAGAGAGAGAGAGAGAGAGAGAGAGAGAGAGAGAGAGAGAGAGAGAGAGAGAGAGAGAGAGAGAGAGAGAGAGGTTTAAAATCAACGTAGGATGAATTTAAAAAAAGAATAATAAAGGAAAAAAAAACTTGTCCATTGCCTTATCTTTTATAACCTATAAAACTAAATTTCTCCCTAACCAGTCTCCTCGGTACTGGGAATGCCACACATGAAGACGGCAGCGATGTATCGGCTTCTTGAGTCCATGACCTGCAACAACGTGATAGACATTGTTCTGACTTTGAAAGAAAAGGACAACGGTAATGATATATTGTATCGTGTGCTCGCTGAAATTATATCTGAAGAGGCAAACGTCAGGCTAAATGTCCATAAAATGTGTTTTGTTGAGTTATGTTACTTTCTTACAAAAATAAAACGAAATATAATTATGCTGGCATGCCTGCATCGGCCCTGAAATAGCAGTCCGATCGTCAGGCCAGTCTTATCTTATCATAATCTCGTCTTTGGTATTATCGAATGTTTCACTCTGAAACCCTTCCAAAGAAAATATATTTAAGCAATATCTGCATTTAAAGGAACAATAATGTTGATCTATTTATGATAAAATATTGTATTGGCCTTCTTTTCTTTTTTACCCCCCAAAAATGATCAAACCAATGCAAAAGCTTCGTAATCACAGAGAAAAAAAATAGTCTACAACATGGATAAAGAATGATGTGCGGGTTTTTTTTTTAACAGAAGAAGATGAACAATACATTTCATTTCTAATAATTCTAAGTCTTAAAAAACAAAACCCAGATTCATTCGACTTAAAGCGTTTTATCTAAACAATGCAACTTGTTTCTGGATCTCAAAAATCATAATAAAATTTGTGTGACGTTTAACGTTAACATACGCTTTCATATTTACATCGCACTTCAACCAATCCAAATAAAAAAAAACCCATCTTAATGCATTGATGTCTACACCAATGCATTGCCCAGGCATTAGAAAATAAGAAAATGTCTCTCTGTACCTTGGAGAGACATTGAATTTCAAAATAAATTGTTAGTGAATTCAAAGGAAAAGATTTTACTTCGTCTCTCTTAAGTTCAGGAAGAATGCGCCATAATTATGCCACATTGGTACTGCTTTTCTGCTTTTCTAATGTCTACATAAATTGTTGATTGTCATCTGTCTCTTGGTCTACAGATGAGATACAAGAAATGTGTTTGAGATTCATAGCTGACAACCTTGCTGAAGTATCTAAAGCTCCTGGCTTCAACAAATTGCCCCAGAACCTTCTGGTGCGTGCGGTCCAGGAGGCCACTGCGAATATGTGTATCAGCCCTAGGTCTTTTTAGCTTTCATACTTACAGAAGAAAAGGGAGATATATGAGCAGACCAAGTATTAATCATAGATTTTGTTTCGATAAATCATTGCCCCATTGTCATAAAATGTTATGAGATGACCAAAGCAAACCATAATTTATGTCTTGATATATTAAACAATAAGATTAGTTGGCTAAGCTTGTAAAAAACAAATAAATTCAAAGATTCTATGAAACATTCATCCTCGTGTGGCTGTAAATAAATGTTCAACAATAAGTTCTTGCAGGGCGTTGCCACTTTAGATATTGCCGGAATTCATTGCCCTCTAATAAGCAGGTCAAGAATCTTTAAATAGATTGGGAAAGTAAAAAATCAGCTGATTGTCCATATTGACATTTATTAAGATTGTGTTATTGGCATCAAGTTATTATTTTCCAACATTTGTTAATGCATATTTCCTATTTTTAATCTATTGATACGTAATGAATCATTATCAATTGAAAAAATCATGAATTGCAATCGTAAATTAAAATATCTTGAAAAATTGTTTTCCATGCTGTGGATACTAGTAATCTGTACCTCTCAATAAGGAATTTTCTTTGGATGTACTGTGTTATAAATCGATACAAAACAATCTGCTCTAGAAATGAAAAGGATTAAAGCCTCTCATCAATAATCACTCGATAAGTCACTACTTAAACTATGGGCAAACAAGTTCTAAGCGGCATTACCATGTACCTTTTCAATCAATATAGACTGACTCATTTTCAAACGGAACAAATGTCAATCTGTGTGAAGAAACACTATGGAAAACAGTAATACCAGTTTCAAGTGATCGTTTATTCGTAGACTTTTTAAGATTAGATTTAATAAAAAAAAAAAAAAAAAAGAAAGAAAACAAAGCAAAAAAAAAAAAAAAACCCTTAATTGAGATCTAGACTAAATGGATAATAGAAATATTTTCAGGACATGAGTTTAAACTCATTTATATATCAAAATGCATAACATCGTGGCCTTTTTTTTAAAATAAAAATATAACAACAATTAGAGATTGGAATTCAATAGCACCTTTCCTTAAGAAAGCATAAAGCGTTTCACGTAACTTACAACGACCATTCACCATTTAAGATATAGCATTAATTGTTTTATAAAAATATTTGAAAAGGTAAGAAGAGTCGCCCAATCATCTCAAAAGATCATGAAAATAAAAACCGAAAGACTTGTTTATGCACCACAGTTTACACCTATATATACCTTTTAGTGTTTAAAATTAACAAAACCAAAATAGGAAAATAAATAGGGAAAAAATGTATATATATATCTGTAGGTATTTTTGAAAAGTGAGAAAAAGAATTGGGCTTTCCTAACTAGAATCTGATAATTTATTTTCTATTTCCTTAGTCTGACTACGTATCTCTGATATTTCAACAATCACATTAGAAACCCTAAGTTTAAAAAAAAAATTTTGATTAGGTTACTCAGGAAAAGGAAGAATATTGCAAATGAAGAAACCATCAAGCACGTGCATTATGGTAATTAAAGGTAGTATGCCAATAATATGAAACAATCTATCAGACCGCAAACATAATCGCTTGCATTTGTTCATAGTGTAACTTGAATTTAGCAAGTGTGAAACCCAATAAGGCCTGTCTTCATGAAATATTTTGTTGGAATGCGGAGGAATTTTCACCCGCACTAACCATATTTTTGCAAGAAAAGTTAACCATGGTCAGAGAGAAAAATTGTGAAAACATTATTTTGTATCCAATTTATCATAACGTTTCTTTGGTTAAGAAAATAAAGAACAAAGTAAAGTCTATTCTACAGTACAAAGATCAAATGCCTAAAGGGATTCCTTCAAAAGCTGACTGCCTTGTCACGTTGAGCAAATAGACCTTCCCATCCCATGATCGACAAATTTTATAACCAAGGGCATTATTTCCTCTCGTTCTGGATGGTAACATTATTTCCTTCTGGAGATGTTTATACGTTAAACTAACAATATTTTTTTCTAGCCAGTTAGTGCTCTACTTACCAAGGGACACCTTTGTTAAGAGTATCTCATGCTTGAGAACCCATCCTGAAATCTGTGCAAGCCACATTTTCGCAAATAGGTGAGAGTAAGGAAAATGCTATCATGCTATGTAATGTAAACAAATAAGCATGTAAGTAAGGAACAAGAGGAGAGGGAGACCAACTGCTGTGTTGTAATTGAAACGACGATTGTTTAAATTTTGATGCTTTTGAGTTCAGTGTCTTCCATCCATCAAGAATTGCTTTGTTTTATATATACTTAGGGGGTGATATTGGTCCTTAAAATAACGGACTCATATGTAAGAAAGTATAGGAACGCTTGGCGTGATTTATTTTTATTTTCTCCACTAAGGGAAAAATGTCTTATCTATGATATATGATAAGTGTAACAAGGTGCATGACACACGAATGAATCCATAAATTTGAGACTAAAAAAAAGGAGAATGATCATTGATTCTCAATCAATTTCATCTTCGACTTTTATAAAAAAATTTGTTTTCGCACCTTTGTTCAGAGAACTTTTGAATATGCCACTTTTAGCTGCAAAACTTGGTACAGATTTGCTGTTTACTAAATGATTGTCTTGATATGTTCAACAGATATGCCGTACTGTTAGGTCTATAAAGGTACAGAACGATTCTTTTTAGAAAAAAATTTCTTTGATAAATTTATTCAAAATTTATTTTCTACAAAATATTCGATATTATCCAAAAATGGCTCTGATCAAGGGTCTCGAGAGTTTGTGTAATGATTTTGGAGGACGAACATGTATTTGAGTAACCGTCTAGTCTGATCCTTAATGATTTGAAAAAAAAATAGTCTAAAATCCAAGACGGCTGCTGTTTCCACACCAACCAAATGCTTAGTGTTGAAGACAAAGTCATATTCATTGAAGTCAAGTCATGCAGTTTAAGTAAATGCATTTCCAACTTCCTATTATCGATACTTCCTGATTTAAATCTCAAATGCAGTCCGCTTTCCCCCCTTAATTAGTGATGTTGTGATCTAAAAATCAAAAGAAAACATTTGAACAATATCTTTCTTTGTCAATAAAACAGGAAAAATTCCATGTAGGTCTATTACGCATGTAAAACATTGTATGTGTTTTTCTTTCTTTCTTTCTTTCTTTTTTGGAAGACCTGCGTCAACGATAATTAACAGAATAAAGTGAAAGGCATTGTTAAGACTGAAACTTACCTTGACGCCGTGGTAAGGGAGAATATCGACATGTATGCGATGAACTGGCCTAGTTTCTCACTCAATAACACGGATTGAGACTCCATATTTCCCGCGCTCGAGTATATGTAAACTGACGGTGGCATGACTGGCATAATAATGTTAAAGAAACATTGAAATATTAAATAAGAAAACACGCCTCTATCTATCTATATCTGATTATTATCTACATAGATTGGTTTTTATTTTGATCTTAGTGTGATGTGGCAATAAAGGTAACATTGAGTGACAATGAAAGTTAGTTAACAGTTCCATCTGATTTTGAAGATCAGAAAAAAATTCATGGTCTTTCTTACATTTCAAATATATATGGCAATGTCCAACATCGACTAAAAAAAAATTGAAAAGAAACAAACAAACAAACAAACCGAATATGCTTGTGCGTCTAAAACCATATCACAACAGGACCCATTGCTAATATAGCGACAGCGACTTGCTCAAATGAACATTGGTCCTTTCATCTAGCTTTTCCCCAAAAGACGTGAGACACGTTTACTCAAAATATACCGTGGATTTACTGAAAAGTAGGCTGTACCGGTTTTAATTCAATCAACTTGCCCCTGTCGATTTACCTTAACTGTATAAATCTGGCCTTAATTTGCAGTTTTAACTAGAAATGAGAGGTCTGAGGATGCTAAAAGAAACAAACATAACGTGTCTTTTTATAGAAAAGAATAGGTAACCTACATTTCACGCTTCATTCTTATTTCTTTACAGGCTTAAACTTGTGTTAATGATTAGTTGTTTTTTTTTGTACAGAATTTACAGACCCTGATTCTGTCGTCTCTCTCTCTCTCTCTCTCTCTCTCTCTCTCTCTCTCTCTCTCTCTCTCTCTCTCTCTCTCTCTCTCTCTCTCTCTCTCTCTCTCTTTTTTTTTCCCTCACTCTCTCCGTATAACTAATCTGTATCAAAAATACATTCTATGGAGACTCTTTTGCCATCTCTAAGACGGTTGTTCCAGAAATGTTATTTAAATCTGTACGCACGCAAAAGCTTGAAATTATTATTAAACATGTACACAATAAAGGTTCACCCCGTTTGTGTGTTTCCCTATATAATCTCTATTAATACTTATTTTGCTTTGTTGGACAAGGAAATAACCTCTACAAAAAGGATTATCATATCTGCAGAAAGTGAATGACATCACTTAAAGTGTATTCGTTTATGTAGGGAACTTAAAACCTTGTTAGTCTCAGCCACCAAAAAAAAAAAGCAATCATCGTTTATGATGAGGAACACTTTAGTCCTTAAACGAAATTACTAAACAGCCTTGAAAGTTTTTACAATGACTTGTTCCACTGTACGTAATCATCAATCTTAACGAAAATCAGTCTCCAGCCAGAGGCGTATAGTTTACATTCACCACCTAGTGTAATCCCGTTCAACAAATATTCGATAGATTGAAATATCATTCTAATTAAGCTTCAAACATAAGAATAAATGTTTTATCCAATGGATACTGTTGAAAGTATTCTCAGTAAATTGTTGAGGCCGCCTCAATACTCCAGTATTTTTCTTCTTATAGATTTGTTACAAAAACTAACCAAATGACATTCAAGTTATATGATAGTTGCTGTTCCATGCCAATGAAAACAAAGCTACAATTTTCTGAGGTTCCCAAAATATCCTAGTAAAGTTTCATTATCAAAGTTTAAAGAACAAAAACCTACGTAGAAGAAAAGTCAAGGACCTTGGTGCCGGATTGCTTCATGCCATTCTCTCTTTGATCTGGAAGTTGCGGGTTTCGACGTCACTTCACATTTATGGCTCGAAAATTAAAAAGCGCAACAAGTGTTGCAGTTGTTTTCACTCAAAACATTTTCAAATCCCTGCTTATCACTTCCTAAAATTCTAGCTCTATGTAATTCTTCATAGTAATAGTAGTAGTAGTAGTAGTAGTAGTAGTAGTAGTAGTAGTAGTAGTAGTAGTAGTAGTAGTAGTAGTAGTAGTAGTAGTAGTAGTAGTAGTAGTTGTAGGAACAGTTGTGGTGGTGGTAGTTGTTGTGGTTGTAGATGAAACCACAGCAGCAATAGTAGTAGTAGTAGCAGCAGCAATATTAGTGTTAGTAGTTGAAGCAGTAGTTGTAGGAGGAGGAGGAGGAGTAATAAGACAAAGACTTACAACTTTCTTATCATTTTGATTCTTGTCAATAACAAGTAAACATTTAGTTTGACATACACCAATTCTTGACAACTCAAATTTCAAAGTATATATAAAGTGAAAACAAACGTTTAAATGTCAAACTAACTAATTGATTCTCAGGTATAGATGTAAGGTTTGGAATAGTAGTTTTCTATTTGAAATCAATAACATTTTTAACAAGCTAGAGAATTGTGATGCTAAAAAGTCTAAAACTTATTAACAACCTGTACTACATTATTAGAATAATTCTTTTCAAAATGTACACTGTTCCGCTTCATTTAAATGTTGGTATATCGTACATCTGTCTGTGTTTCCACCGTTTCCCTACAAAGGGCCAAATAATTAAAAATTCTCTGATATTTACATTAAACCCTGATTTTAGCGATGTTCTCAGGGTTCAAGCGTTTGTTTCCCATCAGCGACGTGCAGTTTTTATTTATAAAAATTGACAAGAAACTTCAGGGCATTCCTGACCTTTAGAAAAATATTCCAAACCTGCTCTTGGTGTTAATCTTCTGACAGGACTGCTATATATTTCATTAAATATTGCCACTTTTAGTTTGATATTCATCCCTTAAAAGGAATTTGAGGAAATTCGAGCAGAAAGAAATTTTACAAATAAGTTATGTAATCGTAGATTATATCATTCATCACGTTGACACTTCATATAAATTTATTTATAATGTTTTAAAGCGATGTTCGTTAAAATTGAGATAAAAATATAAAATGCATTTTTTCCGCATAGAGCCTGACTAACACTTTGCAAGACCATGCAATTAAGTTTCTAGGAAACCTTAAGCTGGAAAGAAATTTCACTATATAAAAGTTATCCTTTTACTTGCTTTTAGGTATTCAAAACTAAAATATGTTTTCACAAGTAGACAATATATTTCTTTTTCAAAATTTTTAAAATGCTGGTTAGTGCCAATATTGGTTTTATGCTTACTTTTCAGATTCCTTTAGTATTAACTCTAAATGGAGACATAGTACTAATGGCTATGTATGTATTGCTTTATTTCCCAGAGGTGAGACGGTACAAAACTGAGCCCGATGGAGGAGAAATTTTTCAATAAAACGCAAAGAAATAACGAGTTGATACCAGTGCGTCATAGCGGCTGGAATCTGGTCACCATGACGTGGGTGGAACTAGAGTCAGTCTTGATCTACACGCTTGTGCCTTCGATGACCTTCTCTCTTTTAGGCGTGTTAACCAATCTGTTGAACATCGTTGTGCTCTCCAAGATGGGACTGCACAAGACTACCACTGCTTGCCCTGGCAGTGTCAGATCTAATCTGCAGCATTATAACTGCATGGGGGGTCCTCTGCTTCATCACGACGTTTAGAGACATGCCTAGTCTCCCTTTCGTCTTTACAGAAATAGCATCAGAAGTAGGTGGAAGCTTCAGGATTTATGTCACCAGGACTGGAGGCATGCTTACTGCTTTCATTACTGTTGAGCGATGTCTGTGTGTGGTTGCGCCACTGAAGGTTAAACGCATCATCACCCTTTCTGTGACACGCGCCATTGTGATTGTCATCTTTGCCATTACTGTACTGCCCTCTATTGCCTACTTTTTTGGGATACTTTGGCGTGGAAATTCTACCCCCATCTTAACAACACCTTGATAGGAGTGGTCCATAATAGTCGACCTGTGGTAACTTCTGTAAATAAAATCAACGGTTTTGTGTGCGGGTTCGGATACCTGTTTATATCCTCGCTC
Source organism: Elysia crispata (assembly GCA_033675545.1). Classification (NCBI taxonomy): domain Eukaryota; kingdom Metazoa; phylum Mollusca; class Gastropoda; family Plakobranchidae; genus Elysia; species Elysia crispata. Next base: position 576,942 of record JAWDGP010003572.1, read on the forward strand.
ATCATTTTTGCCTGCACAATATTCTTAATCATTGTTCTCTTTCGGAGTCATAAGTGGCGACGGAGCTTCAACTGTCAGGACAGGTCTACGGACCAAAAGTCTGCAGGGTCAACGAAGGAGATCAAGCTCATCAGGATGGTCACTGTAATTGCTACTATCTTTATCCTCGGTATGCTTCCAGGGATGTCAGTTCTGTGATGTATGGCTATTCTGCCGATTCAGTTCTCATTACGAGGCCCTTTTGCTCCTTTTTATGTCTTTTGTACCTTTTTGGCAAGCGTCACAGAAGCAACCAACAACAGCATAAACTTCGCGTATTACACTATGGGAACAAAGTTCAAGTCTACATTTCATAGGTTAATTGGTTTAGAAGAAAAGGGGGATAAAAAGGCTAAACCTAATATGAATTGACTGTATTATATATATATATATATATATATATATATATATATATATATATATATATATATATATATATATATATACTGCCCTTGTCAATAAAGATTTGGTTTAATATGCTTCCTTAACTTTTGTGATCCAAATGATACTTCTGGTATTT
>JAWDGP010003572.1:587500-600000 GCA_033675545.1 Elysia crispata
TGATTCACTATGTCAATATAATCATGATTGGAATGTGGGTACATCTGTGAGAATAAATATGAGGACTACCCTATTTTGCTGAGATCAGACGAAAACAGAAGCTTTGATCCAAGTTAAAAGTATAGAAAGAGCTTGATAAGGCCAGGTTACTCATTTGTTGGGAATGGCAGCTATGCATAGCAATTTTATTTCAAAAGACTAATTGGTTGATTGGGCTTGGAAAAATGAGACAGTGTGAGCTTAACATTAAAAATATCTTTTTAAGCAAATAAAAATAGAAAAGTTGTGCCAAATTAAAAACTTTACGAACGTTTTATTTTGCACTCGCCTTAAAAATACATGTCTGCAGGCTTCATATATAACAAACATCTTAGCTTGACTAGAATGCACTGCCTACAGCTACCAATGAGAAAAAACATCCCAAAGTGACCAACTTAAGAAATTCGACAGATCCCAGGTATCAACCCCCTCAGTCTTTGGCCCTCAAGGCGCTTTAATGACGAAACCCTGGAACTGTAGAATAGTTAATGACTTTGTAGTAGTATAAATCTAAGATTTTAATAGCCTTGCATATCCTCTCTGGGATTGCAAGTTTTGTATTTTTTGTCAAAACATAGATGTGATTTTTGCTTGGTAGACATTGATATTTGTGGAACTCCTAAATAATCTCAGGATTAATACCACTATTTTGGCAGCCATTAAACTTTCAAGATCTTGTTAAGAACAGCAACATAATCCGAATGCGCATGTCGAAAAGGTTACAAAGTTATTTGATTTTGAGGTCTTCTCTTTTTGGGAAATCGTTACCGACCTGCACAAAGAAACATTACTGTTCAAAGCAACAGGCAGAAAGTGGCAGAGCACCAAATCTCTTCGTAAAAACACGCTAAGATTTGTGGCTAGCTGCACATTGCTTCGTGTATCCTTAACTTTAGTGACATAAATACTTTTTCTTTATATTCATATCTTGTTTTGTTAAAGAGACAGTGACCATGTATTTTTTTGAAACTCAAATCACAAAGTTCTTCTTATTTAGTATATTTTTTTTTGTTTTTACACAATTTTCCGAAATCAGGTATGCTTGAAAAAAAAAGGTGGAAATTATCATTTAAAACAAAGAAAAAAAAAAAAAACGTTTGAGGGCAACAGTAAACTTTTATTGAGTCCATTTTGCATTAAGTTCCTCGCACAATTATATAGAGTGATAGGATTAAATATTCTTTTCCAGATGAAACTCTGGTTCTTTTTATTTTGCATTCATCGCCTCAGTTGTTTAACTGTGATACGGCCTTTGGCAGACTCGAACTATCTATTAACAAGCCAAAAGTTTCATATTACTAAATCTTAAGGTGTTTTTTACTTCTTCATATTTTCTGTGATTTATCATGTGTCGACGCATTGTTGCTGTGTCTCTTTCTCATCAGATTGTTTTTCCTTTATCTTCCCGATATTTTGCATTCATGTAGAGAAGCGAGTCGGCCCATATTTTTTTTACTCTCCTTGATGACTCGGGTAATAGTCGCTCGATCTTGCATCAAAACGATGGTTTCACGTTATAGCATGACTTTTCCAAATATGTCAAAAGGAGACTGTAAAAGACAGTCGGCGGCGTATATTGTTCCTCAAGTAGTTTACACGCTCCTAAGAAAGTTTGCACAAGGACGTCAAAACTACTTTTGTCTCATCAGTGGAGAGTCACTAGAACTTTACGAGAAATACGGGTACAGCGTTGAGCGGAAAAATGGTTGGGAGCAATTTGCCAACGCGGTTAATGATTGATTTGTAAAATGTGACGCAGAGTATGAGAAAACCTTTTTATGGTAGTTCAGCGTCTCCAAAAGAATCTTATCATATCTATACGATGGTGCTGTAGCATTTATGGAATTATTTGACATTAATTACAAAATAATAATTTGCCTTCTTCCAACTTTTCTTCCGCATAATATTGAACTCTCGCTTTATCACACGCATAGTCGAAAAAGGCTTCGGGAAATTATATTGAAAACCTTTTGAATTGTTAATCTCAGTGATTAGTCATAGCGCTTTTAACGAGTTTCTCTGAGAGGATGCAAATGTTACTTGAAAAGAAACGAGATTGAGCGAAAAGACTAAGATAGGGAGGGTGGAATACAAAGACAGAGAGAGAAGGAGAGATTCAAAGACAATGCATATGAGAGATAAAGATGTGAGTGTGTGAGAGTGAGGCATATATAATAATAATTGAGGGATATAGAAAAATGAGAAGTAACTAAAAGAAGAGAAAGGCAGGCAGGCAGATAGTGAAATGATCTTTGGGCTTTAAGAAAGCCTGTGCTAGATGTCATCTAATAGGTTCAACCCTCTCTGAAAGATCACATCATTTCTTTATTGTGACTGCAGTAAATGAGAAACAGATCCGCGGAACTCATGTTTAAACTATATTTTCTTTTGATTTTTCGCGAAGAGCATCAACTCCTTTTTTTATGCTGCTTTTAAATAGCTTTGGATTAACTCGCACATAAAATTATATTCCGAATTTCAGATGAATAAGCGAAGTAGCAATATGTGCGCTTTATACTTGTGCATTTCTTATGTACTTCATAAATTTTGTTTTTCTTCTGTACTTTATATTTTTTGTTCTCCTTTAACACCTTAACAAAAGTGCAACATCTGATATTCATCCCCAAATCCTTGCCAGACGGAAACTGAACTTGTGATGCAAGAGTTACTGGGTCTCTCTCTCTCTCTCTCTCTCTCTCTCTCTCTCTCTCTCTCTCTCTCTCTCTCTCTCTCTCTCTCTCTCTCTCTCTCTGTCTCTCTGTCTCTGTCTCTCTCTCTCTTGGAAGCCAAATCCCTAGGGACTTCATTATTATTCCTTACATAGGGCAGTGACCCACAGTTTCTGATGAGCAGGGTAATTACTGGGTAAAACATGTAAACAGAAGGAATAACTCATAAATAATCAAACATACAATGATCATTCGGGGATGCCGAGTGACGTCTACGCCCTTTTTCATGTAGACCAGCAGTGGACGACTCACATGCCATCCTTTGATACCCATGACTGGTTAATAATATTTCGGTATGTAGATTGAAGGAAAACATATTAGGACAATGCCTTCTTGCCCTTTTGCTTCTTTATTCCCAAGCATAATTTCGCTAAATTGCCAAATCGCTCCTTGAGTTCAACAAAAGTTGTGTCCAACTGCAGATCACATGATGAAAGGTTTCGCAAATTAATGTTTTTTTAATGCTGTGATTGGTTAAAGTTTTTTTTAAATTACACCCATGGGTAAAAACTGAAACAGTTTTTTTTTTACGCCTATCTGGCTTGAGCTGTTTTAGTACCGTACTTCTTTACACATCTATTGTTAACCTGACGCCATATTCCCTACTTACGATTCCTCAAAAACTATGCATCCAGGCGAATAGGTGGTTTTTTTATATAAGTTAAATTATATTGAATGGTGCTGGGGCGAAAGGGATATTGATTAGTAATTGTAAGCGCAGCAAGTCTGTTATTTAAGTATCCCTTTATAAGCTTATTAGAAGGATTTTAATTTTCACAAAAAATGCTTAGCGGTACACTGCCCCTTTTTATGTGAGGGACAAAGCACACAGTAAGGAGTATCATTTTAAAAAGAGTGAACATGAAAATGATTTTAGAATTTTTTTTCTGTAAAGTCGTCTCTAAGTTAAGACAAAGAAAAGATAAATATATTTTGTTCAATTGGAATTCGTTTCAACTTAGTTAGTTATGATGTCATTACCTTATAAGTGCTCTTAAATCGGATGAGTCAAAAATATTTCCTTTTCTTTATTGCATTTGAGAAGGCTGTAGCGATTCAGTTCTATTCTTCTCTGTTTTCGAGCTCTTGGCTATTCAAGCTTTTTATCTTTTTACTCAACTATGATCATTAATGGTGAACAAGGTGTGTGTAAAATAGACTACTCAAATACAAACAACTGTAAACAAGAGCAACAATACACAGAACTTTTTCATTATGGTAGGCTCAGTGTGGCTCCTTAAATATAATAACCAACCTTTCCACGAGGATTCCTAATCTTCATTATTTTTTTTTTTGCTTTTGTTGTTATTGTGTCTTTTTTTTTTCTCTGTTTCACAAAATGTGGGCTATAGATTATCTGTTAGAATATATATATATATATATATATATATATATATATATATATATATATATATTATTCAAAATTTAAAAGCTAACGAAAGGCAGACTTATCAATAATTTTAAACTCAAAAGAAATTACTTTTTTTTTGTCGTAGTGAATATAACTATGCTCTCTATCTTGTTGTCTTCACGGACATGAATTATTTTTTGTTAAGAGAAATGAACTATAGTAAAAAAAAGATTCAGTTTTAAAATCAAAGTGAACAAAATTGGATTTTATTTTAAGTTTACGGGCTATTTAGCTTGCGTTAAAAGACAATGCAATCTAACCTAGGAAACACTTTAATATTTAAGAAATATAATTTATCCCCTCATTAAAGTAACTAGCTACACTCCCTCAGCAGTTAGTGGAAGACTGAGTGGAACACCACGGGATCTAGTTTCTTAAGAATCACACTTCTTCAGAACATATTATACCTAAATTGTTTAAACTCACAATGCGATTCTTCAAAGAGGAATATTACCCATTTAGAAGTCATAAGCTCTGTTCAACAATCAGAGGAATTTGGAAAGAGATCCTGGTCTTATTTCGTTGCAGAATGCATTCACAAAATATTTTTCAGATTCTTTTAAACGCTCATTATCATGTAAGTGCAAATAACAAGAATTCCCGTAAGGCAGGGTACCTCTTTTTTGTTGAATATATAGCCTTATTAGGAGCGTTTACAAGAATCTCGAAATATATTGGAAAAGTATAGAATAAGCTATTTTCCCATAATAAACAATTATAGAATCTGTTTTGAACTGTATTAAATTATGCTCACCTGTAACCATTTGCACTCGTGCTAGTGCTTTTGGACTGTTAAATTAATACACGTAAAATGACTTTCCGACTTTCGCAAATCAACACTTTTGGCTCGAGAGCTGTATTAAAAAATGATTTTTCGATGATCCTAAACCAATGCTTTTCCAGCCTTTTAACAGGTAATGTTCATTAGTGCCAACCCTGCTTATTGATGTGCCAATTTAGCAAATCTTTAAAGCGAACTTCAACAAAACTTTGAGATTTCACTTTAGCAATTATGATGAAAATAAAGATGATTCAAACTTGATTTTAAATGAAATTCTTTATGTCAAACTACGCTGAACACTTGAAAACACATAATTTTGTAATTTTTCAATTTACGAAGCATTTCGAAATCTTGTAAACACTAATCAAAAAGCTTTGTAGATACAAGCAAAAACTGTTGACAGAACTTCCATCTTGAAGGAATTCATACACAATCATATAAACCTACCTGCAGACAAAACAGTGTTTGAAAGAATCTATATATAGATCGTGATTTTACAAAATTTACTAACTACTCTTATTTAAAAATTGTAGGCCTCGAACGAAGATGGATTCTATAAATATAGATGTAGATAAAACAGGGTAGAACAACCAAGTTCTAAATGAATAATCTAGACAACAATTATGACTCATGCCAAAGTATTTGTTGTACATAGATATAACTCTCTGAAAATCTTGATGTTTCATGATTGTATAGTAACTGAGTTCATTCCCAAGTACCTACAATTTAAATCCTAATTACTTTTTAGAATTATCAGTGATCACACAGATTTCAATTACTGTGCAGAGCATCCCAAATAGCCTCTACTGTTAGGTAATTTTATTTTTTTGAAAACACGTTTACTAGCTTTTATAATATTTCGATCGTTTATCCCTTTTTTAGATCTGCATCTAAAATTTCAGGATTCATTTTCGATCTAACTGTAACCATTCTAGATTAAACTTTATTCGGCCAAAAGACATTTTGGGAAACTTGTTTAGGAAATAAATGCTCTTAGGATAAAGTTGAACAATATTATGAAACATGCAAAATTAATTACCATGTCAAGATTTAATGGGATTTCCCAAAGACTCGTGATTTTTTGCATTCACACTAATTTGGACTGAGAAACCTCAACCATTTAAAATGCGCAGACTTCACTTCCAATGCTTAGTGATGGGCTTACAAAGCGCTACACGTAGCACTGCTTTTTTAATGAACAGGTGGGGAAGGCATTTTTATGTAAAAAAAAAATAATTTTATTATCGTTGTAACTTTTATTTTTCGTTCGCAGCTGCTCAAAATATCTTTTGTTATATTGAGATATATCTGTGTCTAAAACGAAAATGTGTAGGTCTGGATCAAGACTTAATTATTATGTAAAGGATTGGCCTGTAAATCTAAATTTATTTAAGCCTCGCACTGTTTTTCTTTTTAAAGCAAGAAAGAACTTTTCAATAGCGAGATATTAAGAACCTGCCGTATCCAAGGTTGCTAAAGATACTAAATGCATGAATTTCTAGATTTAGAGGATCAACTAACTTTTCATTCTTTCTGAAGAAATTTACATGGGCAGTGTTTCAATGAAGTGCAGAATTGCTTGCTCTTGAGGTCAATCAGCTCATCATCTGTTATAGTTCTCCTGGTATAATTATTTTATGCGTGAAAACGACAGAGAGTCATCTTAACGAAGCCAATTGACCTTAATAATGCTCGCATTGATTGGTTGTTCTTCTACAAAGAAATGAACGCGTTAAATGAACATAAAATGCCCGATGGCCAACAGTGTCATTTTGTCAATGATCGCTTGAAAAAGCCGTATAACCGAAAAAGCAGCAGATTTTTTCGTTTCAATAATATTTAAAAAAAAAAATCAAACTAAGTAAAACTATACTGAGAACTTTGTGGCCTTCCTATGAATGTCTAGTTCTAAGAGCACAAAGTTTCCAAGCCATTCTTTACAATAATAGATAGATATGGAAAAACTGCGAATGGTTCTTAATGCTTCTGACGGCTGTAGAGATTGCATTACTTTAACTAGGTGTCATATCCTTCATGAAATAGCTCTTTACACCTAGACAGATCTAAGTGTGTCTAGTCTATAACACTGAGATTCTGGACTCTGGGATCTTTCCCACCCAATTTGCAATTATATGTTTATGGAGTCCAACTAGTGCATAATATTAGACATAGAAAGTACAAACACTTATATTAACTGGTACATCAGGATCTGGTTAATGTCATTGATTAAACTTATCACCGAAATCTTTTAAAATTTCCGGTATATCGCTTTATACAGTTTTCGAGTTTGTTGGAAAGTTTATTATCACTGATATAGGAAGCATATTCTCATAAAAATAAGAAAGCAAAAATCAAGTTATCTTCATTTCATCACAATTTGAGGCCTTGCTTCATATTTTTTGGTTCCCCTTGTATCAACCACACTGACCACAATTGTATTTGTTTTGATATCTGGCTGCGAGTTGCTCAATATGGCTTGGTAATTTTTCATGCTCAGACCAGTAACTCACTCAAGGACTACGTGGGAAACTCGAGTAACAAACGGATAGTCCGGTTTGTGTCTGGGTCAATCTGTTCTTTTCTGTGCCGAAACATAAAAGAGTGTTTTCGCAGAATTTATCAGAAGCCGGGACCGGATGATTCATCTAAAAAGATTAATCTTTCTATCTCAGTATCTGGTCTGTTTAGGAGCACCACTAGGCTGTCCATTCTTTGACTTATTTCCTCTCCTGGGAGAAGTTGATGTGATCTTATTTACAGTCAGGTCTGAACAATTACGCTGAAATGTATACAATCATGTCACGGTTTAGCGAGTATTTGAACACCAGACCTGAGTTGAAGTGTGTAATTTTGTTTTACTGGGATATTGCATGTATTAGTAGAGAGCGTTTCGTACTTGCTTGTTTTCTGGTTGTGATGCATGGTTTTAAAAATAACAGCAGATCTAATGAAAGAGAGAGAGAGAGAGAGAGAGAGAGAGAGAGAGAGAGAGAGAGAGAGAGAGAGAGAATGATTGATTGGTACTTTGGTATTCGATAACATTAGTAACATTTCACAAGTCGAGAAGCTTGGGTCCTGGTACTGTTTCTTTGGGTCAATTCAGCCCAGAGTGTCCATGCGTGTTTGTGTGAAGAGAAGGTAGCAAATACTTCTCTCAAACAATAAATAGGAGAAAAAAAACTCACCTCAGTATCATTCATGAAGTAAATTGAAGAAGCGAATTTCGCAAAATTTGATGTCCGTCTTAACAGTTATTTTATATACACTTCGGTATTTTCATGGAATGCAAGAAAGGCCAAACATGATATAATTACCAAGTAGCATAATTTAGGTAACGTAATGCAAATCTTAATTAAGAGCAAAATCATAGCATGAGCCATATTTCGATTTAAATTAAAGATTCCATTTTTTACAATTTTTTTCTCTTTTTTTTCTCACTAAAATTGTGCACACAAAAAAATACTTGAGCTTTATCATATCAATTTGACATTGAATTGTTTAAGGAAGACACAATGAGTTTGCTATTGTATGTTTGTGGATTTGTTTAATGTCGGAGAAAAAAAGTAGAAGACAAATTGAGAGAGCAACCTAGAAAAAGATAAGGAGAAGTAAAGAGAGGAGTGAGATAGAAGGAGAGAGACGAGGTGGAAAGCAGGGAGGGAGGGGGGGGGGGGCGTCTCAATAAATGAGCATATTGTGAGTATAACCTTTTGCGTTAGAAAAAGAGAGGCGCTTAAAAAAGCCATAATTCTAGATAAGGAAATCGCCCAGTTTCGCGGAGAACATGGAGTAAAAAAAATCTGGCGTTTAGGGACTTAGTTGATTGCTATTTTGAATCACTGAAGGTTATAATGATCGATTCTTAACGGTTCGCATGAGGAGAAATGTTAGCGAATCAAAATTGAGAAAGGTTGGTTAAATGTTACTTTTGATACAACATAATTGAAAAAACTTGGTTACATGAAACTCGAAAGACAATGATTATATGGCATGTTTATAACATACTTCCGATGGTCTGTGCTCAAAACAACACAGCTTTACTTAGCGGGCATTTGAGAAACAAAGAGCCAAAAAATGAAATAAGATTATCTAGATTTTTGTTCTCATTATACCTCTTTTGATTTAAGACCGTCGTTTGTAACGCAGCGTTCGTGTTTCACAATGATCTAAAGAAATCTAGCTCTAGTTACCGCAAAGGCTACATGGCAGTTGAAAAGTTTGCGCGTTTTAGGAGTGCGATGTTGCTGTCAAATACAGCTGTCGTCTCCAGAGGCTGCACAGTAAATGAATCTTTGCAACCAGGCCCATTGACGTCAGTGGCCGGCGAAGCCTTGTTTAGCATGGGTGTCAGATCGCTTTTAGAGGCAAGAAACTCAGAGCATGGAGATCTTTGCTGGAGGTTCCGCTAGTTAATCGACTGGGGCAGATGATTTTTTTTAATCATTATTTTGTTTCCAGGAAGGCTCATTTAAATTCAGCTAGAGGTGAGTTTGGAGCCTTTATTCTTAAACACATTGAGTAGGTTCGAGATTCAAAGGTTCTGATTTTGGATGAATATTAAAGTGAGGTAATTTTAGCGGAAAAGATACAGCCGTCGATGAGCACAAATATGTTTTAACTAAACGGGTGGACCTACTGTAAACAAAAATATCAATCTTTGTAATGCGCGAGACCTGTTAGCAACATTCCATGAATTACAAAACTTTCATCTACAAAAAAAAAAAATTTAGCATAAGAGCTTGGGAGTCAAGTTATGAATGGGTTTTTCAGGAGAAACCCTTTTTTCCAATTTTTGCTTCCTCTTTTGTCTTTCTGACCTTCCCTTTTTTTCTTTTTCCAAACCTTTATCGTTCTTCAAACTTTTCTTTACTTTAATCTTTGCCTTCTTCTTTTTTCAAATCTTTGCTCAATTTAAGTTAGCCCCATTTTTTTCTCGCAGTCTTCTCTATTTAAGCAAAATTCTCTTTCTTTCATTTCTGACCACTTATTTCATTATGAAGAGGTGTATAGGTTTAGCCTACATCTTTATCGTATATTGCAAAAACTCAAAAGAAAATCTTGGCCGATTATAGTAAATATCAAAATACCTGACCAAAAATCGGAATCAAAGAATAAATATGCTTGAGAGATTTCGTTAAGATTTTTATTGACTCATCTTTTAAAAACTGCCTAGGCTCACTCGCAGGCCTATTTTGCAAATCATGCAACACGTACTGCTATATTTCATGAAGATTTATCAGTGCTTTTTGAAGAAGACACAATTCCGTAAACCTAAGAGTGTGCGTGTTTTATGATCTCCTCCAGTGTGATTAGTGTCCGCAAAGACCAGAGAGTGGACTCACTAATTAGGTGTTGACTGTTGGCTAATTCACGACGTGTTTGCGGCCAGGTTCGATCCAGCGCGAACCATTTATCACTTATTGATAGCTGTGTGATGTAAAGGCTGTCAGGAGATAGATTGGAGCATTATTTTTAGGTCTCTGAAAGGCCCGATATACGACGGTCCTCAGGGAATACAAGCGGCTTCTTTATTCGCGCGAGTTTACTGTGATGACTCAATAATAACTGACTCCACGCCTCATGGCCCTTGAGAGCTTTTGTAAGAATGTTTTCATGTTATAAAAGTACGGCAATTTGACTGTCATATCAGATTCATGACTCTGGGTATGCGGTAACTGTGAAGACATGTCTCTAAGAAAAAAATTAATATCCGTCCATGCATATTTGTCAACTAAACTATAAAATTATGGAAGTCCTCATTAAGTGGTTAGTGTTTTTAATAGGTTTCACTTCCCCTTCACCTTTGCCCTCTGTAAAATTTGTCCAAACTAGAACATAATACGACCATAATTATGAAGGCCGATATCTATAGATTAATAAGATTTATTCATAAAAACACGATAAATGCTCCATGAGTTTGAAACCCAGCCGTTCAGTCCTTTCCTGTTAAGAAAAGTATGCTGCCTTCCTTGACTATAATTATACGAGCAATGTTAACCATGTGGTATTTATTTTCTTCAATTCCGATGACACAGAATATATGATATTTTTACCACTTAAGGCGAATGGAAAATCTAAAGAGAAGGAAGCTACTCAGAGCATTATTATTAGATGCTCTGCCCTCTAGCATCAGACATGCGCAATCAAATAAGAGAAGTGAGAGAGGGCCACACATTACAGCCAACGGCCCCACCAGAAGCAATCTATAGATAAGAAGGAGAAAATAATTAACTCCCTATGGTTTCACATTGGCTTATAATGATCAAGTAAAATAGCAACACAAATAGGTGGCAAAATCAATGCTAAAATGCATTAGTCATAGCTGGATGGGTTCCCTAGATGTAGTGACTTTACTCTCAGTGGTTTTAGGTCATAGGCTGAGCATGACAAAGTTCAAAGTCCTTAAAAAATCAATAAACTTTGAGCATGTCGTATTCAGCCCAGGCAATTTCTGATTTCTCTTTATCTTTCGATTGTATGCAAGAAAGCACCATCAAACGTTGTATTGGTCATTTTCTTGTAGCTCACCATTCAATCTATACAATGAGAACTTCTGGAAATAAAGGACTCATTCTTTCAAAATCTCGAGAGGATTTGCTTAAAACAAACAGACGAGAAGCAGACAACGATAAGACAAAAACTGATTTTTATGATATTTTCTGAAGCTTTTGAAACTGATATATCCTAGGACATAGTTATAAGAAGGTTATATTTTGAGCTTCTCATAGAATCCAATTTGTGCCTTATACAGTGATTTAATGATAAGGTTATTGTTCTACCTACCGGCAGTAAGAAGTCGAATATCTATAACAAACAAGGTTTGCCTGTTTTAAGTACCTAAAAGTAAATAAAAATTGAAATAAATACATTTCTTAAAATGTTAGATCTTTTAACACTGAATTCTATGACGGATAACTAAAGGTAATGTGGCGGAGGAATGCAAACCACTTCATAGGTCTATAAAGTAAGAAATAGTACAATTTTTTTGTTTATGATAACTCTCAGTTCAACTAATATTACAATGAAATAATTTACAGTTCTTTTTTGCTCGAACATTTTAAAATGCATTTCTTTACATAATTATTATGGAATGTGCAATCAATGGCATTAAAATTGGCTTTAGTTTTGACAATGCTCGTTTTGCAACGCACTTAGTTTTATCACAAACTGGAAGACTGATTGCTTGGCAGCTTGACTCATGACAACCTCGCGAGTGACTAACAGTAGCTGTTTTCAGGGCGAGGGTTAGTCATGCTCCACTGATGCCTGAATGCCTGTGAGAGTGGCTTCTTTTTCAAGCATGCATTTTATTCCTTGTCTTCATCACAAATCTTAAGCACGACATGCGTTTCAGTGAAACAAAATTGTATTCTTTTTTTTCCTTGAATCAATTTTGAAAGAGTCATTCAAAGCTAAAACATACACTTTGACTTTGCACTGGCAGTCAAATATTGACTAACTGACAGCCTGAACAGCATAATCTAAATGTGAAGGATATGACAAAATACTTTTAATTGATCTTAATTTTCAGAAGTTCTGT
>JAWDGP010003572.1:605000-732499 GCA_033675545.1 Elysia crispata
TATGCTTGTATGTCTTTCTTTCTGTCTCTTCCCTCATATATTTCTCTCTCTCTCTCTCTCTCTCTCTCTCTCTCTCTCTCTCTCTCTCTCTCTCTCTCTCTCTCTCTCTCTTTTTCCCCTTATCTTCTCCATTTCCATTTCCACTCAAATTATCTTTACATCTAGCTCGCCGTCTTTCCGCAATCCAAAATTTGTTTCCCAAATCATTCAACCTCCTAGTCTCCTTTGTCAAATTATTCTAGCCCTATGCTCGTGTTATTTTTAGTGCTGTCAATAACATCGCCCTCTGATTATAATGGATGATGAAAAAATAATCTGTGGGCCTCGAGGCTTGGTTACCTCAGACTGGTGTCATTGCCTGTGAGAAATAAATCTCGATAATGCTGGCAAAGGAAGCACAGAACGAAGTAACCTGGAAGACTAAGGGAGAAAAAATTAATGATAAAAGACGTCCACAAATTATACGAAGGAATAGTGGGGTGTCACTGTTGGTTCTTCATAGCCTGAAGACAGAGGAGACCAAAGTTTTTTACCAACTCTGAATGGTGAGTTTTACATCTTTTATGCATACCTAGGGCAACATGTCAGACCAATACCTGTAGGTATTTATTTGCGACCCAGAAATCACTCTAAGGGGTAGGTTACATTTCTCAAAATTTTGTGATTACGTGACTTCAATGCTAGAGGCACTTTTCCTAGAAATTGGCAACTGCACACTTCTTAATGAACTTTTCCGAATATTGTTTAGGTTAATATTTAGGTAAGGAGCTGTTCTATATATTTTCATATAAAATTTTGTTAGCTCACGTTCACATCCACATTCGCGTGCGTTCATACAGTTTGATCATTTAAATTCATTCGCCCACTTATTTAAGTTCATTTAAAAACAGAATAAGCAAAGTACTTGTATCTAAAAGAAAAGTAAATGTTGAATCTATCTATTTATCTATCCTTTCATCTGTCTATCTATAAAGTATCTATTTGACTATTATCTATCAATTTGCTTTTTCAATCTATCTATTTATTCCTCCGTCTATCTATCTATCTAACTATTTATCCATGTATCTATCTTCCTATCTATCTATATCCATTATTAATTTTGTTCTTTTTCCATTAGTGAAGCATACTTTGAAACAAAATCTTGTGAATCGCCTCATGATGGATTGATTCGTCACTTGATTGACTGATGGACTGTATCAGTAGATTACAAAACTAATACATAATAAATCATGACATCGCGGCAAAGCTTGTTTATAATGCACCTCTGGAGCAGCGTGGCTCAGTTACTAGCGCCACGGACTCATATCAAGACTTCGTATGTTCGATCACTACATTGCTCGTATGTTTTTGAAAAAAAAATGTTTAAACATAATGTTTATAAGTCCACTAGTCATAAAATAGGCTTATGGCTGCAGTCATAAGCAAAATAGATTATGGCAAATCCTCGCGTACACTGTAAAGGGTCTCCGGAAGGTAGTGGCAACGATAAAAAGTTTTCAGTTTGCAAAATGCAGTGAAAAATGTAGCATCATAGTCTAATTGTAAGCACTCGCTTCTTTTGGTTAAGATCACAAAAATTTAAGATCTGGTAATGCCAAGTTTTTGGTGGAATGAAGAATCAATTTTAGACGAACCGGAACATTGACAAATGTTTTTGAGAACAGTTGACTGAATCAATGTGATTGGTTTGGCTTTCGTGAATCATAAGGTTTTATATCATAAGTTTCAAAGAGACGCAACGTGTTTTGACATTTAACCTAACTGCTTAGAGCGAGCGAGAGAAAAACGAGAAAAAAACCGCAATAACAGTCTTTTTGTCTTGATTATGATTTCGATTCGCGATGCGCTTTGGTAATTTTTTATAAATGGCTTGCAGCGAGAGAAAGAAACCACGTAAAAATGCAATAAAGATGTTTTTGTCTTGCTTGTGATTTCAATTTTCAATAGCTTGAACGCTTGAGACCACCCGCCATCTTATCTTGAGGGCATCACGTCCGGCATCTGTCTTGCTCCGTTTCTGTGAGAGCAATTTCGAAACACTTACTGGCACCCGCCTCTTACTGATCCTCAAGCAAGAAGAAGGAGCTCTTCCTTCAATTCCGGTATGACTTTCTCCTGCCATCAGGTTGCATTAGAAACCTCTGCTATATTCATTATCTGATTTTTAAACATGGTTATTCGGTTATTTGTTGCCCAAAACTGGAGAGATATAAGGAAAATAATTTTATAAAGTCGACCCTCGTACTCTTAGAAATCAATGAAGACTTTGTAATAATTCTGATTTGTTCTCTATTACTGATTTCAGGCATGTCTAAGAAATTCATAGTTTTTTTTCCTAAACTTGAGAAAAATCTTTTCGTTCAAAATATGGCTACTGCTTAGAGAGTTTTGACTTTTTTATTCCATCAAAAGCAAAATTTTCTGATAGAAATTCGATTCTCTGAGCAGCATCTTATATAATGAGTAGAAAAAATGTGGCGAATGCAGCTTCAATGGTTTTGCAAAAAAAAACATTCATTTAAGACTGTTTTTAAGACGAAAGTAAGCGTTGATAAAATTAAAAATGAAAAAAAAAAAAACCAGAAGAGAGGGGGGAAAAGAGATCTTACAAAATGATTTCAATGCTTTCATTTCCTCACTCACTACTGACTAGCTTGATGCTTTAGCGCTGTCGAAGCATAGCATAACAGACAGCACAAGTAGAACAAATCAATGGTGCACAAATAGTCTCATCCCGTTTCCACAGGCTACTAACAAGCTTCAGAAACAGGTATAACAAAATCTCAAGCTTGGCTGATTGCTGCTATTTAGGGTCACTTCAGTGCAGCTGTTTTCATTACTTAGACACCGTTCTAAAAAATAAAAAGAAATACTCATTTTGCCAAACTTAAAATCGATGAACCTTTTAAGTTTGGAAAGAGATTTGAAAAGGTAGTAAATTGCCAAAGGTCTGGCAGTCGTGAATGTTATAGAATAGAAAGCAAAGAAATCTGTTCGCTACCCTTAGTGTAATACTTAGCCTAGTGTAATCGTTTGTTCACCATCAATGACTTCGACCTGGGAGGTTCTAGTAGTCCTGCTACTCACTTTGTCTCTCCCCCTCTCCTCTCTCTCTCTCTCTCTCTCTCTCTCTCTCTCTCTCTCTCTCTCTCTCTCTTTCTCTTTCTCTATCTCTCCCCCTCTCTCGTGGTCCCTCTCTCTACAACTTTTTTTTATCCCCATGTCTTATTCTATTCCTGTGTGTGTTTCTCTCACCAGCTGAAGTTAAATTAATCAAAACTGAATGGTGAAGGCACCAGGCTGAAAGGCATTTCAATGTGTTAATCATTGAGGTCATTTACCTTTCACTGACAAGATGCATATATACGCGACATTCTATAGGAACAATTTAATTTTCTAGTGAAATAACCGCGCTACATGAATTAAGGCTAGAAAGCTCGATGGATATTAAAAATAATTTTGGCGTAGGGAAACACTAATGATTTATTGCTGCTTGAAGAGAAACCTTGTCGAAGCAATAGAATACTGCAAATGTTTTCATTCAGTTGTATTATTCTTTGTTATAATTATTAAATAAAATAGGTAGGTTAAGAACCCTGATTCATGGGATTGTACTAAGCTTAATTTTCAAATAAGTGAAAAAGCTAAAGATGTTGTTGGAATAAAACTTTTTAGCAAAATATGAACAAACATTTATTGTAATGAACTATTCTTACATACTTTTCTAATCAGATGATGAAATTTAATTTCTGTTCGCTTAAATCGATGACTAGTGATGACATTGCAAGCAAACGACAAAAAAAGTATTCAGCAAAATCATCTGTTGAAAGGTTTTTCACGAGTTCATGAGACCAAAATCTTGAAATGATTAACAGAGATTTTTAAAAGCAGCATGTAAATAGATTTTTAGACCCATTGCTTCTAAGCTCTTTTGATTACAGACTTGCAATCTATTTTTGCCATGATCTTTTGATGTTATCTTAACCAGATGTTTATCTTCATCTCCAGTTCTTCATCCAGAAGCTCATTCATTTTTTTTAAATATTCCTATTAATGGAAACAAGCTGTCAAAAAGCGATAAGGCGTTGCTCTAAGGACTTTGAGATTCTATTTTCTCGCAAAATCAACAACTCAGAGGAAATGGACAGGTTGATGACGTGAAAAGATAACCGCATCTGTGTGCCCATGATTTCATACGCGATGAAGCACTGAAATTAAGATCGTCTCATTTTATGCGTTCATCAGATTCTTTTCAGATGCCGAACAAATTCAATGTCCCGCTGGCTTATGGGATTTCATAAGGAAGACAAGGTTACCTCTTTTAAAGGTAATACATCTGAACTTTTTCCTTCCAGGTTTTTTTTTTCTTAGCTAGGCTTCACCGACCGATGCCTTAGAATGTAAACTGAGAATACTGCTGCTACGTTATGAGTAAGTTTCTGGAGAAATGATTGAACAAATTCTTATTTCATTGCTTTTGAATTAAAAAAAAAAGGGTTTAATCTAGAAAGTTTATGGTTAGAGTCAGTTTGACCCTTTAAAACTGCGCACCAAGGCATAGCATAACAGATACAAAAGCAGGCAATTTTGAGTCCTTTGAGCAACACATTGCCTTGATATTGCTAGTACTCTATCTTCATGAGGCTCGACACTTCGATTTGAAAAATAAGAACGATTATGTTTGGAGGGATGGGAATGGGGTTGGATGGGAGTGTATCCTGGAAAATATCGATTTTGCTTCTCACGGGTTTGATTAAAATATCAGTTTACACGAAGAGAGGCTCATATTAGCTTAATGCCAGGCCTAATGTATTGAGTGTATATTTGCCCCGCATGTGCTTGGTTTTCCTTACATTTTGCATTTTCATCACACAATTAAAACTTGTCCTACTGCATTTTGCACTGGGTCATATGGAATACAAATTGAACCGATATTCATAACTAGGTATAACAAGTAATATAAAAGTAATGCTTTGCTTGGGAATTGGATAATTGTGTCTCAGTTTATCAGATGATCTCTGTTGAACGTAGCCTCCCCCCCCCCCTCTCCCTCCTTTCCCCCATATATATACATTTTTTTTTCAGGAAATTTTTTTTTATTCTAGTAAAATTTTCTATTTGCTTAACTCTAGATCTGGATTTAAAATAATGGTTAAGATCTCATGTAATTAAAAGAAATGAAGGATTGAAATAGCAGGAATAAAAATTTAAGTTAAATTTATTAAATGTTCGATGTGTATCGCTATGTGTTCCCAAATAAATAACGAATTACAAAGACTGCTTTTCTAGCTCTTAATGTTACTATTCTTGCAACATTGCAACCTCAATGTTGGAAAATTTTCTCACTCGTCCACATTCAATAAATATATAAATAAATAAAACATTAGATATGTTGCATGTAACTTTATTCTACGATCTAAATGTGGTCCGCATCAGTAACTTAGGAAGGAAAATCTAAGCGTTACAGAACTAAATCTATATATAGCTACAATAACTCAGTCTACTTTTAAAAACATTGATTCAAAAAATTTAGGTAATTAGAAAAACATTTTCAGATATACCAAGAACTGAGCAGGGATAATACATAGTATTCGAACAAAAAAAAGATACGGAAATTACGACGACACGGGAAGTGGTACTTTAAATCAAAATACAAAAAATAATCATTGTCAGTACAAACTAGCCTGTCATAGTGAATGTTAGTTGAATTTTAACAAATTGTTTTGGTTCAAAAGATGTCTTTTTCTTTCTGATTTCATGTCCGCGACAGAAAGAATCTTCTGACTTTTAAAGAGAAATATTATCTGACATACGGTGAACGATGAAGTCAGATTTTTACTCGATTAAAATATCATTTGCAGATTTTTTGAGCCCGAAGGCATTACTCGAAAAGCATGTTCAAAATGTTTAAGTTTAAATGTTAACTGTGAAAAATAAATAAACAGAAAGACATAATGAACTCAGACATTGCTTACGTATCGTGATTCAATTCTCTATTAGAACGAAAAATACGTGGGATGGGTTAATCCTATCTCCACAAAATACAAGAAATACAAAGTGCGAAATAAAGTGCAAGCCAATTTTAAAATAGGAAAAAAAAAACATGAATGTATGAGCAAATCTATAATCTGCAGACCTTAATTATTGCTTTTAATACACAAAACAATTCCAATTAGTGTTTCATAATTCATAAATATATACAATAATTATGAAACACACAATTCAACTCAGTGAAATATATCATAATTTATTTTTTAGGGTCCGCACGTATGTTTTATACCCTTTTTTCTTCTTGAAGATCCATGTCCACTCCTATGCTCTTCTTCTTCTTCTTCTTCTTCTTCTTCTTCTTCTTCTTCTTCTTCTTCTTCTTCTTCTTCTTCTTCTTCTTCTTCTTCTTCTTCTTCTTCTTCTTCTTCTTCTGCTACTACTACTACTACTACTACTACTACTACTACTACTACTACTACTACTACTACTACTACTACTACTACTACTACTAATACTACTACTACTACTACTACTACTACTACTACTACTACTACTACTACTACTACTACTACTACTACTACTACTACTACTACTACTACTACTACTACTACTACTACTACTACTACTACTACTACTACTACTACTACTACTACTACTACTACTACTACTACTACTACTACTACTTCCACCACTCTTTGTCTCTGACTCCCATTGTTCCTTTCTCTCTCTCTTACACTTTCTGTTTCTCTCATTTTCTCTTGCTTTTCTACCAATTTTTCTGTTGCCAAATCCTCCACCATTTCATCAACTTCAACTTAAACGCGTCGAAAGTCAAATGATTAATTTAATAAGATTTGCTCTGCAAATACTATTCGTAGTTAATAAAATGAAGAAAACATTTAACTGAACACTCATTTTCTAATGAAATAAAAATATTGGAAATGGTGAAAAAAGCAACAGCAAAATATGAAATCAAAACATGTAAATGATCTAAGTTTTAAATGTCAATGCATAGGCTGCGGAAGCATATAATCATTGCAGGATATGCCACGCTTTTAGTGAAGCAAGCGATAGAATCTTGAAAAAAATCAATACATTCTTTAATGACCAAGACAATGGTATTTCTATAAGCACTAAACAATCTTCATTTGGAAATGTCACGTATGAATCACAACCAGCGCCAAGGAAGAAAACCTTCATTGTTTCAAATATAAACGATATATTTTTGTTAGTATTTCTTCAGATTGAGTGAAACAAGTTGTCATTTACATGCAGAAAAATAAAATACATGAAAAAAAAATGGTTGCAGAAATAGTATATTAGTATTGAACACACTTAATACACGTGGTCGTGGTGCATTTTATTTTATTTTTATTTTTTTTTACGTTTTAAAGACTGCTGTGAAAGGCAGCCTAGGCATAATGACTAAAGTCAAATTTTGACTAGAAGTATCTTTTACTTCAAAGGTAAAAATACTTTAGGTCAGCACTTATTTCCAGCTATAATTCATTTTTTATGTTAAAAAAGGAAAACGACGTTATTTGATAGATTTCACTCATCAGCGATGACTAAAAAAATAGTGTAAGAAACGTATGTCTGCATAGTCCTAGGTGCCTCGTAGAATATTATGGTAATTTATGTGGTAATTAACGTTCTTTCAATGGTGATACAAAATTATGTACAGTGTGAAATAAAGCGAGGCAGTTGACTGTTTCATGCAATGTGTGTATAATTTTCACGAAAAACTTTGATCGTTTAATATTGATGTTTGCTTTTGGAATAGATGAAATAAATTGGAATTACTCTGTTGTCAATGGTATAACACAGGAAATAATATAGTCCTTAAAGAACTTGAGAAGGATGACTGTAACACCTCAAGAAATCATCTTAAAATCTTAGATCTCATCAATAGCAAATATAATGGGATAATGTATTTTTTGCATAATGCTGTCGTATATAAAATCTCTTACAATTCCTGAGATGTGTATAATGATGTATCATTTTGTAATGAAAATACATAATGTTTTTTAATCATAAGAATTTACTGTAGTGCTTTGAAATTTCAATGTTTAGATAGAGAGAATTTTCCGAAGGAAATTACGTTATAAAATATTCTCAAGCAGTACCCTCAAATATTATCGCAAAGAAATAACGGTATGAGAGGGTCACAGAAGAAAGATGATCTGCGCTTTATGTTTCATATCATTAAGTCTACAGCGTCTATGATCATAACTTTATAAAACGATTTCACCTTTGCCAAGATGGAATAGACACACTGAACAACGTCTCGAGCGCGGCAAGAGCATGATCTATGTCCTCACTCATGTCTGAGCCAGCTGTATCTGCGGCGGCTGGACTTTGGAAGGAACTTGGCTATGAACTTGCTCGCGCTCATATTGCTTTTGGGAAATCTGGAAGGAGATGGGCTCGAGTGGTTGCTGACCAGACTTGGGTCAGACGCTGAAGGTTGCGATGTCATCATAAAGCCGCTAGGCTGTGTTAAAGTTTCCGGATGAACTTTAATGGTCTGGCCAGGCAAGAATCCCACGGCAGGTGATGTGCTTACGCCAGCGGCTTTTGTGGAAAATACAGCTTTGCCGTTTGGTTTGCCCCCATGCCTTCCTCCGTCTGAAACATTAGCAGTGCTGCTGTTGACTTTACTGGTCACGTCTCGTTTCCCCGCGAAGCACGATCGAACTTTACGGCTCTTGCTACTGCAGCTGCTTTTCGGAATGCTGGAAGTCTGGTGATTTTTGACACAGTTTTGACAATCCTGGTCCGCACAGTCTGAAGATGCGGAGTTGGCCAGTACTGGTTTAACCGTTTGAAGGTTAAGCGCATCGTTGTGTGAGAAAACAAAAGCCTCCATGTTTGTTGTACCGGTCAGTGGAGAAGGCGATACACGTTTCAAAAGGTCATCGTCTAGCCCTATCTCTTGCATGGAGGTAGAATTTCTAGAGAATTCAGAGCGCTCAGTTATGTAACCCATTTCTCTCGCGGCGCGAGAGGCTGAAGTGGTGGAGAGCGAAGAAACCGATCTCGGGGGCATTGATGAGTATTCTCCGGGGTAATCCTGACCGATTCCTGGCGAAACCGTGCTTGCGGACGAACAATGCAAGTCTTGGCTGGAATCGGTTAGAGACCGGATAACGATTGGAGTCATAGCCAGACCGCTGGCAGCAGTCGCACAACCTGGTACAGTGGACGAAGCAAGCGAGTCGGACGGTGATGGTGATGATGACGGTCGTATATTGCAAGCAGCGGAATTATGTTGCTGTTTATGTTGGTTCTGCTGCTGTGATGACTGGCCTAGAGCAGTGTTGGTTGCCGAAGCTGTCGTGTGCTGAAGGCGCAGGATCCGGTTGCGGCAAATGACACACCTGAGAGGCAAGCATCGCTGAGAGACGGCCACCTGGATGGTCTTTATGAGACACTTGCGACACACGACCTTGTGACCACATGGAAACGTCTGCATGCAGGCAGGCGCTGCTAGGCACACGACACACTACAAAGAAACAGAGGGGAAAGCATGAGTGATTTTGTAATCTGTTTGAGGGTTATTGTTTCAACCACCAGCAACACGTGTAATCATTGGAAACGGATTTCTCGACACTTTCAAGAATATATTCTTTTACAAATGCAAGAAAAAACCCCCAGAAAAATTGCAAATATCGATGAGATAGGAATCCGCAGTGTTTTGCAAATTGGTTTACTTAGGAAACAAGTTACACATGTACATTATTGAGCTTTATACAACAAAGTAAAAAATACAGTGTCTTGATTTATGTACCTATGTCACTGAATTTCTCTCTGTCAATCCCCCTCCGATTCTTTATATACATCTCTTTCCTCTTTCCCTCTGTCATTGTGATTCTCTTGCTCTTCATGAATGTTCTAAAAATAAAAGTAAAGAAAAAGTAATTCAACGCCACTTACCTCTTCTTCTAAATTCAATTTCGCATGACTTTCCGCTTCAGGCTCTCCCATTTTAGACAGAAGTTTATCCTGAAAAGGAAACCATTTACAGAAGTAGAATTTTTTAAATGAATTATACAAAAGTGTAATAATCAACATTAATTAACAGTCATTTCATTTTTTACAAACGAGCAGATTAACACGCCATAAAATTTAATTGCAATTAGATGAATTCAAATTTAAGAAAAATGGCCAGGATATTAATTCACTCATTTCTAAACATCATTACAACTGTGTATGCGCTTTTAAACGTTTAACATCAATTATTGCTGGTGTTGATAAAAGCTTAGCCTTGTAACCATGGTTTCTGAAGCTAAATTGAACAACTTTATTGATTTAAAAATGTATCGAGTTGAGAATCTCGTCAAGTCCAAATAGCTATAAAACTAAAAAAAATTATGAATTGCGTGCATTTATAAGACTTACATAATGAAAAACTTTTCTATGTTGGCTGCAATCAAAGCCTCGAGAATTTCTACTTACATTTGTGCATTTCTACTTTCTTGTCTTCATTCTTTCCAATTTTTAATAATATTAATTTTCACTTTGTAATGCTTAGACCATCGAATTTTATATTTTAAGAAAATATTTCATTAATTTCACATAACTTTTGTTAAAACTTAATAACATTTGCATAATGAACACCAAGATTTTAACCGCTGCATTTTTTATTCATCACTATACCACAAGTTCACTTTACATGAACATTCTAACGATCGTGAATTTCATTATAACCATTTGGATTTCCTTGCTTACAAACGAATTCATTCAAAACAAATGCATGTACAACTAATCAATGTTCTAATGATCCTAGTCTTGTAATCACTGCTTTTACACACAGTAACAAGTTTTCGATTTTTTTCAAACGTTGCAGTGATAATTGATATTTCTCTTTTCCTGGTTATATTTGATTCTAAACTTAATGATTCATTCAGTCATCTCTCTTTCTCTCTCTCTAGCTTGCTTGGCCTAAGCATAAAAATCAATACGCGTGAAGCGTTCAGATGAAATCAAACGTTTTCCCAGTGCTTGCTTTGATAACCTTCCTACCCTTTCCTCCTCAACTGACACTCTTCGATTTCGCGATCCTCTCTTTTTACATAATCAATCATGCAACAAATCGTATTACATATTTGCTATCTTCCCTTAAACAAGAGTTTCGTAATAGCTATGGCAGCACAATCTATTATTTATTAATATCAGAATTTGCTGTCGCATTTGCTGTTTCACTATTTCAAGCAAAGGCTTTAATTCACAATCAGACATAAATAAAGTTTAACTTTATATTTGCTTTCTTCATTACGCGTTTGATCTGAACTACTTGTATAAGTTAACCCACAATCTCCACAAAGCTGAGTATGTGAAAGAATATATTATAACGACTTAGTTTTAAAACTCCTCATAGTGGTAAACTTAGTGTTTTTTTATTTATACTATTTTTATAAAGAGTTTAGATATTATTGAGTCCCTTTTTATAACTCCGCAACGAAGGAAGCGTGGATCAGAGATAAAAGGTTAGGAAATTGTCTTTGAATTTTTTTTTTACTTGTTGATTTTTATCTTTACCTCTTGCAATTTAAAAAATTGGATTCTATGGAGATTGAGAAAACATTTTCATTTGAAAGAACTATTGAGATAGGTTTTGTAGTTTAATTGTTTTTGTAAAAAAAGCATGATAAGATGACGTTAGTATTAGTTACATCGTGATCATGAACAGAAAAAAAGTGGGAAAAGGGTAGATAAAGTAAAAAACTGAAGAGAAAGCGCTATGCTCACTTGCTTGGATCGGAGTAGTTTTTACTAAATCTGGTAATTTTTAATAAATCTCACACACCGAAAGGTTATCGCTATTTTCTCAATAGTATATTTTTTTGCCAATTTAATCAACAATATCTTAATTTTTTGAAGATAATATGAACATGATATTAATGAAAGAACTTTGCAAAGTTTGTAGCTTTTCCATAGATTTTATTTTAAAGTTTGGAATGTCAACGATAAAAGTAAAATCAAATTATTGTGAATCTTTTCCATAAAAATAATAAGTCTCAGTTATGTATTTTACTTGTTCCAAATACTGGGTTCATCCTATTGGCTAATATCATTGTTAGAATCGTAATTACTGTATGAATCACACGTAACGACCTGATGCCAGTAGGAAATTTGTCACCTTGTCTTTTTAATTTATGAATTTGTTTGAAAACAAACATGTACCATATTTTATGGAATCACCCTTAAAACTCTACCAGACAGAAAAAACTAGAATTATCTGAATTCTTAATGCTATTTTACAAAGAGTTGATTTGACTAAAAATCATTGTACTTTGTCCATATTTGATCGGAATCATTTTAGTCTAAAACACTTTCATAGCGCTAAATCTTTGAGAATATTTTTTTTCCATATTTAGCTCCGTATTGACATAAGAATGATAAAAAAAAACTAGCTTGTAGTATGTGATATATTTTCAGCTATTAAGGTAACATAAATATAATGTTCTAATACATAATATGACGCTTATCTGATACTTGTGACCGGAAGTAGGGGTTACTAAAGTAATTATAGTGTACATTAGATTGGTGCTGATTGGTTTTATAGTGACACATGCTAGGCTCTAAACTACAAAATTTAGTCAGGATAAGTGTAAAAAAGAAACCTGTCAGATTAATTAGTTTAAGAAGCATTAATTGAGAGACAAAGGAAATATTAAAAATAAGTTGTTTTTTTTTTTTTTAATGTGAAACACATTTCTACATGTCATTAAAGTTCTTTTATTATAATATCGTCAATTACCGAAAAAAAAAACAACCAGTGAATCATAATTAATTTTTCTTTAGATAATTGTTTATAATTACTTTATTAGCGCGGTGCCACATCACATCACCCGCGTTATAAAATTCGTAATAAATAACACACTATATTTTCTCTAAAGCAGAAACATTTTATATCCACTCACTACATATTGAGAAAAGTTGGTTGTATTTCTACAACAGCGAAATCTTTTTTCTCCTTATCAATGCTATTTATAACTTTAGGCTAGACTAGTCACGTATTTTAGTATTAGAGTAACTTCTTGTTATTTCCATGGAAGAATCAATACGGATAATAAGACATGCAATTTACTCGATCAATACTACATTACCCACCAAAAAACTTGAGCGTGATTTTTACCACTAAACCGCTCTCGGCATGAAACGTAAACATTGATCTCGAAGATATCTTATACAGTTTATTACAGCATTATTTAAGTAGCTCTGTTGTTTTTAGAATATTATTGACCTCAGTTGCTTAGCGATCAACTCAAAACATATACTAAGGTAAACAAAGGAAAACAATAAAGTAAGCAACAACAGATGCAACAGACTTTATAGTCCATGAAAATGTTTTTTTGTTGTTTTTTTTTTGTTTTTTTTTTTTTGTTTTCGTTTTTTGCTTTGAACATGTTTTAAGTTGTAACCTATGAGTATTTTAATGTCCTTTTAAAAACAGCTCAATTTACTGCTCTTTGTCCTTCAGTCACTTTTGTTGAGTACTAAAATAATTTGATTTTAAATATATTTTTAGATATTAACTTTCAATGATTGTTAACTGTTTGTTTTTTTTTCTTTAAGACAAACTGAAAGAAAAGAAGAAATTTCTATACGTCAACTATTTATCCCCTCCTCACCCCACTTCCACCTCCCACTGCCGAGGCGATTTCATTCGTTTTTCTTTCTTTATATATATACATATATATATATATATATATATATATATATATATATATATATATGTATGTATATAAATATGCATAAATTATGATTGTCACATAAAAGTTCTGTTAAGTACAAATTTGCAGAATTATGTACACGAGACAAAGAAAAAAAAGCAAGAAAGCAAAAAATATGCATGTTTCGCAGGAGCACTATCCCCTCCCATCCCCCCCCCCCAAAAAAAAAAAAAAAAAAATAATAATAATGATTATAAAAATAAAGTTAATACAATTGAGCTCTATTTTCCATCTACAGCTGTAATGTTAAAAGTTGGCTTTAGCTGTTTTATGGCCTGTCAAACTTCTCGGGGAACAATCACTATGATTTGAAACATGATTAGCTTGTGCTATGAGAAAATCAATATTGTCATCGAAACTGTGATCCTAAGAGCCGACCTTTTCCACTTGAGTGCTTTGAAATCATTTCTTTGCCACTCAGAAGGTGTGATATTTTATACATCACCCTTTTTTATCCAAGTTATTATTAAATCGAGTTACTTGGGATATTTGCATAATTTTACTCGCTCGTCCTAATGCAATATTCGGATAGGGATAGCTCCTCGAACTTGTTGTTTCATTGCTTTGAAAAATATGAACTCAAGATAAATTTGCTCTATACAAGGAAATCTTGTCAAAGCCTTTACAGACTAATCTACATAATATGGCGAAATTAACGAATAGATGTTATTGTAACTCGCAGAGGAAAATTGAGTTCATTTGAATAATAGCGTTGGAATGCTTTTTATCATTTGCATTTCTAGCCACGGGAAAGTCTTATAATGTTCTAAGCTCGATATGCATTAAGAATTCCATTCAAAAGGCAGCGTTTCCAATGGTCTTACAAGAACCTGTGTCACTTCCTAATCCGTGTTGTATTTTCTTCTGTCCTCGTGTAGTGCCTTATGAAATATGCTGATGCGATTTCGGCCACAAGCGACAGGAAAAAGTTCGACGGACGAATAGTCATTTTTTTATTTTATTTAAATTGTTAATATTTTGGGACGTAAAACCCTATGACTTCACTTGGAACTATGAATTTCCATATTCTCTGTTATGACCATCTCGTATGCAGTCATGTTTTAAACAATTAAGGACAGCAGTTATGGTGTTGAGGATACGGGTAATATTTGTATTAGACTCTAAAGTAACAGCAGCAGCAGCAGCCGTTTAAGTAGTAATAGTAGTAGTAGTAGTAGTAGTAGTACTAGTAGTAGTAGTAGTAGTAGTAGTAGTAGTACTAGTAGTAGTATTAGTATTAGTAGTAGTAGTAGTAGTAGTAGTAGTAGTAGTAGTAGTAGTAGTAGTAGTAGTAGTAGTAGTAGTAGTAGTAGAAGTAATAGTAGTAGTAGTAGTAGTAATAGAGCTAGTAGTAGTAGTATTAGTAGTAGCAGTAGTAGTAGTAGTAGTAGTAGTAGTAGTAGTAGTAGTAGTAGTAGTAGTAGTAGTAGTAGTAGTAGTAGTAGTAGTAGTAGTAGTAGTAGTATGATTAGTTGTAGTATTAGCAAAAGTAGTTGTAATATTCCAGTAGTAGCATCATCTGCAGACAGACTACGATTACAAAATTGTCCTGTCGAAATGTTAAAATCTCTATTTTTTTACCTCTAAGTCCTTTTAAAATCGAGTCATACTCTTAAAAGATTTCTGACGAATATTGTAAATAATCAGATTAAATTGCCAAAGCACTACCATAAAGATGTGAGTTTCATTTGTAGCCAAACTTATCTTACCCTACATCAATGTCCTCTCACATTTAGTTCTTGATATTTAATCTAAAAGCTCCTCATAATGAAATTAGCGAGAGGGTTAGAAAACTTTCTTAATCAGCCTGATGGCCGAAATCCAGGTTGCATCCACTAGTTTGGACGAGTAGGAAAATTGACTTGCTAAGCTATCACATAATATCTGAAATTTTTAGGTTCGTAATTCAATCCGTCTCTCCGGTCACTAATTTTTGTATCTGTCTGCGTTTTGACCCGCCTGTGTTTCTTGCTTTTATTCTCCTATATCTGAACCTATTTTTCTCTCTTACTCACTTTTTTCATCCTCACACACTCCTTCTCTCTCTCCCTCTCTCTCTCTCTCCACTCTCTCTCTCTCTCTTTTTTTCTCTCTCTCCGCATCTCTCCATGTCTTAGAGTTTGTGGTAGTATCGCATAACACCCATCCTAAAAGCCAAAAGGATTTTCCGTGACGGAATCACTTTTTGAGGTAGTTCTTGAAAAAATTCGAAGCCTCGTCTTGTTGGCTCCGAACTGCGGCCGGATTTGATTGATCTATATAAATTTGAAATAAGTATTCGACTTGTAGTGCATATTTGCTTTTCTCTCTTTCTCTGTCTGTCTGTCTCTCTTTCTCTTCTCTCTCTCATACATACGCATACACTTATTTCCTCTTCCCCTATGCATCTCTTTTCGTCGTTTCTATATACACTCTTTTTCTCACTCCGTTTATTTAAATATAATCTACTCAAATATATGTTTTTAAACACCAGTGATACAAAAATTATTGTGTTCTTAAAAGAAAATTAAATGTGTACGCTGTTTTCGCCAGCAGAGGCATACTGTGCGTCTAATTCAGCACACAATATTCTAAAAACAAGAATTCACAATAAAAAAACAGGACAAGGCTCTTTACAAAATCAACGCACTAATATCTCTGGAAATATTTTTTTTAATCGAAACTCGAAGACAAAACTGTTTAGAAAAAGGATAATCAGGGTTTTCATTACAATAACATTACAGATTATCTGTGGAAGAAAAGTCTTATGTAAATATTTCATGACGAAAGCATAACTGAGCTTCTCCAATACTTTCTGTATTTTTTTTGCAAAAACACAGTCAAACATAATAAACATTGGTTCAAAACCCTAATTTTATCCCGAGTTTTCAGAAAATGTGAATTTCAGTTATCACAGTGTAAAACAGGCATCAGAATACTAATGCATTTTAAAATCGTTCTCTGAGAAATCTATCAGCCCGCAATGTTTCATCCATTATCTTTAATACCTAAAATATATAAATAGCTTTCTGTACAAATTTCCCCTAAAAGACGCCAAATCGTTCAACCGTTCTAATACTATTCGGCTGGATGTCGAGGTCTTTGTATATTGAAATAAAATAATTATTTCTTTGGGAAGCTTTAGGCAGCTAAGCTTCTCTCGAACCACTCAGATCGAAGTAGACCAATAACCGCGTTTCTAATTCCCGAGCTAGCGCCTGTCCGCTTTCTATCTTTCTCTCCTCCACTAATCCTACATTTGTGTCTTTTACTCCACCAGTCCTCTATATTTCATCTTGTTGGCTTTTTTTTTTCTTTGCGCTTTATTTCTTGTATTTCTTTATCTGCCCCTCTCTCTCTCTCTCTCTCTCTCTCTCTCTCTCTCTCTCTCTCTCTCTCTCTCTCTCTCTCTCTCTCTCTCTCTCTCTCTCTCTCTGTATGTGTTATTAATCCACGTATCTTTTTCTCTTTCATTATGTTAAAGTCGGACATAGTCTATCTCTTGGTGCTTTACCATGCTCCCTCCTCTCTTTTTTGTTTCTCCCTATCTCTGTGTTACTCCTTTTTCGTCAGACAAAAATGTTAGTTATCCCCTCCTAAGCCATTCAGTAGAACTGCTCGTGGATCTCTGAGCACCGGCCAGCTCAAGAGTGTTTCTCTCATCCTGCCAAGCGCTTCGCTCTTTGACTCTTCATTGCTCCTTCTCCCCTTGGTCACTCGACATCTTCCCTTTATCTCTGAATTTATTGGGAGGGAAAAGAGGTCGTCCTCTTTCCCATGAGTACCAACACCAGGCGTGCAGAATTCCTCGCCAACAGGTCTCTAGGGGATCACAGGTTCAGGTCGCCTGAGCGCTCTGCTACTAATTGTGTTTGTACTTTGTGTGCACCCACCATGATTACTGGAGTACTGCAGGGTTAAGAAGTTTCACTTTGTCTCTCGTGTTTGCCATACGTGTGAGATCTTGTATGTACCAATTCCTCAGGCGTCTTATGGTGGAAGTGATACTTTGCTCTACATCTCACAATATAAGGGCATCATTTTGGGCCAATCAATACGTGGTTTGGGGCGGTTTTTTGGTTGTTGTTTTTTTTTTTTGTTTTTTTTTTAAAATAATTTGTTTTCAGGCCATTGCAGAGGGTTCTGTGGTGGTTCATAAATTCCTCATGTGGAAAAAAGCAGTCGCAGTAACTAAAATTGTATAACATTGTTATGATGCAAATAGGCCTATAGAGCTTAGTTTTTCGTTACATTCTTATTCTGCTTCAAAAAAATGATCAAGTTTACTCGATGTGTTACTAGTTGATTGCTTCGAAACTAATTAAACCATATTATTTATTGCCGCTTCTAGAGTTTGTGAATTGGTTGATACTTTGGTAGAGGTATATAACTGAAGTTACAGCTCAATAATGAAGGATTGGGACAGTTAAAAGCGCTTATAAAAGCACTTTCTTCAATTATTTTGGTAGTTGAAGTAGGTAGGTGAAGTCCGAGCAAAATAAGGCTCAAAGAAATCCAATAACTTTTCATTTCTCTCTCCTTTTTTGCGCAGAGTCCATGAGAGGGACAAACATCACAATTATCCCGCATTCTTCACAAAGAACAAGAAAGCTCTATTAACTTTTGGTACTCAATAAAAAACTAATAAAGCTTTATGAGATATGAGTGCTCTAGAAGAATTGTTAGAAAAATCGAATGTGTTGTCAATATTCCCCGCAAGCTGTTATTTTCTATGTTTTTTTTTTTTGTTTTTTTGTTGTTTTTTTTGGGGGGGGGAGTGGGTTGCTTTCGCAATTCGACAATTTTGTTTCTTGAAAGCCCAAAAAGTGAAAGAAACGAAGAGGTTGGACAAAATCGAATTCAATTATTCTTTACATCGGAACAAACATGGAAAACATGACATAATCACAACTGGTTTTAGCGTTCGCAAAAGCTGAAGCAACCCTCATTTTACAACAAAATAGTAATCTATGGGGGGGGAGAATCCCGACATTTCTCGCCCACCCTCCGCATAAAAAAAGAAGTTATGAGCGGTACGCTCCACACAGTTTTCAAAGTAGTGTGGCTTAAATTGCTGGCACTAATTGGCGACGCCCCTTCCCCATTTTCACCATCACGTACCTTATATTGAGAGGCCTGTCGCTCACGCACGATATTAGACATACCAATGATCTCAGAGAACCGGTCCTCATGTCTCTATCTCAATGCAATATACTAAAACACGTCTTAGCACGCAGTGCGTTGAAATCTTTGCTTTCTTTTTTTTTTTTTTTTTCAGCACAGAGAAAAAAGTATTCTAGGGAGATAAATAGAGTAATGTACCGATGTTATGAGACGATTTTAAGACTATCACAAGTAATTACTTTCTCGTCCATGTGATTTCCAGAGCTATACATCTATCACTTTAAGTAAATATATCAGCTGTCTAAGAGGTCTTGGAGTCTTGAGAAAAAAAAAAAACAGAGAAAAAAATTATCAAACTGCTGACCCACGCCAGAGAAATTGTTTGATCGATAGTATGATAGAAGGAACAAAACTGAAGGAAGCTACAGATACAAGAGTGCGAAAGAGAAGAGTAAGAAGAAAAAAAAGTAAGAGCGAAACAGATGGAATTTTATGAGTTACAACGTTTTACTTTTTGTTCTAGTCTATACCCAATTTTTTTTCAATCGTTGCGGAGTAACCATGTTGTCAAGTTGTTAGAAATTAAAAGATAAAGGTCTTAAAGATATACAACCGACAAGACTGTCGCTCAAACCTCTGGTGCGAGGTTTCTTGAAAGATAGAGAGAGAAAGAGAGATGAAGAGATAATTATAGGAAGAGAGAGAGAGAATAGATAATTAAAGGATAGAGCCTGATCACCGCGTGTAACTCGAACATCTTTCCTAATGCACTTGAATCGTCTCCTATGCATAATAAAATAAACATGGCTTTGAGCACAGAATCACAATCAACAGACAAAGCGCCTGAAATAGTGCCTTCAAATAAAGGAAAAAAATTGATATGTAATCCACTGGTCTAACCTAGAAATTAAGCTGTATGAAAATGGATACCTAAAAATCACTTTGGTCGTTAGATCCAAACCTAGATTTTCTAAATTTACTTTTAGTTATGGCGATGTGCTCGTAGAAACCGCTAGCTTAATGCTAGTCGGTTGTGAGGTTTAGATTGATCTGAAGGCGCTATTAGCCATCGGTTTAAGCACTGGTCATGACAGCTTAAACCACTTTTCGTTGCAGAGTTGAACGATTTGGATTTCGACAAATCCATAATTTTACGTATGAATTACCAATATGAGAGACGGTCCTTCGTAAATGGACGTGGTATAGATCTAGCTCCTAGTATCACCAATGGGCCCAGCAAAGAAAACATTTTCTGTTAAATTATCTATTCTTACGAGTTTCTAACATTTCGGAAAATTTTATCGCAAGTTATCCGATGTACAAAGCTCTTTCAAAGAGAATAATTAGAGATATACATGTCAACGAAAATTGTAGTGACGTACAACATTTTTATTATATCGTGCTTTTGGCGATGAGGTGTATTCGGTGTTTAAAAAAATGTAATGCAATATTGACAAATATTATGCGGTTCAATTTTATATGGTCCTTAACAAATGTCATGCAAAGTTCTTATATTGTTCCTTTTAAATAAAAATATCAAATCAATTTCTATTATCTTTGAATTTTTTCTATTTGTCACTTTCTCCTCAATCTCTTTACTCATAGTGAAGGGTAAGCGAAGCTGATTGATTTTTTAATGTGTTTATTCTCAGAAAGATTTGCTGAAGTCGTCATCCTGATAGTTCCCCATGTCCCATTTTCCCCCAAAAAAGAAAACAAAAAGGCCTTTTAATTTCTCGAGGGGGGTATAGTGCATCTCTTATATTTCTCTTTCAGTTTCCCTTCATTTCCCTACCTTCCTGTGTCTGGCTTCACTCTCTCTCTTTTTCTCCACCTGTCTTTTCCCCTCTCACCCCGATCTCTATCACATGTTGGAACGTCGCTCATCTCTCTAATGCTACTTAAATCCTGGACCACCCTCGACTCCCGCTCTGTCACAGCGAAGATCCCAGAATGACGTGTAATTGCTCTACTCGCGATATGATAGGAAAAAGAAAAATCTGTCAGTCGGGGAAACCCAAAATTTCCTTATAGACAGAACAAGCATTGGAAACCTCACTTCCTTGATCCTGTGTTCTTGTCCAAAATAGCTGACATCGACATCACAAGGCCCGACCTTGTGCCGGGCTAATCCTGTGACTAAAGTGGCACCCATTGTCACAAACTCTTTCCGATCAGTACTTCGGTGTGGGTACATTGTGTGAAAGGAGATTCTATACAGTGACGATTCTGGACCTGCTATTGACCCAATTTTTCTGTAACAGGCAACAGACTGGTATTGTTGACTATTTTGATGGTCTTTATCTGACATTCGCAGTGCAAAGGGGTGGAGAGTTGGTGATTCCGGGGTTAAAAATAAATAATAGATGAAACGCAAGGCGCAGAAGCGAACTGGTATCCAAGCGGAAAAATGATTTAGGACTATGATCGAATTTTACAAAAGTCAATAGTTTTTCGTTCTGACATGTATCTGAGATCAACCTGAGACTGCTATCTCATAATTTAGAACACAAGTTCTCATTAGGAACTTTTCATTAATGATGAAAATTAATAATAAGTCTAAATATCATTCATTTCTTGACTCTGATTTGTACCGGTACAATCCCCCATTAGCAATGATATGATGATTTACAGAGGCTGGCAGAGATGACAGACTTAGGTAAAGTAGAGTAGCTGTGAGTGTCAAATGATAACGCAATAAGAACGTGAGCATAGTGCATAGCATGTTTGCAGACTAGATGGAAATTGTCAGTCATGTTCTGTTCAGGCGTGGCGGACTAATGGCAGTTTGTCTCAATCCCTCCAAGAGAGGGTCCTCGGCTGAGCAGGACTGGGATGCTTTTTCATTAGACCTGAAGCTTTTGTATTAGCCATAATTATTCTTGAAAAGTATCTATATTTTACGTTACAGCTCGGATTATGATCCAAATGGCTTCCAAGGCGGGAAGACTCAGTGAGTTTAGCGCAAGGTCGGATGGACTGATAGACCTATGCTCTTCTTTCCACTAGCCCAACCACTATTTACCCGCCATCCTAAGCCTATGGACTATAGATGGCCTCTTGAGACCTACCGGATTAGATCTATACTTGGCTCACACGTGATTGCTAAATGTTTGATGAGCTGCCGCCAAAACAATCAGACTCAGGTCCAGGCTTAGTAGAGATACAAACGCTGGGTAGACGAGTTCTCTCTCTAGATTATCGTGTATCGTCTCTTAAGTCTCTTCCAGAGTCTTACAAGAGGATAGCCTTTTTCCACACAGAGGTTTATAACAGACAAGGTAGCTCTTTATATGTCTGTCTGTCTCTTTTGTCCTTCAATACTTAACCCTAAAACTCCCGGCTCCCACCCCCCCCTCTCTCTCTCTCTCTCTCTCTCTCTCTCTCTCTCTCTCTCTCTCTCTCTCTCTCTCTCTCTCTCTTCTTTCTCTCGCCCTTTTTCCATTTCACTATCTGTGTCTGTCTCCGCCGCTTTCCTCTTAAACATACCATTCACAGAGGTAAGGCGCATAATATTCTTAAAACAAAGTTGGTTTTTTTTTATAAAAAATGTGGACATTCTCGCAGTATCATTGCTGCATCACTACGATAATGTGGTCAGGATAGGAAAAAAAAATTTAAAAAAAAACCAGTTGCGAATGGCTCAAACCTTAAATACAGCATTACAGCACTGAAAGAGGCCACCCTCTGCAGAATAATATCCTTTGGTGTCCTTGCAGTTAAAAATCATCTTTTAAAACTCCATACGTCTTGAGTCATTTTGTGAATCCCCTGCATTTTCCTCCTCCGTGCTGGAGATCAAGAAGATTCTTAGGCGGTCGCGTAAAATGCACACGACCGGAGTGAGTAAATGCATAATGCAGAAGAAAAAGGCCGAAAGGTCAAAGAGGTTTACGCATGTGGGCAGCTCAAGGCAATTTAGACTGCAATGAAAAGAGGGCAGCAACTCGAGACTTGTGTATATTTGTGTGTGTGTGTGTGTGTGTGAGTATGTACAAAAAGAAAACAGAAAGGATACTTAGAAAATAATGCAAAATGGCTTCTTTTTTTTTTCAAGAATATTCTTTGAACTTCTCTTCAGACACGACATGATTGGTTTATTTCTTTATCTGCAAAACTTATAGCAGTAGTTCGATTAAAGATTCTCGGTCGCTCACTCTTCTCCTCCCTTCATTATAGTTCTCGCGCTCTTTCTCTTTCTTTCTTAAACTCAGCCACTTTCTGCTAACCTTTCTGCTAATTTACTTGGTTAACTCTCTCTCTCTCTCTCTCTCTCTCTCTCTCTCTCTCTCTCTCTCTCTCTCTCTCTCTCTAGTTCTTTCTATATATAAAACAACTACTCTTAAGTTATAGTTCTCGTCTTTCTTTTTATCTATCCATCTTCCTTAGCCTCCCCCCCCCCCAACCAACTATATCTTCTTTTTCCCCATCTTTGTCTCTGTCTCTTTCTATTTTTTGTCGTTTTGAGTCACTGTTCCGTAAAGAAATGTTTAATGAATAGAGCAACCCCTTGTACTCAGTTTCTAATAAATTAAATAACTTACAACACAACAACTGTAAACCCGCTCGCCTATTTCATTTTTAACATTCAAGTGGCTTCTGATTACAAAAGTACTTGATTTTCACAGAAGACAAATAATAAATTATACTTTGACTACCAGTTTCATGTTGCAATAACTGTGATGGTAAGTTGGAGGTTTTACATAAGGATTTTTAAATCTGGCATGATTATAATCCAAAACTTTACCCCATTATCCTCTTCGTATATAAACAATTTTTTTTTCTTTTGGAAGAAACGGTAATCTCTGGCGAATCGATTAGTGGTTTCTAAATATCAAATGGCATGTTTCTAAAATATTTGTGCAGATTTTATAAATGTCTACATCTTGGCAAATAATAAATGGAAAATTGATATTCTGCCTGTATCTGCATTGTGTGAATTTGTTTATAATCTCTCCTTTTTTCAGCGAGCCTCTGATCTATATAAACATCATTTTACACATGGTAGTGTGTACGACATCCACAAGATTGCTTGCAGAGAATACTCTGGAAATAAAAAAAAAAAACGCTTCAAGAATAGAGAGCGAGGATTTTTTTTTTCATCATCTAAGCCAATCAATAAAAAAGAGCTTAACAACCATATTAATATAGAATGTAAAATAAAGAAAACTTATCGATCCTCCAAATATATTTTCGAAATTAAGAAAAAACTACCTTTCTACAGTGATTTGAAAGGAAATTTGAATAAAGTTAGTTATGAGCACGCCTGCCTATCTTGATGTGTCTTGTCAATGAAAATTGGAATTCTCTTGAGAAATAATCATTACTACGCTTGTTCGCTTTTTTAGGATTTGTCATCATTTTTTCTCCATGTTGTTCTTTTGCAGGCTCGTTACAATCACCACAAAGGGAAGTTGATGACAGTTCTGTCCTTTCTTTGCGCTAACGCTAGGCTAAGTAACTCTCTCTCTCTGTCTCTCTGTCTCTGTCTCTGTCTCTGTCTCTCTGTCTCTCTCTCTCTCTCTCTCTCTCTCTCTCTCTCTCTCTCTCTCTCTACCTCCCTCCCTCCCCCTCTCTCTCCCCCCATCCCCCAACTTTTCGTCATGTTCTCAGCTCACTACATCGCCCGTGCAACCTTGTTCTCATCCATCCAACTTTATTCCAAGCCCTCGATCCTCCTCTTATATTTCGTAAAAGCCTTTCTCCATCTTCATGAAGAGTACGCTACTTAATTCCGAACTCTTCCCGGCCCCGGCTTCCTTGACAGAGCAGCTCGACCCAGATCAGGCTGGGTTCACCCCATTAAGCCTATTATTCGAAATGAACCGATGCTTTTTCCCTATGATATCAGAGCTCCCTAGGGAAAGGTGAGAGATAGAATCTCAATACTCCTGACACCCACGGCTAGATGAAGCTGTCGCAGAGGCCACTCGAGGATCACGTAACAGACTTACTGGTGACAATATGAACTGCGTTTACTGAAGTAATGCTACCATCGCTTTATAAAGTGTAAGCATCGCCGTTGGTATCATGAATGAACGAAGGTTTTCAAACTCAAGGATTATGCAATCTTTCACTTGAGATTAGAGAGTGGAAAGGCTGGAAATCATAAACGTAATTCAGTCTTGATGTAAATGAAGTGGCAAAAACAATAAGAAATAGACGTAGCATCTTTAAAAAAGGTGATCGAGGTATAAAAAGTAATCCTGGTGATAATAGTAGCGGTAGGATTAGCAGAGCTATTAGCAATGGTATAGTAGTAGCAGCAGCAGCAGCAATATTAGTAGTAGTAGTAGTAGTAGTAGTAGTAGTAGTAGTAGTAGTAGTAGTAGTAGTAGTAGTAGTAGTAGTAGTAGTAGTAGTAGTAGTAGTAACGGAAGATAAGCCCAAGCATTTCTGCAAAATAAGATAATTTCTATGGTCTCTCCGCCTTTTCCCATACAAATCAATAAAAAAGAATTTGAAGCAGAATAAAAAAGAATGCATCAACATTGCTCAGTTTTTTTATACAAAAAATACGCCGTAGAAATTAAAAAAAAAGGCCTCCGCAGTTATCATTTCTTTCCAATTTGGTTTTCGTAAAAGTCAAAAATCAGTGTTTGAAGCTGCAACAATCAATACCTTAATTACCTCTCAGATTCGACGGCTAAACCGTTTTTAAGGTTTTTGTCTATCCCCTATAAAGTTTACAGAGGCAGAAAATTGCGAATTGGTTCATGATTTTCAGTATCCAAAATAATTATATCTTCATCTCTAGCTATGTTTTTTAAAGCATGGCCCACTCCAAATCAACAGGAAAAAACGCAAAAATATAATGACTTGAGTAAGTTATGAGCTTTGTACAGATAAAACTTATCACATCAAAAAAGAAAATCATTCTACAACGGACTGCTAACACAGAAAGGTAAATAAGAAGTAACGCTAGCAAAAAGGTCAGAAATTTGATCGAAGCAAGAGTGAGTATCAATCCTATCAACTAGAGAGTTTTTTTTTTAAAGCGACTCTTTACTTATTTGTCACAGTGATCCTAATTCCCTAACCCCTGTTACGGGCGTTAGTCTTTCCTTTTTCGACTTGTTTCCAAGAGGTCTACTTCAAGGAGAGCGTTGTAGTCGCATATTCCTGTTATATATATATATATATATATATATATATATATATATATATATATATATATGACATGATATAAAGAGAACTCAGCAAAAAAAAAATGCTCAATTTCTGCTGGCGGACCTCAGAAACCAAACTAAAAAGGCTAATTTCTTAGAAAATGTTTTTAAGCGTAAGGTTTGTCAATGGTGGAAAAAAGCCATTATCTCTGAGAGGTAATTCAATATTGTAAGAGTGTGCCTTAACACAATTGACTAACTTGTGTTATTGACATCGCAAGAAAGAACAATTTTTCCTGTAAAAATTTTATTTATGGCTTCTTAAAATTAAATTAAATTAAATCTATTAGTATCAGCCGCAATTTCTAACTAATTTTTGTCACATAACGAACAACAGGTTTTTTTTAAAATATTGCTTCTTTTGGTTAAATACACTAAAATAACATTAATAATAATAAATGAGTGGTGTTTTCATTAAGTTAAGTTCAAAACACGAAGATTCTGAGTCTTCAATGTTAAGTTCAAGCCATTCTATCTTTTATTCTGCAATTAATGTTGGTTAACCAGTTTGAAGGCTTCCCTTTTATGATTTCAGTTTTTACAAGGTTGTGATGTAATATTCAATGCTAAAAAGCTTTCAATGTTTCTTATAATGTGCAAGAAATTCACAACCACTAAACGCATTCCTTTTTTTTTTTTCAGAATAGAGCATTATAGAATAGCTGTGTTTAATTTTTTAGTTCACAAGATCTTTCTTCCTGTGGTTGTGATCATACCAATCCAATTCCCAGGCTTTATCAGTTTTGTTTAAGATGCCACACAGCTACGTAGTTTGACGGGTTTTAAAAATTTTTTATGACGAGTCTTCTAGCTGAATCCGAAAGTTCAAATCATAGCCTGCATGAGCGATGATTTCGACAAACAATAAAAGATACAACGAGTTGGAAATTTTTACGCGTGTGAACATGAAGGAATAATTATCTCCTTAAAAAGTTATCCGTTTCTTATAAGTTATATGATTTCATAAGAAAACAAATCAGCGGATGGGTTGTGAAGTTTTTCGGAATTTTTCCCTCGCTTAACAGTTTTTTTTTTTTTGCAAAAGGGAAAAAACGTGACATTTTGATCATGATTTCAATGAATACATATTGAGCCCTTTTTTTTTCAAGATAAAAACAGACTTGAAATGGAATTCAATACTTTGTACCATTAATTTGAGAATAAATTTCTTCACTAAAAAAGCAAAAACTAAAAGTTTAAAAACGTAGTCTACCTGTTCATTAATACAGACGTGGTCAACTTTATCAAGTCCAAGAATTTAACACGCTTCATTCTGATTATAAAAGCTAAAACTCTGATTGATTGTGTGCTTTGTTTGGCCTTTGAATAATATTTGACAACAAGATACGGTCGGCTTAATATCAAATTGTGACATCTGTACTTCGATGGATTAGAACTGCAATTGGGAAGATTTGATTTTGAACCCAGTACAGCCAGCTTTGTGTCCTTGAGAACTGCACAGATATTCCTCATTCCCTCCCCATTCGCTAAGATGCTGGGTCAAGTTGGAGTAAAAGCGTGCGACAGACCCACGTCTATGTGATCGCCCACCTCTACAACCGGAGTCGTCGAGTAACCACGGCATCCATATTCTAACGACGGCGTTTTTCATTCTCTAGTCTCAAAATCAGAATGGTTATTTCAAAGATATTACCCTGGATATTCTTGTTTATTTAAAAGACGTGATAAATTGTTTGACACCTCCCCTAGATTTTTTTTTAATTGTTTGTGGAAAAAGCATTTTATTACGTAAATTTCCATTTTGTAACCTGCTATTTGTTTAATTCAGTGTCTCCAGGGCATTATAAATCTAAAAATATTCTTTAGAGCAAACCTGCATGAAACGAAATCACATTATGAGATTTCATGCCTGAACGCACTCCTGCTTCTCAACGACTGAACAAGCCACCGCGTAAAAAATGAATCCGTTGTATTGTTTTTGATGTAAGTTTGTGGAACTAGGATCTTATTTGTAGAGGGTAGTGCTGCGAATTTGTGATGCAAACAACAAAATAATTCTTTTGTCTATTTTAATGAAAGCAGCTATGTAAAAAATGTTTGTATCAGTATAAATTTGGCACAAAGACCCACAAAATGTTTGACCTTTCGGGTGCATTAAAAAGTTGAACGTCTGGCGCCATTGCGAAATTTCTTAAGTATTTTTTTCCTCTAAAAGTATAGAAAATGGGTATTACTAATTGCTCATAAAACAAGCATTGAGAACAATAATATGGCAAAATATTTTACTGTCTGTCCTGTATTCATAAAGGAAAATAATAACTATTCATGACAACAGTACTGTCATCTTCCCAACCCTCTTTCTTTGAGTGCATAGAGTTAAAAAAAATTTGCCTTAAGAAGACTTCCCTTGAATGTTAGACTGAGCATTACTCATGGAAATCATTTTTTTTATGTTAATTTACTTTCTGAGATATTAAAATTTGACTATATGGCTCGCAATATTATAAAGAATTATCAAAGGTAGTCATAGAAGAGAGATATTGCAACAAAAATAAAGAACGTGAATGCCAAGCAGTTTTGTGTTATATCCTCCTCACTTTTCACAATTTAGAAACGAACACGAAAGGAAGGATCGTTTTCTCCAGATTCTCTTTTTATCAGTTTTATTCAGTTTTAAATCACTAAGGCTCATTTACTTCTCACTGAGCTTTACTTTGATGTATGTTTGATCAATTTTGATGCAATCTTTTTAGATTTTTTATATCTAATAATTGATTTCCTGCAAACGATGACTGGCAGAACTAGAGCAAAACTTATGAATATGGGAGTTGAAAAATTGATTGCAAAGAAATTATGCGACATGTTGAAGGGTAAAGTGATTTTTCGTTATTTACATTGAGATTTCATGTCTTCTTAAACAGGAAAGGAGACTCACGATTTTGGAGTTGAGGCTGTCCAGTTCTCTTTCCGCCACTTTGCGTCTGTCACTTTCTGACTTGCGCCTCGAGAAGCTGGAGAGCTTGTGTAGAACAAAGCTTGTGGGACTGTGTTGGTGGTTCTGCCGATGGTTCCTGCCTTTTGCCTGAGAGCCGCTCCGTGAACCGCTGCCACTAGTTGCTGGCTGGAAGTTGGACGACGGGCTGGGGTGTTGTTGGTTGCTATCATGCTGCAAAGGCTGCTGCTGTTGATGTTGCTGATGAGGATGGTGGTGTAGGTTACCATGAGGTATCCAGTTGTGGCTTTGGCTTTGCTGAGAACTTCCCATGGTACCAGAAGTATGAAATGGCGACCTGAAAGACTGGGAAGTGTTACATTCACGACATCTCGTGTGACTGATGGCAGTGTTACTTTGCTGGATGCCGCCGCTCTGGCGGGAATTTGTCATATTCTTAGAAAGAATGCTGTTGTCGTACATCTCGTTTTATAATGAGTTCAGAGAGCAAGAGAAACGTTTGCTCTACAATATCCGTCACTTCTATGGTGAAGGCAGATTTTCGGAAAGTTACTCTAATGGCGCTGCATAGGTGTAATATAAAAATGTAGTTCTTGCAGCATAGATTGAATTTGTCCACAAGGAACTGAAATATACAGAGTTAAAATGAAAAAAAAATAATAAGATTATATTGCAACACATTCACAAAATTAGACAGTAATGTAACTATTATTAATTCTTTTTTAATGCAAAGTGTCCAATTAACAAAGAGGCAACTAATATATATATATATATATATATATATATATATATATATATATATACACATATATAATTTCATTACTTTTCTGATACAGATTTCTAATACCAAACAATCTCCATCCTTTTGTAGCCTTTTGAGCTATTAAGACAGGATTTTACTGGCGTGGTAGGCTCCATACATGTTACAGTTGTTACATAATAAAGAGATGCAGTCTAAACATAGAATAAGTATGCTGAAAATGGATATGTGTAATTAGCACTCATAATATATGCTGCGGGCTGTTTGCTTGATAAATCTTTCCTCAAACCTTTGTCATAAACCCTTGGCACTCGCACAATCCTAGCAATCTTGATAAAAGATCGATTTCACCTTAGTTTGGCTATACAAGTTTAAACAAAGTACCCATCGCCGTTTATCGTGGGCTGAGAATGACTAAATTACAAGTCAATTGTTTGTAAAGACTTAGAATCTTGTTATACTCAGCGTACGATTTCTTTAAATTTTTTTTCCCTAGTTTCTTTTTCGTTGAAACCGCGCGCTTTCGCTTTATTTTTTTTTTCCGCTTTCGTGGTAATGATGTGAGCAATTTACATCGTACACTCTGCTCAGGAAACTGTGGACTCCAGATGTTGACACAGCCCACGCGCCGGGGTGTGTGCTCACAAAGCCAGGATGTATTGACCAGGGCTGTAGTTTCTTTGCCCTCTCTGTCATACAATTCGGAAACCGCTGAGAAGCCCACACTCGGGTTGTGTAAATTACGAGCATTTCGCTGCACAATGTTAATCACACAACCTTACAGGGTGGCGTTTTGTAACTGTTAAGGCAATTTTATGCAAAGTTTAA
The DNA here is from genome assembly GCA_033675545.1 of Elysia crispata. Taxonomy (NCBI): domain Eukaryota; kingdom Metazoa; phylum Mollusca; class Gastropoda; family Plakobranchidae; genus Elysia; species Elysia crispata. The sequence goes on from JAWDGP010003572.1 coordinate 635,505, forward strand.
TTCGCACTAATAAAGCAAAAAAATTTTTTTTTATTAAAGGGTAGGTTGCAAGACGTTAGATAAAAGGCTAATAATCGAAAATATGCGAATTTATATTTACAACTTGCAAACATCAGAAAAGTTTAAGGATGGCCTTTTCCCAACAATTTTTGTTTAATTATCTTGTTTGATTTCTTTAAAGCTTTGAGGGTGTGGGACAAGTCGGGTTGTTTGGGCTTTTTTTTTTTTTTAAAACATGTCCCTGTACAATGTTCTTCTTCATCTGTCAAGTTAAGAACATTAAAGAGGATTGAGCAAAGAGACTTAAATGTGCATAAAAAGCTGCATTGATTTAGGGATTTTGGATGCCCAATACTGAATTTTAAGTTTACGAAAAATATAGTGTGCTTTTATGATTTAATTAGCAATAACCGCATCTCCACAGATGCAGTCAATGCATCAACTCTAATTGTGGATTATTGTTAAAATATCATAACCATCGTCATCATCATCCTTCTCCTCCTCCTCCTCCTCCTCATCATCATCATCATCATCATCATCATCATTATCATAATAATAATAATAATAATAATAATAATAATAATAATAATAATAATAATAATAATAATAATAATAATAATAATGATAATAATAATTATAAGGATACCAAAACGAGAGAACAGTGGTTTGAGATGCTGCTCAGGTTCTTTTAAGTCTGCATTAAATCTTCAGTTTGCTGACAACGTAGGCCCCAAAACTGCAAGATCTAAAACAGATGAGAATTACCAAAATTATTTCTATTTGATAAAACATCCGTTTAGACATAAACTATTTCACCTTTGGTAGCACTGCATTTTTCATCTCTTTCGTTCACATTTTTCTTTTTCAAATCATTTATTTTCAAGAAAATTTTGTCAAGTGATCGATTATATGGCTCACCCTTGAACAAATAGGTTTCTACGCTGATATAACGAGATGTATTTTGTAGTATTAAGCTTTTTTAAAACGACAATCTTTCAGAATTACCTTAATACATCAATTTAATGCAAAAGAGCCAAAAGCCCATATCTCCTTGATCACAGAAAAAAAACAGAACCTAATCATGTTTTATTATTTCTCTTTAGCTTTTACACCATAGAGTAAGATTTTTCTAGTCAATTTCAAAAAGTGCTCAGCATTTAAATTTTGCGGTAGTAATCATAAGCCTCCGGATTAGAAAATTAATATTGTACAACACTTAAAACTGAAAAAAATACAACAAAAAAAAATAAACGGTTTTTGGAGCGGGTTTTTGTTTTCACACTCTGCACCCTTCATTATCAAAGCTCTGATGCCTTTTCAAAATAAAGATCATTATGACGATTATTGCTAATATAAAAAAAAAAGAAAGAAAGAAAGATATAATACAGCTTTTCATTTCAAACAAGAAGTTTTATTTTTCGCGTAAAGAGAAAGTGTATTCTAAGCAGGAAAGGATATATGTGCAAATCTATGTCCCCTTCACAGAATAAGATTTATGGAAAACTCATTCAACCATGTACAATATTAATATGATTCGCTTTTGAGTTCCATTGATCGTAAAAACATACTCATTTCTATCTTTAGTAATTTCCGAGATGAGTAATCTCTTTGCTTTCAGAACAAATTTTGTATTTCATAACGGTATAGCGTGTTTATTTATTTATTTACATTTTTTTTTCTCGTCCCATTGTATCCTTTTGACAAAACTATATTTATTTAATTAAAAGGTGTGGTGAGTCTTTAAAACTGCAGATCGATGTATTATTTGTTTGATCGGACAGATTTCCAAGGAGAGCGCAAACTAAGGGGTTTTTCAAAGTACATCCATGTAAGATGGTGATTTTGAAAAGAGATTTTTTTTAAGTGCTTCGCATCGCAGAAAAGTATTTCTTTACAGTTTTCGTTTATTAATGTTTTAGCTAAACATTACATAATTCACATCCTCCCCATCGCTATCAATCTTAACCATGTCTTACTTCTTTTATTTTCTATTAATCCTTCTTTTTTTTCCTTTTGCATTATGCTTTTATCTCATGCTGCTCTTTTCATCTTTCCTCTTTATCCATTTTCTATTTTCCACCCATTTCATTCTTACCTCTTCTTATGCAAGCTTCATATAAATATCGAGATATAATATAAATATTAGTATTAAAAAAAAATTAATCTCCAGTTAATATAACCGAATCCATAATTATTATTTCAATCTAATCTTCATCTCGAATTATACAGATTTAGTCGATTTCCTTTTTCTGTACTTTCCCAATCTGTTGTTAGATCCTTTTAAACGCTTATTAAAAAACTGAATTTTCGCATTAAGTGCATAAAAGTGCACGGCCTTGTGGGAGTTCTCAGCCGCGCAGATAGTTATTTAAACCTACATGATAATGGAAAAAAAGCTTTAAATAGATTTGGATTTTACAAAATTAGTAAGTTTTTATTATTGATTAATGTGCTAGCCAAGCAGAGCAGAGCATCAACTTTTTGTGAAACCCATTCCCTATTAATAGAATTGAGATAATTGGTATAAATGTTATTTCCTAGATCCCAAGCTTCAGGAATAAACATAAGTATTCAAATTATTTTTGACGGATTTAAATTCAAATTAAACAAAGTTTTCCACTTTGGAAGAACTTAAAAAACTTTGTACAATAATTTAAAACAACATTACCTCTTATTTTGTTTTGTTTTTTGTTTTTTTGAAAGTCGAATGTTTGATTCATATAATGCTGTAGCTGAAAGACTAATTTCGTATTTATGTCCTTTATACTATGCTTTTGTTGCTCTTAAGCATTATTTCTTCTTCTTCTTCTTCTTCTTCTTCTTCTTCTTCTTCTTCTTCTTCTTCTTCTTCTTCTTCTTCTTCTTCTTCTTCTTCTTCTTCTTCTTCTTCTTCTTCTTCTTCTTCCTCTTCTTTTCTTCTTCTTCTTCTTCTTCTTCTTCTTCTTCTTCTTCTTCTTCTTCTTCTTCTTCTTCTTCTTCTTCTTCTTCTTCTTCTTCTTCTTCTTCTTCTTCTTCTTCTTCTTCTTCTTCTTCTTCTTCTTCTTCTTATTATTATTATTATTATTATTATTATTATTATTATTATTATTATTATTACTACTACTACTACTACTACTACTACTACTACTACTACTACTACTACTACTACTACTACTACTACTACTACTACTACTACTACTACTACTACTACTACTACTACTGCTGCTACTACTACTATTATTATCAGTATTATTATTATTATTATTATTATTATTTTGTTGCTCTTAGGCAAAGGAAAAAAAAAAGTCAGAAACCACTGCACCATTTTCCAACTATTACTAAACAGATAACCAAACCAAAGAAATTTTGTCAAAGAAAGATAATTTCTCTATGGGTGCTGTGAATAATTAGAAGATAGAAATACCATCAGTGAAAACGTCTCTGATGTCCAATCACAATTTTCATAGTTTTAATTTCGAGTGATCTCTTCCAGCTAAGACTCGTTGTATTTGTGGCAAGATATTTTGTTGATAACCTGACCACGTATAAGAACCTAAAACTTGCCCAAATCAAAATGTTGTCTTCATAAGGAAATAAATTAAAAAAATAAAACACATACGAAGTGAGTGAGCACTCGAGAAGAGAAATGTAGGTGATCAAAATGAATTTCGAAAAGAGGCAGAAAGGAATAGCGATAGGAAGATTAAAAAAGAGAAAAGGGAAGAGAGATATGAATTGCGAGAGAGAGAGAGAGAGAGAGAGAGAGAGAGAGAGAGAGAGAGAGAGAGAGAGAGAGAGAGAGAGAGACAGGCAGACAGACAGACAGACAGACAGATAGACAGACAAACAGAGAAAGAGAAAGAATGAATAGAAAACAAAAACAAAGCAAAGAAGAATGAAGAGATGTTGAGAAAAAGAGGATAAAAAAAGGAAAATGTATAACGACAGAGTAGGCCTATATTCGTAAAACAATTAAGAAGAATAAAAGAAATGAACTGAATATTAGTAAGCTTAAATACCAGTGAATTCACTCTAAAGTAGAGTCAAAGATGCTTTAATAGATTACGAATTTTGAATGAGCAGGATAGACAGAACCAACAAGATGCATTCTTTAGGATATGCCATGTTAAAATTGAGGTATTATTGTTTTAAAATGGTTATATGCGCTAAACAAATTGTACTATCTTAATGGTTAAAATGCAACATCATACAAGATGTTATTACTTTAGGTTCCACTTTTTTTTTTAGAAAATATGGGAAAAATTGTTTGAATAACCATCCGTGAAAGCGTTGAGAGGAACACACACTACGTAATTTTCTAACTTTTTCAGATTTTTTTTTTCAAATCAAATCAAATAAAAGTTTGCCATAAAGCTAAGTTGTCATTTTTCCCACAAGACTTGAAACGAGTTGTGTGTGTATTTGGCGAAACACTTCAATCATAATCAAATCAGAATACGGGCCAAACATGGAATTCTAATCATTGATATGTGTAAATTGCATTGAAGCTCGAAAAAATTTGTCATTCAGCTCAATTATAGCTTAATGACAGCGTTCAAGTTGGATTTATTAGAGTGCAGGTTCGAGCTCGATTGAAGTCTTGTTTATGAAATGACAATTGAACAATCCCAATAGTGCCTATGAGCTAGTTGAATAATTATAGTTATACTTTCTGTTTACGTCTATTGACAAAATAAACAAATTATCGACATATTTCCGATAAGTCATCCTACCTCCTACCACCTTAAACATTCGTTTGATAGGCAGTAAGCTTAGGTATGAAACTTTGCACTAATTTTTGTCTCTAACAAGATGACACTATTAAAAGAGACAAATCACAGTAAGAACAAATCTGGGTTGACTCACCAGCTCCGCAGAGAGAAGTGTGAGGAGCAAACCTCTTGCCACGCTCGCTCTAAGTCTAGATCTAATGATCAGACCGCTAGAACTGGCACTCCACAGCGTGGCACGTTGTGTGTTTCTATATTCAGCGTGAGCATTGTTTATATATCGAGCGTCACCCTAGCTCTCACTCTCTCTACAGCACTGCCTCACCCGCCCCTACACGACTTAACTCTTGGTCTGCAGCTGACTTCATCCTTCTCTCCCAAGATGCATCCTCTCCATTTGCCCTTCGTCTTCTTTACTTAACGACAAAAGGGGGAGTATGAGAGCCAAGTGTTGCGAATGGTTCACGTGATATGAGCTCTCTCTCTCTCTCTCTCTCTCTCTCTCTCTCTCTCTCTCTCTCTCTCTCTCTCTCTCTCTCTCTCTCTCTCTCTCTCTCTCTCTCTCTCTCTCTCTCTCTCTTTCTCTCTCTCTCTCTCTCTCTCTATCTATCTATCTGTCACACTGTTTTTTCTCTACCTCACTTTCTCTATGTCTCTCATTTCCCCCCAATTTTGTTCGTCGTCGTCCTGCTCTTTAATCACTATTACCACCATAATCATCATCATCATCATCATCATCATCATCTTCTTCTTCTTCTTCTTCTTCTTCTTCTTCTTCTTCTTCTTCTTCTTCTTCTTCTTCTTCTTCTTCTTCTTCTTCTGATCTTCTTCTTTATTTTTTTTCTCAATTTTTTTCGGACCATGTTTTTACGTTCTTTTCTCGTATATGACGTTTCATTTTATTGCTTCTTTTCTCAGTTATTCTTTTTATAAAGTGATCAATACAGATGTACAGATAGATAGGTAGATACGTATTCTGTCATACAAGTTATATTATTTTCGCGTGTTGGATCTTCATTTGAACTGAATTATTCTTAAATTCTCTTTTTTTCTGTTTTCTCCCCACAAGTAAATTCAACTAATGTTACATGATGAACTTTAACCTATTTAAGCAGAGTCTTCAACTCCAGTCTATGTGTTTGACCTTTTATCTTAGTGTGATGCAATGGCAGTGTCAGCAGCTCGCCACTGTCCGGGTGGTGATTACCCTTAACAACTCACTACAGAGCAAATACCCTGAGTCCTGGTTGGACTTAATTAGCGCTGAGCCAACGGGGGAAAAATCTTGCCAAACTGAGGTTCGAGAAAACAAGAACTGACTGGGCTGCGAGGAAAAGGAATTTAATTATAACTAGAGGTGTATACGAACTAAGCAGGGGGAGGGACATTTTTTTCGGAATCACGATTCTAAATGCCATTTCGCAAAAGAGAGAGATAGATAGATAGATAGATAGATGGATAGAGACAGAGAGAGACACAGAGAGAGAGAGAGAGAGAGAGAGAGAGAGAGAGAGAGAGAGAGAGAGAGAGAATATTTTATTAATTTTAGTCGATTTTCTTGCTATCAATAGAAAAAAAATTCTATTGATCATTTATTCTATGGTGACGAAACATTTTAAGTTATATGTTTATGACATTTGAAGGTTGCTTTTGCGCAATCTTTAACAAATTAGATCTGACGTGCAAACTTTTGTGTTAGAGGTTTTCATGTTTTTCTTAATTTGCCTGAATAGAGAACAATTTTTTCTCACTCTTAAAAGGAAAACAAACAAGATTTGGTCTGTTTTGGTTTAGCGACAGCTGCATTTATTTGATATAATTGAATGAAATAAATTATATACTTAATTATAAAACTCAATGATGAAATGCTTTTTTTAATTTTCAGACTCCTCGAGTCCATTGAGGTTTGAAAGGGTAAAAAATAAGGGAGGATATTTGGGCTATTTGGCTGCTAATGACATCCCTATTTATTAGACCACAAATAATCTTTATTACTCAATTTAATAATCAGTGTTGGTGTTTCTCTTTGGAATTTCTCTAACCACAGATTCGAAAGAAATTTCCATTCAATGTCCGCTCATGTGTTCTGTGACCTTTGACTTCCAAAGAGATTGATGGACAGCGTGTTTGCTTAAAAAGCAGTGTGGCGCATAGCTGAACAAGTTCTTTTGTCCTTAATTGCTTAATGCGACTTTAGTTTTTCAAAACAAAAACAACATAAAAAAAAACTTCAGTTCTTGTCACGGATTGTAAGCATTCAATAATTCATAATAATCTCAATCATATTAAAATATCCAATTTCATTTTTGTCTCAGCAAGCTGGTAACAGGATCGACCGCTTTGCTGTGATCGAATGTATTACATTGTTTGGGGTTCTTTAGTAAGAATAAAAATATTGTAAATGGAGATTAATATTTTTTCTTTCAATCTTTCGAGTTTTACAAAACCAATACAGTTATGTGTATAACATTCCAGCGAGAAGCGTTAATTTAGTGATCGGTTCATTTGAGTGATCGTACTAAGAGACAGAGGAAGTTGCATAAAATAAGACACACAATAGACAATTAAAACTTGCTTTTCACTTTTTTTTAATAAATATTTTTACGTTTTAAGAGCGATAGTGGTGTGTATCAAACTTTGTGTATATCTATGGGTGTATAATCCAATCTCTCTATGCAGCATCAATGAAACTAGAACACCATTGCTACTGAGTATTAAATATCGATTACACACTCAGCTGATGGTACTGAACCTAAAGGTTCTTCAAGGAAAATAATTTAAACAATTTTGTCTAATTTCTTTCCATCGTTCAATGAGGTTCTGTCTTTCGTCATGTTTGTAACGCACCCAAAATGGTTTTGAAGCTAAAAATAAACCCGATGATGTATGGATTGGCCTCATACTGATACACGATACTTGGAAAGGTGTTGGATATTATGATGGAAACAGCTTATCTTGGAGATTGATTTGATGTCAGCGGTGACGATTAATAATAATAAAAATGATGATGATGATGATGATGATAATAATAATAACTACAATAATAATAATAATAATAATAATAATAATAATAATAATAATAATAATAATAATAATAATAATAATAATAATAATAATAATAATAATAATAATAATAATAATAATAATAATAATAATAATAATAATAATAATAATAATAATAATAATAATAATAACAATAGTAATAATAATAACGCAAAGACCGAGGAATAGAACGGCTAAAACAGGAAAATGAAGATGATAATTAAAATTATAATTAAAATGAAAAGGATAAAGGAAAATAGACGAGTTTCTCCGTTTATAGTTTATGGTGTTGACCATGATGATGATAATAGTTATGATGATATGATAATGATATCGAAGATAATGATGATGATAATGATGATGATGATGATGATACTGAAGAGGAGAGTAAGGAAAAAGGAAAGCGGGTAAAAATTCCTCGATGCCATGAAGCAGCTTGAATAGATGCAGCAAAACTGTTACAATAAGGCAGAAGATTAAAATTAATATGGAATTCTCTTCTCAAACTCGAAATTGAGATGTACTACAGTTATGCTGAATTTTTCGATTCATAAATATTAGTATTTTCAAACGATTAACTTGACGAGTACACAGGACATAAGCCTCTGGTGCGGTTTGATAAGTTGTGCAAATTTCATTTAAGTCCGGAGCTTGTAACAAGTATCGTTTTTTTTATTTCTAATACAGATAGAGTTATGAAAATATAACGCTACCACCAATTTAAAGCCCCTCTCCTTAAAACAATTTACCAAAAACTGAAGATTCTGAACAAAGGAAAGAGAAAATCAATGAAAAGAGAATGATTGCTTCGATGGCATCACTATTATTAGATACAAAATGCTGTTTCGAGATCTATGATTCTTTAGTGCGCCTATTTAATCGAATTGTCTTTTTGCCATCCTATGTTAATGTATTTTCAATCGATTAATCATTTTATTCTGACATTTAGTCTTCATATCCATATTATTGCCTTTTTTCTGTATTACTTAGGCCTAACTGATTTTGTTCGAAGCGAAAGGTTTAAGAATTTCAAGATATAAATGATTCAAACTATAGAGGGAAATCCTAAGAAATTTAAAGTAAACTAAAGAAAATCTATCGGCATATTAGAACAAATCGCAGAAATTAATTGAAATAAAATAGCAAAGTTAGACAGGACTGGCCTTTAAGTGATATCAGGCAGCAAAATGTTTATGTAGAGCAAGAAGTATATCCGAAAATGTGATTCCTCCGATAGCCGATGGTTTGCTACCCAAAGAAACATAGACAATACAATTTTGCCATTATGCTTTTCAACTCAGGCTACAGGGATGAATTAAACCAAACCGCCTTATATGTTTGTTGACTTGCGCTTCCAATCGAACCGAAGACATTAAGCAGATAGTCAGAATATAAAATTAATATTAAAAAAATGAAAGGGAAGACAGGAATGCAAAAGACAAAGGAAAAGAGTAGTTAGCTAAGTTTGCAAAACCACAATCTATTTACACATTCATAATCATGAAAGTTGAAAGGCAAAGGCATCAATAAAGTGCACTTTTACGGGTTGGTTTTTTTTGGGGTTTTTTTTTTTTTTTTTTTTTTGTATATTTTTTTTTCAGAAAATAATCTTTGTTTATAAGGAAATTACAGAATTAGTTGATTTTCTCTATAATTTTTAGTTGTATCTGTAAAACCTATGAAATATCAGATACAGTGCAAAAGCAAACAAACGTGATAATTTACTTTACACCATTAGTGTGTGAAGTATATATATATATATATATATATATATATATATATATATATATATATGCGCACCAAGTTTAATATGGGTAAATTTAGTTAAGAGCACAAACTGATAAACCGTCGACACAACCAAAGTCTAGACTGAACGTGAAACCGATACATTTATAAGGTGTTGAAAATAGCTACAGTTTTTGAAGTTGAAAATATTTTCCGCACAATTTTGGTTTGCAGCATTTTGTTTGAAGTGAATTTTAAAGAATCCACGAATTCAATATATCCTAACCCTAACAGAGAGAAAGTACTAGCTTTGAACATTAATTTTCCTTTTTTTATGGAAGTGTCATTATTTCGGTAAGGACTGAAAGTTCCCTGTATTAAGTAAGCTCGAATACGGAATCGATTACAGGAGAATAGCCTACAACGAAAGGATAGGCTTGTTTCCATTTTCTTCTTAGAATTATTACGTGGATAATGATGTCATATAATGCCTTAAAGCACTGCTGTTTGAAAATGAATGGAATAAGAGAGCATAAATTGTTAACGTTTTTTTTGAGGTAAAAAATGGCATTTTTTTTTTTAAGTCAGTAAAAAATTATTCAGAAATTTAGAAAATTACCGTGAGCCGGTCCATTTTAAATTGTTTCATTGGAGAAATTGATTAAACGAGATCATTTCAAATCAGCAATATCTTACAAAGATTCAAGCTTTTCGAAAAAGGAAAGTGGAAGAAAAAAAGAGAAATAGAGCGAGAGACACAAAGAGACACATTGGCAGTTATAGGTGGATACAGAGCTAAATAAGGAGAGACAGAAAAAGTGAGTGAGTGTGTGGGTATACGCATTATTATGTGTTCGTGGAGTGTGTTTTTGTGTGTATGTGTGTGTTAAAGTCGAATGCTTGTTTTTACTACGCGTTTGTGATTCGATTTTATGTTTCTGTGTGCGAGAGTACCTGTACAAAAAAGATATAACTCTATTACTCGGGCGTGGTCAACTATTTTTCTGTACATTTTTTTCCTCTCTGGTCGGACCACATACTTGTCCTTTCCAATCGGATTGGTGTGGTAGTTCGATCGGTTTAGCGGGGATGAAGTTAGTAGTCACGAACGATCAGAGTTCAGTAAAGAACACGATTTTCGCTGTTCGTGCAGTAAATTATTGTTAAGTTTTAAAGAGTGAAGGGCTTTGACAGGAAAGAAAAAGGGAAAAGAGCGGAGGCTGAGACTGGGTAATCAGATTGTAAATCACTTGGGGAAATAAAACTGTATCTATTAATTTACGATTCGGTGACAGGAAAAGGGGGGAGGGGGGAGGAGGCTTCTGGAAACTAATTTTCCTGTTGTTTTTTTTTTTGTTTTTGTTTTTTGTTGTTTTGTTTTTTTTTGCAACGTTGTGCCATCGATTTTTTTTATAAAACAGAGAAAACTATTTCGAAAATAGACACATGAAAAGGATAATATCATATATTTATAGGAGGGACGCGGCAAAGAGAATAAAAAAAAATACCGCGAATAAAAAAAAAGAAAGAGGAATTTATACAAGCAACATATTGGTATGCTTGGTGGATATAAAGAGAGATTAAATCATAAAGAGGAGACATGGCACGATTTCGTGTTCGATTTTTAGAAAATGAGAAGCTTGACATTTGATGAAATTACCCCATTATAGCTTTAACGATTCTTTTGATGTAAAATGAGTATTCAAACATCATTCGGCAAAGATTTATTTGATAGATCCTCTTTGCAAGACGGTTTTGAGGGCTTCAAAGGGATTAGATAAAACAAACTTGCTTCAGGCGGAAAATGCTACCTCTAATGCATATTAACTTCATGCTCCTACGCAGGAAAAAATAGTGAAGTTAAAAATTGTAATTATGGGAGCATTGAAAAAAATATAAAAATGCCAAGTGAATTTAAAGATTTAGTGAAGTCTATCCACAACAATACTATCGGATACCTATTTTACCAGTAAACAAATTATATCAGGTAGGGCAGTTACGAAGAGAATGAGAATGAAAACACGCAGTGCGAGAAGATTTTAAATGTGCTTTTTTTTTTTCAACAGGACATAAATTTCTATCATGCACGACAGGCTTGAAAAGATGATATCCCAAACCAATCAAGTGAGGACACAGCTCAGATCCACATGAAAGGTCTCTACAGATCACAGCAGACGGCCATCCACATAGTCATGAGTCCCGAGCAAGGATTATAGTAATAAATGAAATAGGAGACATATTGTTACTTGACAAGACATTGATATATATATATATATATATATATATATATATATATATTACTATAATTATTCCAACTTATCTTCAAACTATATATATATATATATATATATATATATATATATATATATATATATATATAGAGAGAGAGAGAGAGAGAGAGAGAGAGAGAGAGAGAGAGAGAGATTCGTCACACATAGAAACTTTCCCGTTTAAAAAAGTCTTTGAATATTTGTTTTTATTCCTTAGCTATCAAAAAGATTGAAAGCCTGAGGTATATCATGTTTTTTGTAAGAAATCTTGCTAAGGCTTGTTTTAGCGCTGGTCACCGTACTGATTAATGATAAACGTATGAATTATTGCTTAATCCTACATAATCAAGAACTTTACAAGTTGAGCATAATAATGCCCTCTTATAAATTATTATTTCTTGATTTACCTTGTTAACATACATCTCCAAGGGTAAAACGATAATTGATAATAACTAAAATGATCCAAATAAATTTTGAAAAAAGGAAAAGTAACAGTATTTAATACAATAGTCTTTATCTTTACATTGAGTGTTTTTTATGTCACATTTTAATGTTTATGCTTTCCATAATTTACATTGGGTGCCCCCCTCCTCTCTCTCTCTCTCTCTCTCTCTCTCTCTCTCTCTCTCTCTCTCTCTCTCTCTCTCTCTCTCTGTCTCTCTCTCTCTTTCTCTCTCTCTCTCTCTTTCTCTCTCTCCCTCTACAGCATCTCTAAACATCTTTGGTTACTCAAAAATATGCCCTTAATCTAGATCTAATACAACAGGAAGTATTGGAAGCGTAAATGCTAACACCTCTTTTATTATCCATCGTAGACCTACAGTTTTTTAATTTTTCATTCTAAACAGCTGCCCCTAAAAAACCCTGGTAGGTTTACCTTATTTTCTTTTTAAGAAAATAAGCATATTTTTTACCTTACGTTTCTCTCTCTTTTTTCCTAATTCCGATTTTGTTTTAATTCTATGTTCATCTTCGGTCTAAACTTTCTAGTTCGGTATTAGTTTTGTAAGCCAAAAAATAATGATTCTGTACTTGTTTGGAGTATAATGGATTGAGAATTAAATTTGATAGAAAGTACTTCTGGGCTTTTCTTTTGCATATTTATGACAAAATGGTGCCTACACTGGAAACAAAAAACGGTCAAAAACATATCTAAAAGACCGATGCAATAGTCTGAGGCAATAGTTTTACACAACCCGCAAATGGAGAAAAAAAGATAGTTTAGCCAGTCGCGTCTTTTTAAAGGCTTTTAATCGTTAGACAGAATTCATGACTTTAAATTACGTAATATATAACAAATTTTATGGAAACAGCATTGTGGATAGAAAATAGGTACAAATACAAACGTGTTTCAAACAATTATATGGACCCAATTGCTTCTTGCACAATCTTTCAAAAAATATATTTATGTGGTTCAGACAGTTATAAACAATACAGTAGATGAGGTAGTCGATATAAACTATTTCATCATGTGTCATCTTCCTTTTGTTACGTTTTTTTCTCATCTTACTTAACCATGAATTATCATTTTTAATATCTTTTTAAAAGGTGGAAGGGGGAAATAGCGATTTTGGTATAGAAGCTCAAATAATGGGCAAAAACAAAGAATTTTCTTTTTTGTTATGTATCATTGCATTATCATATTTAAAGGGAACAGCATATTTGAGCAGCACACGGTATGCTTGTCCGCCCCTCGTTTAATACGAGGTAAATCACTCTTCATCGCAAACCGTTCCTTATCAAACTTTTATAGGTGCGTGATTAGAGTTAAAGCAGTGGGCAAAACGCTTCTCCTGCGTTAAATGATATTGCTCATGATGCTCATAAAAAGCCATGCTAACGTGATGTAGCCGGGGCTGCTTGAATAATAGAACAGCCCATTTGTAATATGCTCTTTGGTACCACATGTAAATCTCTTAATCTTTGTTATTTCATTCTTAAACGCTACTGCTGAAACTTATATGGTCAATAATTATGCGATGTTGGTATTGATTATTTTTTAAAGGTTTTCTGGTATCTGCAAGGCAGGGAATTTAATTTTTGCTATAATATCTTACTACGCATGTAGAAGGAAATATTACTTCTGTATAGCAATTTTAGCATATCTATGTTGTTGTCAAAAAAATTGTCAGACACAAGGGCTTCTTACATAAGCGATTTTTGCAATAAAACCTGAACTCTTCGATAACTTTTTTTCCTTTCGAGTTTCTCAATATGACTATATATATGTGTACCGTTCAGATGTTTCTTAAATGTAAGTATGGAACTTCATTACCGAAAGCCAGTGGTTTAGCCAGTTACTATTGGAAATAATTTCTGTATTCCTTTGCTATGGCCTTTCTAAGGCTTGTCATTTAAAGTCAAATGATTGCTCTGATACACAATAAAGATTTCCATGAAAATTTTAAAGGCTCAGTGCATGGATTAAGCACCACATGTAACCCGAACACGATTTATCATATGTTACATAGAACAAAATAAACTCTTAACCTACATCATAACAGTTTTCGAAAGCTTTACAGGTTTTATGAAGTAGTGAATTGTCACAATCACTCACCGAACAAAAAATAATGAAAATGGGGATATAACATTGAAAGTATTGGAGTATTTTACAGTCGTGTAAAACCTGTTTGAGATCGCTAAAGCGAGGCCTCTCACATACTCTCTCTCTCTCTCTCTCTCTCTCTCTCTCTCTCTCTCTCTCTCTCTCTCTCTCTCTCTGTCTCTCTATGTTTGTCTCTCTCTCTCTCTCTCTTCCACTATATCGGTGTATCTTCTTTTTTAGTTTTGTTGTTGAAGCTAACGTTAAATTTTCATTTTTGTTTTGTTTTGTTTGTTTGCGTTTTTACGTATCGGGTACATAAACAATTGATGTGTAGTAAGTAGTAATGCTAATTTTTTTTCAAATTTTTATAACTAGATTTTTATTATTAAGCATTTAAGAAAACGAAACTATCACCAATAAATACCGCTGCACCCTGCAGGTCATGTAAAGATCGGCGAAATGCATACTGTAAGCTGCAATTTGTCTGCGCTCTATTGGGATCTAAAAGTTTGAAGTGGATTTGAATCTAGTCCATGGCAATAACACCATGGCGCTAAATCTATATTGTGTTTCTGAAATGTTTTTCAACACTTGGATACTTGAATTTCTTATTCCTTAGAACTAAATTTCTTATCGATGTTTCTCCCATCTTCCCTCTCTCTTTCATTCTTTGTCTCTATCTCGTTTTGATTGCGTTCAGTTTTCTTTCAATTTTCTGTCAAATCTCTGTGTCCCAATCAGCTCTTCCTTCATATATTTTCCTGAAAATGTATAATTTTTTCTCCAGTTACCCATTCTGTTTTCAAACATCCTGTTCTGACATAAAAGCCTTCGCACTGCCATTACTGATAGCGCGGCAGTAACCAGTATTTCTTCCTGCTACTTCACAAGTACCTTTGCTCGTGGTAAGAAGATAGGCCTGGCCTCCCCTACGATAATCACCGATCGTTAGTCCCTCCTGCTTGTCTGCCTGACTTGACTCGATTGATGCAATTTGGGGACCCTTGTTCTTTAAACGAGGTCCTAACGAGTGCTAGGGGAAGTATTGGTCCGGACTAGTGAGAAAAGAACTGAGATTGCGGGGAAGATCTGATGACACAGACCCCTCCTAATGATCCAGACTAGATGCTAGACCTTGGGGCTAGATTTGGTTGGGAAGATCCGAGTGGAACAGCTCTAGCGGGACCTCCAGGGTCGTCAATCATTCCCACATATTTCAAAATACATACGGGACTAAGCTGCTATGCTACATCCACACGTTTCGTTTTCTTGATCTTGGCTTGTACTTTTATGAATTTATATACATAAAATTATATGAGTGAATATTTTGTTTTAAACGAGTTTAGTATTTTAAAGTGTCTTACAGTTTTATGTCGCACTGGCCAGTGAAAAAGAAGGAAAAACGAAGAATTGATTGAAGTGATTTATGTCAGCATTTGAGTTGAGCCTAACGAATAGCTAAATAAAAGTGAGAAAGGGTCAGAGAGAGAGAGAGAGAGAGAGAGAGAGAGAGAGACAGAGACAGAGAGACAGACAGACAGCAGACAGACAGACAGACAGACAGAGACAGAGACAGAGACAGAGAGAGAGAGAGAGAGAGAGAGAGAGAGAGAGAGTGACAGACAGACAGACAGAAGGAAGAGGGAAAAAGGGGGAAGGGTATGTTTTTAAAAGATTTCAGAAGAATGGAAACCAGGCCAGCCATGTTATAAAAGAGACTTGTACACAAATCATATGAGCTTCTTTTAAAAACAAATATAAATAGAATGTGATTTGATAGTACAGTATTTCGTTTTTACAGCAAAATATTTAGTTTATCCAACCTGTATATGTCATATTTTTCGAAATGTTAGATAGCTTTATATGTATATATATATATATATATATATATATATATATATATATATATATACAAGAATAGATAAATAAACAAACAAACAGGTAGATATACATAAATCTACATGAATAAATAGATTGAACGATAGATATTTAGATAATTATTCAGGGAGGATGTTTATTCGATAAATAGATTGTTGGTGAGAAAACACACTATAAAAAGCTACTATCAAAAGCTGAGCTCATCCAATGATGGATTAATTTACAATTTCATGTTTTTGATATTTTCGCAGATAACAAAATAACTTCTGGGAGATCGACAACCGGCGGAATCAAAGTCGTTAGTGTCAAAAATAGGGAGAGAACATTATTTCTGCATATGCCAAGCTCCCTTTAGCTTGCTTTCCTAAATTTGTAAGTTGCTTCATGATTACGGTTGGGTTTTGTTGCAGACGGATTTTACCTATGAAACATATATGAACAAAGCATTATAAAGACTGTTGTGTTTTATCATACAAGTTTTTAATATCAAAATAATGGTAGAGAGATCTTGACAGAGAGATAGAAGCCTAGATATAGATAGATTGGTAGATGGATAGATAGAAAGTAAATAGATAGATAGATAGATAGATAGACGTGTATATTGTCTCATAAGGGTACAGTTATTTTGAGAGCATAACAATAGTCTATTTGTACTTTTGCTGAATTTGATTTCTTTAACTTTTTGTGCAACTTGTATTCTTGATTGCATCAAAGAGCATTGAGGGAATAAAATTCAATATTGCACTTTTTCCCCTTAACATGGCCTACCGAATCTTTGGAAGCATTTGAGCATGATATAAGCCATCAAAGAGCAAAAGGCATTGCTTTGTTTTTTTGTTGTTTTTTTTTTTTTGTTTTTTTTTTGTTTTTTTTTCATTTCTATATTTTCAATTGTTTCTTTACTCTTTGTATTTGCTATATCTGCTTAGCCTCTTTATATTAGAATTCCATTCCTTGGATCATCGAATAATTATATTTTTGCATGCCTGATTTCACCTTAATCATTTTCTATTTATTTAGGTTTAGAAGGTCTTGCGAAATGTGTGATTAATTTAAAGATTAATATCGACATGGCTGGAGATATACATTATTGCCCTTTCTTTAACAAAAGCAGATGACGTAAGCTAAACGAATCCAAAGACCATCATTATATTTGTATAGATGAGATCAGATTCCTCGTTTCAAAGCAGCCAAACATTATCACAAAATAATTCATAATATATATATATATATATATATATATATATATATATTCATATATGTGTGTGTGTGTGTACATAAATGAATAAACTAGTGCATAGATGGAAAGATAGATAGATTATCAGATGATCAAAATTAGTTACCTAAGTATTCTAGGCTAAGAACATCTAGGTAATCAATTTTATTATTATCATTATTGACGCTCCTTTTTGTCGAGCACTAATACAGAATCCTAGAATAATCATCAAGCCTAGATTATTACACAGCTATTTTCAGACATCGAAACATGTCTCATACTCTAATGAACATAAAGACATTTTTATGAACAAGTTACAAAGCAGATAGATAGACCGATTTCTTCGGGTCTACAGAACACTTTCGAAGCTGAATTTCATTGCATTCATTACATGACAGCAATTGGCTTGCAATAATGTGGTTGTCGTGGTTCCAAAGCAAAATTGTATTTTCTTCCTCTTTTATTTCATTAATTTTGAGTCTCTGACAGTAAGCTGAAACATTTTACTCTGTTCTTCATATCTCATATCCATTATCATATAAATCTTATTATTAGCCGTGTAAGTGACATTTCTGGTTCTAGCTGAGCATGCTCCGTGGAAAAGCTGTCATTCTCAAAGTTTACGTCTTTTTCTACTTGTCAGTGTTTAAAACAAGACAAAAATAATGCATGTTTCAAATTACCAAACATTGCACTGTTCTCGGATATTTAAAAAAAAATTGATGGAGAAATTTTGCGCTGTATTTATCATCAATTTTTCTAATCAAGTAGATATCATTCCTTTTATACGTTAATTAATGTGTTAAGAGTCGTAACAAAATATCGACCACGGACTAAAACAGAAAGGGTGGTAAAAGAGAATGACGAGTTCCGCAGTTTTGTAATATGGTAGTGGCATGTGCTCTATGTTAAAGTTCAATTACGATAGAGTAGAAATAACATTTCTCTGCAAAAACTAGTTCAGCCCAACCTTGGGACTTGCATACTATTTTTTATTTAAAATGCTCAGGAAATAATGCTTAGGAGGTAGAAGTGTTAATGCAAGATCAATCAGTGCGTCAGCTGCAATCAATCCGGCTCAATCAATTAATTGGCAATCAATTGACGAATGAGCGGAACCAATTTTGCAAACTGCTAGAGATCAGGTGCGATAGAATGACAGCCATGAACATTAAGTGCTAGGGGTCTGAGAGTCGATAACTTCATGTACTTTTATTCTTATTTTCCTCATTCGTTTAGGATCAACCACTCTGGAAATAAATCATAACGTGTTAAGGAGAAAAGGAGATGAAAGCACCTATGACAAATAAGGATCGGGAGGTGTTCTTCCTATCTGATGAGAATATAAAGTTATTATGAGCACATATTTCAAGAAATATTTCTGTAAAAGAGAGACATAAAAACATGCATAAATCTGAAAATAATTCAAAACTATCTCAACACTCAGAAACATCTGAGAACATAGAGAAACGAGTGAGCCCGATAAAGTCAGACTGAACTGAAAAAATAAATGTAAAAAGAAAATGTGTTTTTGATATAAATTAAGGTTAAAAGTACCGAGCGCTGAGACAGACGCCACAAAATTTATTGACAGGTTAATGTGGCTCCAGATGAAAAAGATTGGAAAGCCGGAATTGGTAAAAGCATGGTAAATTAACCTCATAAGGTTGTCTTCCGATACGGCATCCAGCTTCAAACCGCTTAGTTGATCGAAAAGTGGTTGTTTTTTTCAATAGAGAGCCGAAATGATACTTAAAACTCGTTTTTCCTTTGGGGTATTAACTGAATATGGTTTAAAAAGAAAAAAGATGAAAATAATTTAAAATGCTGGATTAAATCGATTTCAGTTTGGCACAGTTAGAGACTGTTCTAACTTTTGGATGTAAGTGCTCGCAGAGAGCCGGCCTACAATCTTGCTTTTAATGGATTATCATGAGATAGCTCTAATTGGATTACTCTAAAATTCATGCCTGTTCAGTGCAGTTGTTAACCTTGTCAAAAGTTCATACATTTTGAAGGCTTGAAAGCGCTGGCAGAGACGTCGAATTGTTGTCTCAACCATTAAAATATCCTTATTTCTTGTTTCAAAAAAGGCGAAATACAAGAGCTCTGAATCCTAACTTACCTTCCCTTACTAGATTGGCTTGTACGGCTTAAAAATATTTTGCTAAGCATTCTACACAGCTTTTAATTTCTATGTAAATTCTTTTATTGTTGTTTCTTTATATTTTCAGACCAAAATCTAAATTTTTAGAATTTAAATGAGATCTAAGCCTAAACATTTCAGGTTAGGGTTTGTTCGGCAAAAGGCGACTCAACTTGTCAAGGTAGATTAAATTTATGCTAAGCTCTGCTTTCAGTTTTTGTTAGTAAATGAGGCAGTAACGTCAGCATCGAGGGACTTAAACCATTCAAAAGTATCGTCACTGCTCCTAATGCTTAGAGATGCGCAATATCAAGACCAAAAAATGAGAATCACATAAAAACAAAAAATCATGGGGAATTCAGAGATTTTGTATGAAGAAAAAAAAATTGCACTGTAAACGTCTTCTAAACTGATGCTTCTGATTGTTAGACATAGGTCATTACTCATAATTCATAAGGAAATTGCTCTGTGAATCTAAATGCAAATGTTCATTGTACATAAGAAATATTTTGGGAGCTAGATACCTGTATCAGGTTTTCGTATTCAATATTCAAGCTAGTACACATTATATATACATATATATATATATATATGTATATATGTATATATGTATATATATATAATTATGAATAATAATAATTTTAAAAAATCTAAGGCGAAGAAGGGAAAGGATGTAAGGGCATAAACGACGTCGATGACATAGCAACATAGGAAGAGGAAGTGAACATTATCTACCATTTATGAACAAGATAAAAAGGTCATGGGGGAGTTGAGAAGAGCTGTTCATTAGGGCTTATTCAGTGGGGATTTTCGGCATCCAAATGATTCGTCTATAGGCCGTTCACAAAAAGCTGCCGACCCTTATTAAAAAGCATTATTAATTTTCTATAATGTTCTATAGATATTACGAAACCATGCTATTGTGATCCAAAAATCCCGAAATATTATAGAGACAGTTTTGCAAAATCCTATAAAAAAGCTCTTTTGTTTGCAAATACAGAAAACTGAGTGCAAATCGAAATTGGCTTTAATATTTCAGTCCTGTGTTTTTTGTTGCCAAAAATTATTTCCTTGTCTGATTGGATATTCATCATATGTTTATCAAGAATGTCTTTAATGTGCACGTTTGCTCTGTCATTGTTATTTTTTAAGCCGCCCACTGTTCAAAAACATTTATTATCCGCGGCTACACGTATTTAACTTGAGCATTCTCTCAATAATTTGAAAAAAGGATGAAATTATGGAAGCTTTAGGCAGATATAATATAGGGTGCTAGGGAGGGGTCTCTTTTTTTAAAATTTCAATGAAAATGTCATTCTTCCCGGAACACATCATCAAAGGAAGTTTTATTCATAAAAAAACCCAGATAATTGTTATATAAAATTGTAACAATCATATTTTAGCCATTCAATATGTATTGACCATTTGGAATCAAATCTCTCTATCTGCTGCCAATAAAAGTAACCATAACTCTTAATGATACCAACATTTTGCTGTATATAAACTTCATAAAAGCATAAATGGTGCAAAAATTATTGCTTCGTATATTGAATCCATAAAGAATAAGAATAAAAAGTTTCTGAATAATTACATTGTTAAAGCTTTTCTGTGACGACTGCTAGCAAATTCAATTCTAGTTTTAGAATGAATGATGAAAGATGGAGTTCCCTGTTTGTGTAGCTCTACGAAATTTTATAGCACTAACCAATATAGCCATTCTTCCTTGAATATCAGATTCTGTCGGAAATCCGGAAATGAAACAGAAGTTTCTTTAGACAAGACGGAGATCCTCTTGGAGCATGTAGAGACTCAAAGTAGCCTAATTATAAACTCCATGATGAAGGGAGATAGACTAATGAAGAGCCGTATATACAGTGACAATCATGACATTACTATTTATTGAACTGAGAATATTAGTTCATCATCTTCAGAAATCAAATAGTGCACAACAGCCTATGAATATTAACAGATTTTCAAATCTAAAAATAATTTACTGTCTTAAGATTGCCGATGTGATTAGAGAACGAAAGACGTCAGACATGTTCCATTGTTGAACGAGATTATCTGCGCTTTGCACAAAAGCCAGCCTTAAACATATTGACACACAGAGAACATGATTGAAAAAGGCTTTCAATTCATTAAAAAGAACAGATCAAAAGAGCGGAAAAACTTTGGAAGAACTGAGTGAAGTGAAAAGAAGAAGATAAATCAGATGAAAATATCTTAACACAATACAGGATTTTTTTCAAAAACCAAAGAGCATTTGCATAAACCAACGTAAATAAACGAAAAAAATATAATCCCAAAGAAATGAGATGAGTCTAAAAGAGGACTCATACCGATATTGTAAATATCAGTCAAAACACATAGATTTATGTCAGATTGATAAAAGTTGAAATTGCATCACATTAACAAATAAATGCATAATTATAATCTTACAAGCATGAATCCATATTCAAAATAATGAGCATGATGAAAAGATATCTACATTGAAGAAAAGCAAACTTCACAACAACTACAAATTGATATCCTCCAGTTCCATTCTTTTAACAGCCTTTAATTATACAGAATCTAAAGATCTAATAATTTTCTCATATTTCTCGCCAAGCCGACATTCTTCCTGTAGTAAAACGGATAAAAACACCAAGCATAAGAATGAATCAAGTCTTTGCAGTTTTCTTCTTACAGCCCTCATTTGATGTATCTCTCCAACAAGATCATAATTGTATTGTGCTGGTGTGAGCCAATGTAGTGCGCAACCTGATATGATAGAAAAAAAAAACCACGGCATTAGTTCATCACTTTACTAAAGCTCATCACTGGTTCTGACCGCTTCTAGTGTAAATGTTATGTCTCTAAGGACGCACTCAATGGGCGGTATATTTATTTTAAGCTTTTAAGTGAGCTTATAGTGAACATAGATTTAATTCAATACAAAGATGGAATTTTTAGCCTTTGAATATATTTTTTTCACTTCAAAGCTTCTGGGTATACACTGTTATGGCCCAATTTCAATTTTAAATAGAGACTGGTCACATGTTCATAACTAAATTCAAAATCTATTTTTTTTAGTGATACATTCATTACAAACCAATAGAATTACATTGTTGGGTGTTTACTGGCTTTAAAATTGGCCTAACAGTGGAAAATACATAGTATGAAAATTGTTGGCCGAGAATTACTGAGTTGGAACAAATTTGTCTATAGAATGATTCTTGTTCTATATAATGTTTGTGGGTTAACCATAATTGCATTTCATTAATACAACTGTCATAAGTTTTAAAAAAAGCTTCGAAATAAAATTTCTGATTTTTATGTGAAATACTTTTAATGATAGCCCTTGAGATGACATTTTTGTGTGATCTTTTTGTTCAGAATATTAGTAAAAGCTTAAAATATATATAATATTAACTGAAGATTTTTTTAAGTTTGACTTTATTTTTCGAAAACTTCTGTGCGTACAAATTTGTGGATTTAGACGGACTGATTGCTTTAATGAAAATAATCCGGAAAGATGGTATTCTTCAAGGAAAAGAAAAACCTTCGTTATTTGGAGGAAAGCTTACCCTCTTTACCTATTGAAGGTGAGTTGGTTAATAAAAGAAGCAATTGGTTTTGTTTGTTTGTTTGTTTTTGTTTTTGTTTTTTTTTGTTTTTTGTAAACAGCATCAAAGAATTTTTTAAAAGATTTTGTGTCTGATCTAGATTTACACACCCTAAAGTCTGGAGAACACAGCTAGCCTCGGGTACGTTATGGTGTGTTGCTTTACTTGTTCCTTGGATCACAATATTAACGAGAAGTTCCATGATTGGCCCTTTCCTAATAATGGCTCATTCAGCAACAGGTCTATTGCAACAAACTACAATCACTTTTCAAGAGCATTTTATAGTTGAAATCCATTTCTTTTCTCCCTTTTTTAGCAATAACATTGGAGACTGGTATTGGCAGATCAAAATTCAATAAACTTCGTTACTATATAATTTGCGGTTTTGGAGGAGATAGTGAAGAAAGAAATGAAACTTATCTTTTATAATATAGATTACACAGATATAAACTACTAGTTGTTAAATTGCATGAGAGAATCATGTTTTGAGTTTTCATTCATAACAAACAAAACATATTCAAATATTGATGCCACTTCTATTAACATATCCGTGGAGATACAGGGTTAACTAAAATTGAAAAAAGATATATCGTGCAAACGTATAAGGGCTGGATTAAATTCAATTGCGATGCCTTACTTATTAGCGTATGCTAAGTGCATAATTTAAAATTAAACAATCTAATATATTTGATCTCCATATTTTAGGTATTTGTAGATACACCGACACTTATTTGACAGATATCAAAGTCCCTCTTAAAGTTTAACCAAGGTCTTCACTTGAAATCCATGATCATGAACTTAGTGCGTTTAAAGTCAAGGTTGAGAATAATATAATTATCTCTAAAAAACAAAACAAAAATAGAAAATTTTTTAAATTTTTAAAAACTTTTTGTAAGGCTAATGATAATGTAATATGTTTCTTTTCCATCCATAAATTTACTTCATATGCAAACTTTTAATTTAAAGAGATCAAAAGAATCACGATGATTTTGCACGCTTATGAACAGAGAAAAGACAATTACGTCATTTTAAA
Source organism: Elysia crispata (assembly GCA_033675545.1). Taxonomy (NCBI): domain Eukaryota; kingdom Metazoa; phylum Mollusca; class Gastropoda; family Plakobranchidae; genus Elysia; species Elysia crispata. Next base: position 659,674 of record JAWDGP010003572.1, read on the forward strand.
ATACTGTATCCATAGTATTTTTTTTCAATACAATTTTAATCATTAAGTTTTTAATCTCATTTCCATCAATGGTTTATAGACTAAAATGTTGCAGATATGTTCAGTCTCTGTCAAATAATAGCTTTTGTCCTTTTTAGACGAATGAACCTCACTTTATGAATACTTTAATTTTATCAGACTAACTTGTCATTGGAAGATACTTACTTCAAAGCAGTGAAGCTAAACTTGGTTAATGTTATTGGTACGGTTCGCTTCGTGCCTTTAAACATCAAAACGTCCTGTTAGAGACCAATTGCTTTGATTGCAAAATTGTTGAAAGGTTTGTTAACTTTCAGTTGATTTTGGTGAAATGCCCTGGATCATGGAGAGAGGCGATAGGTAGAGGGGATTAACCGGGAACGAGAGAATTTTTGCTATCGAGAAAATGTTCATGTCATTAAATTGACGTCTAGATCTCCATCAGTATCAAGCCATTGTTACAGCAGTTTTTCATATACGAACTTTCCAACACGTTATGTATGAAAGAATATAATATTGTCCTTAAATTTAAACTTGAAACTAACGGCTCTTATGATTAAATATTGTGTTACCGACTTGTGAAGAGCACTTGTGTAAACCAATTACATGTACTTCCTCATTTTTGCCTGAGTGAATTTATAAACCAAATGTTGTTGTCTTAAGAATAGACAGATAATCTTAGTTACAAATATTATTTGAGGTGTTTCAAGTTGCGTCAGTATATCTATCAAAACTAATTCTCTGTGGCTTACATTTTGTAATGTATTGATTTAAATATTTATATTTTAAAATAAGTTTTAAATCTTTTTCCTATTTCTGAGATAAAAGAAGCATTCAGACATCTTCGAATTAACTATAATTTTAACTATGCCATGATTTTACAAAACAGATTTAGTGGAAATCGGATTGTACAAATCAGATTTTGTGGAATAGCATTCACTTACACAGATTTAAAACTTTGTAAGATTTACTGTAAAAGAAAACAGCAATGGCCATATTTCATACACATTCCGTTTCTAAAGAGGAATAAGTTATAGATCTTGCAATTTGTAGATGAAAGTTTTATGATACTTATGAAATGATTGAATTATGTTATATGAGACTAAGTCTATCCGCGATATTATTTTCTGGTAAAAGCTTTTTAATATCTTATCCCTCTGGAATAAGTTGTTTCGATCGTCTCCTTTCTTTAAACATATTTCAAGTCACCATATAGGTTTGATATTTTTTTCAAGTATTAAATCATACTTATGTTTCAAATTAGCTGCATTCTTCCTCAGTGTACAGAGCTCTTTATTTCTAAATCTTTATCTCCATGCATACCTATTTTGATGTCTATCTTTCAGTCTGTTTTTTTTATCTCTACTTTATGTCTTTTACCTCTACTTTATCTCTCACTCTCTCTCTTTCTCTCTCTCACTCTCTGTGTGCCTCTCTCTATCTCTCTTCTTAATCCTATTTTAATCTCTATTTTCTTTCGTCTTCCTTCCTTTTTTCCTCTGCTTCCATATATCGATTTTCACAAGCCTCTGTCATTCTACATCCTTTTCTTTCTTCCTCTGCCTCCTTATCTGTCTGTCTGCTTCTCTCTCTCTCTCTCTCTCTCTCTCTCTCTCTCTCTCTCTCTCTCTCTCTCTCTCTCTCTCTCTCTCTCACCATATGTTATGCCCCATTTTCTCTTTTTATCTTAATTTCAGCGATAGTTATTAATTATTTTTAAGAGAATTTTCTCGACAGTAAACAACATCCAGATGAGTCTTCAAAGCAACCTGCTGGGCGGATCGATGTGTCTATGAGTCCGCTAGCCTTCCAATTAATGAGCATTTTCTCGCTCATTTCTAGCACAGAGATCTAAAGAAAAAAACTTGCCCGTGGTAGGATTTATAACTTTTATCCAAATACATATTAATTTGCAAGATTTAAAAAAAATATTCTTTTCCATCTCTCGATCCAAGAACTTTCTATACGCGGTAAGGGGATAATAATTAATTTCGGGATTTGATTAGGAAAAGGAGGGGGAAGAGAGAGAGAGAGAGAGAGAGAGAGAGAGAGAGAGAGAGAGAGAGAGAGAGAGAGAGAGAGTAAAAGACAGACACAGACACTCTTTAATAACAGATAGTGGATCCTGACGGCTAGATACATGACTTCTCAAAGGAAAATTCTTGTAAGACTGAGTAAACCTAGCCACTGTTGAACAGATAGCCACAAAAAAAAAAAAATCCATCAACACCCATATTGGGTTACACAACCTTGTGTGAACACCTATGTGTTTTAAAGGATGTTCATATAAAATATAATTACACTTGACGAATCATAAGTACAGTAAAAACCTACCCTAGAATGAATGGAAGGCGTGACTACTGGTTGCTAGAAAAAACAAAGCCAAGCTGAAATAAGAGGAATGTGATTTTCACGAAATGTTCACAGCTAAAATCACCTGCTCCAAAAAAAAAAAGGAAATGCAAAACGAAAAACAACCAGAACTGCGAACATAATTGATTTGTACTAGAAACACTGTGTGCTCAATAATGCTATGTAAGTCCTCTGCTTTCAAAAGAAAAGTAATGTCGTCTTTACATATTGTATTTTGAGAGTAAAGCATGATTTTGTTCTTTATTTTAAAATGGTAGAAATAGGTTCACCATCTGCTATTAAACATGCACCTTGGTCTGTCGCAAGTACAGCACTTGTCCGCGTATGTAGTACCTACAAAAACACATAAATACACTTATGTGTCCGTATAAAATACACTTATGTGTCTGAAATGTTTCCCTTTCCGTGAAAGGTTCTAAGGTCGCATCGTGGATATTGAAGATAAAATCAAATAAAACAGTATTCGTTAATACTTTTAAAGCCTTACTTAAAGCAATGTGACGTATACATCTGTCAAATGATTGTTATTGGCCCTTCTGACCCATCGAGATAAACATACAATGAGTCAGCAGCCTCCGATCTTACTCTTGGAGATCTATGCAAGTTTGGACAACATCGTTTTAACGTAAGCCCTATTGGCTATTAATAGAAGTAGCGTATATGACAAGCCTAATATGGCCTTTTTACTTACCCTATATAAATTTGAACTAAGCAGGGCATTAGAAACAAAGAGTTGCACATGAGGCTCAACAAAAAAAAAAAAAAAATACCGATGATGACGTTTCAGTTTCTGTCTATCGTGGCATCGAAATTATAACATTGTCAGCACGCAGGGTAAGGCTCCCCTTTCTGAATTCTCTCTTTGGACTCAGAGCTAGTTGTAGAACAACATTCTGGAATTTATCTCCAAACAGGGGAATCCTTTTTTTCTTTTTTTTAAATTTTTGTGATCCCTATAGCAACCACATAGGATGTTGGCATGATTTTTTTTAATTGAAAAAAAAATTTACAGAGATGATTGCGAAATGTAAATGCTGAAATGCATCGGTTAGATTATACCATTCTTTCATTATTGATATATATCACATTACGTGGGAAGGGTGAAATCTGTTTAGACATTCTCTTTTTTGAGACTCGAAATGGCTAGTTTCCATAGAAAACTTCCATTTCACATCAGGCATTAAGCGAACTCCAAAATAAAAGTATCGTATGCATCATAGGCACACCTTCTTGTTTGCCACAGCGACCTTTTTTTCGTTGTCTAGAGTTTGTTTTACTCTCATAACAGTTTGTAACTTTATAATTATAAAATATATTTTCCACCAGAAAATGGCTTGAATTAATATAGAGAAGAAATTATCTCACTCTTTTTTATCTAAAAGATATAAGAGGTTTAAGTTCTTTGGATTTGTTATTCTCACTAAAGGATTTTTGTGTTTACTTTGCTCTCGCGAGAATAGTAGAATTTCAATGCTTTTTTCCGTCGCATTTCATATGGAGCATTGAAAAAAAAGCCACTTCATTTCTTAATTTACAAACTATCTCAGTCTTATTTGAATCGAAAATGGGATTACTTGGATAATCTGCATTATATTTCATCTTTCCCGGAAAAAAATCTAATTCCAATATTACGAGAGAATTATCTTTAAGAATAGTTAAGCTTTGAATGAGGATTTTAACCAGTTGTAAAATTAAATTTAAGTGAAAGGAATATTGAAGAGGATAATTATGATTCTATATTTAAGATATCAAACGAGAAAGCAGTTTAGTCATTCTTTACTATTTATAAAAGGTAGGCTAAAATGATTGAAATTTATAATAATTGGCGCTGGGAGGGTGGTAATAATAAATAAAGGTGATATTATTTCTGTTTCGGAAATTCCTGTTCTTCCTTTGGGCTAAGCGAATGGCAACATCAAGCACTCTTAATTTTTTCCATTTTTTTTCCTCTTTAAGTCAGTCTCATCAGGGCTCGGCTATAATAACGATCACAGCCCTGTGGTTGGCCATGAGTTCCCCTGATTTATGCCTTCTAAGGAAAGAAAGTCATTTCTCATCGTGCGAGATTTATGGACAAATGAGGAAAGGGTCATTATAAGAATGAAGATTTAAAAAATACGCCAGGAAATGAAAGACATCCATTTCCAGAGTCGCTGTGACTCAAAGTCATGTGCTCGGAAGTCTCGTGAAGTATTTTTGCTTGTTATCAATAAAACTAACCTGGTAATCTTCCTTCAGAGAGAGAGAGAGAGAGAGAGAGAGAGAGAGAGAGAGAGAGAGAGAGAGAGAGAGAGAGAGAGAGAGAGAGAGAGAGAGAGAGAGAGAGAGAGATTCTTATTTTCAAGTTTGTCAGGCGAAGTCAAGATTATTATTACTCTAGGACTTAGGATTCGATCATGATACACGTTGACAAATCAAAGCTATTGCACTTTTCAATTAAGCGTCCGATGATCATTTTTCGTAGGGCTATTAAAAAATAGCATTGCGTTTTACCTCGTTTTTTTTTTTTTTGTGTTAATGATTTAATGTTTTCTGCTTTGCAAGGATCTCATTACAAAACATATTTATATATATCAAAGGCCATAAAAGATGTTGTTTTTAATTCTTTGCCGTTTGCCTTTAATTTAGCTATCAACCTGATTGTACTTAAAGGATATTTTGTTTGCAACGTCTTTTTGGTAAGCGAGAAAGATGGTTTGCGGAGACAGAGGGGGATGATGGTATTAGTAAAAATACCGCACTCCACGGTTTATTTTTCACCTTTTTTTCTTTAAGGTGGTCTACATTAATTTTTCTGAGACTTCGATAAGGTTATACAGGAGAGCAAAATTGTACTTTCTTGCAGGGAACTCATTTTGTTCTTCATGTGTATTACCTGACATTTTCCATTAGTACAATAAATTAATATATGAGATACAAAGAAAAACTGAAGAAGCCATGTTTGATGCAGGCTTTCCTAATTCGAAATGGAAAATAAAATATTAAATGTACGGATATTGGAAGCGTATTTAGAAATGAATGTCCTCTTGACCGGTGTGTCATGTAAGTCTGCCCGTTATATGGGATCGAAAGTTCTTTTCACCTGTTTGTACTGCTGCTGTTCTTGTTACCTTTATCTTTATGTATGATACATGGTGTAAATGTCATTATATTAATCATGTAAATTTTCTATTTCAAGGACCTAAAATGTCATGAAAATAAAAGAATCTATGCTTCATCGTTACTTTTAAACCAGAACACCATGATGATTAAAGATCGATACAAAAAGGTGACTTCTGGTTTGTCCTCATATATATAGTAGGTCTAAAATGTGTAAGTGTGTCTGTGTGAAAAAAGTGATTGCAGAAAATAACAGTGAAATACTCTATAATCGATGTATTCTTCCATTCAAATCGAGGAAAAGAGTTTGGTAGGGGTGGGTATTTGCACCGACGGTGTTTTCAATTTAAGCAAAGGCATCATTTAATGAGCTATGAAAAGTCAAATCTTTATGTATTCTTGGAATATCTTTGTGTTTGAGTGTTATCATGTTATGTCTAATCTGTCACAAATATTTCATAGTAAAAGAATTATCTAGATATATTTAGGGGAATTTTCATGTTCAAAGAAGTCTACAGAGAGTCTGAGATCGAAAATATTGAGTGGCATGAAGCCCCCCTTGCTTTGATTATTTTATCAAAGGGATTTGTGGAGACATGCGGGGGTAAATCACTTATCACGCTAGTTTCATACAAATTGTGCAAAAAAAAATTGCAAACTTGACAAATAGACAAATGAGATTTGTCTGGGTCAATGAAATGTGCATGAAATTGACTTACGAGTTCTGATATCGGAGCAACTATTTTGTGTTCAGTATTCAAGCAGACACAACGAGATTATATTTAAGCCTCAGTGGAATATGTCTATATTTGATGTGATGTTAACCCAAGCTGACAGGAGGTCCTGTGTGAGACTGCTAGATAAAAGGATGCTTTTCAAATTATACATGTATTTTTAGGAATATATTTGTATCGGTGCAATCATTTTGATTTTTTTAATGTGCCAAAACAAAGTACAAGGACAAGATGTTCAAATATATCTATACAAATTGCTATTTGTTCCTAAACAGAAAATTAACCGCTTTGTTTCTTTTCTCGTATTTTTAGCAGATATGTTATAATATTACATAAAACAATATCTTTTGGGAGAATAACTTTCTATTAGAGGTAACACTGCATTTCGGTGAATTGATCTTAATTCGGGGCCTTTAAATTAACCTTCGCTTCAAATTTTTTTCTAAGAATTATCTGCGGGCATGCACTACAATAGGGGTGAGCGTAAAGTCAGCTGCACTCAGGATGGCATAATTAAGTTTAGCGAATCCCGTTTTTGCACATACAAATATTTATATATATATATATATATATATATATATATATATATATATATATATAGAGAGAGAGAGAGAGAGAGAGAGAGAGAGATAGAAAGATAGATGAACAGGTATAGATAGAAATATATATATATATATATATATATATATATATATATATATTCCCTCAACGGTTATGATAAATCGGGTATCTCTCTAACATATTTATTTTCTGTTTACGCTTTCAGTTTTCATCGATCTTTATATTTCACATTCTCTAATTCCCGTTCTACCACCACCACCACTACTACTACTACTGCTACAAGTACGACTTCTACAATCCCACAACTACCGCTTACATTATTGCTACTTCTGCTGCTTGTACTACTCCTGCTACTCTTAGACCTTCTCTAAAAGATGAAATTAAGATCCAATCTTCCAGTCTTCACAATTCCTGGCTGATGCAAACGTGTATTTTAGTTCAAGGGAAGCAGATGAGTTTCATGGGATTTCGAGCCATACTTGTATCTGTAAGTGTCATTTTTGTATTTTGCATTAATATCGTAAGTCTCTCTCACTTCCAACATGGCGGTGCGCCTAATTGCTAGGGGAACCTTTATGAAGGAATTGTAGATCCTTTTATGTTAGGGCATTGCGAGGTCTATAAGCTACCCTGGCGGCTGTAAATAAAGCCAAGTGTTAGAATCTCACATATGGTAAGCATTTTTTCTGGGTTTTTTTTTTTTTTATTTTTAGCTTACTTTTAACCACTGGTGGGCACCACATTTATTTCAAGCACTCCTTCTTTTCTTCAATCTTACTTTTAAACCAATGAGGTTTGATTATAAGAGCGTGATAATAATCCAGTTTTGTAACTGTAAAGGTGTTAATTATTATTCTGTTAGGGATTTCAAAGAAATATAATATGGGTTTAACCTTTTTATGCCAAAAGCGCAAAAATAAAAAATACAATATAAATCGATACTCAATGCGTATAGATTATAAATGGTGATCTAAAAATAAAATTTAACAGAACGTTTCGTTACTAGTACAAATTCTCACTGACTTGAACCTTATTTCTTCCCCTACTTTGATGGATATAAATAAGATCTGTAATATATTTTTCGCAGTAGTTAATGCAAGTTAGGCATAGAATCGATATCAGAGAAATTTTGGAGATGCTTTGATGAAGAAGTTGCGAGTTGGTAATGCCTACGGTTAATTAACGCAATTACAGTATGTAAAAAGGTACTTCTAAACGGACTGTTTGGAATTCCTCAGAAGCTGCAAGTCAGCATGATGTGCCGGCTTCTTAACCTTCCACAAAAATTACTACCATAAGCCTTACATTCACCTAAAACCTCAACTATCTAGCCACAATTTTATCAATTTATTGATTCGGATGAATAATAGACAGTGAGTACAATACAACGGTTACCAATTCTTTCTGTCTTTTTAGATAATAGATAAACGCGCATTGATATTAACCAGAACTCTCTTTGGGAGTATATGCAAAGTTTGGGAGTGAATACAAGGGCATGGGTTGATATTAATTATTCGGCGCAGTTACGAGACTCCTGTGGGATTACCGATGTACGCTATGCCGTGTTGTGTTACCCCCCCACTTTTTCCCCCCTTGCGTCACCACGCCCTACCATCCATCCTGTTGGATTCCTAGATCTCCAGTCCATAGGACATACTTTTTTTTTTTTAATTTCTTTTTGTATTGTATACTTTAAGATATATGATGAAATATTATTATTATTAATATTATTATTATTATTATTATTATTATTATTATTATTATTATTATTATTATTATTATTATTATTATTATTATTATTATTATTATTATTATTATTATTATTATTATTATTATTATTATTATTATTATTATTATTATTATTATTATTCAGGTGTCATTTGAGCCTTGACTCTGAAGGTACGATATATATTTTGCTTAGTAAGGACTTTTCTAGAAGGCACGGAGTGAGGGATCACTATCGGGATTGGAGTGACAACTTATGATCACTAGAACGTCTGCTGAGATGAAAAAAATGAGCTGGATGGTAATAGCTAACTAGTTAAAACATGTATCTGTAAATTATCGCACATGCTTTTAAAAACTGTGATTCTTGTCAAATTTTCATGACTTTTTATGACTTATGACTTACGACTTTATTTCAGGAATGTAACTGATGTCGCCACAGCTTAGTTTTTTTTCATCTGTGATTGATAAAATAAACCAACCTATTGCCACTTTGATCTTAAACACAAACAGATTTTTTTTCTTCAGTTCTGTGTTCTCTTCTCATTTTCGTCCTAGATCAGCATCATTCATAAAACCTTTTATGTGTATATATGTATATATATACATTTACAAAGACATTTTTTTAGTTCATATTTGATTTCCAACAGGACTTGAAAAAACCCACTTTCTCAAAAAAAGATACAAAGTTCCTCTATCTATCCAAATGAAAAAGATAAATTAAGCTTATTTTCCATTATTAATTTTTGTTTTTATGTAACACACGCATTCGCATTCTTTGCGGTGCAGTGGAGCTGGTTACAAGAATTTCTATTAGATATTTCATTTCGTACTTCTATCATAATTTCGAATAAGAAGGTGACAGGAAATCCTGTCATTTCGATGGCTAACTCTTGAACCAAGAGTTAACTTGGCAGGCATTTTGGATCAATAATCAACTTAAAGCATCTTACATTCTTGAAGTGGTCCAAACTTTTAAAAGTCTGGACAATAATGATTACGACCGGCATCTTTTTTATAATGATTTCTCATCAGGTTTATTTGCTTGATCTTTATATATATATGAAATATGTTCAATCGTAATGATGTGGAACAGTTACTCAGTTACACCTTTGAAAAAGTAAATCATCTGACTTGAAGATGACATAACAGAGGAGTAAACACATATATGAGGCATTTAAAGAGAAATTTACTTCCATTTATTTACACAGGTAGACAGACTACAAGATGGACAGACCAACGATGACAAACAAAACACACCCGGTACGGATAGCGTGGCTGTTAAGAGGCCAACAATTTTCCTGAAAGGTTTGCCTGCGTAGCCTGTCGTCCCACAGGCAACAGTGTTATTGGTTTGATATGATCTGGTCCATTTCACTGGTCCTGGCACTCGGTGTCAATCAGAGTAATGGATGTGGTGAGGTTGTGTCGATACCAATCGCCCACTTAAATAATGAAGCTACTGATCTTGCCTCACGGGTTATCCCGTATAAATCCCGGCTTTTAAAGCAATAGTTGATTGAAAGGTAAGCCAAGATATGCTTTGACACTGGTTTTATTTTTCCTTTTCAAGTGTTTGCGTGTTTTGTTTTTTGTTTCATTTTAATTCCGTTTTTAGAAGGAGGGTTTATTTTGCGATTTGTTCATTAGTTACTTTCTTCCTCTCTAAATGTATACAGAAGACAGAAAATTTAACCTACGGTTCGAAAAAGGTTGTGGCTTTTATAAATATCGCAGTTAGATTAATGTATCATGAATACTTCGAAGTAAAGCTTTTGAACACGCTGATAGACATTTCAGATCATCATTATCGAACCTTTACATGCTGAGGATTGATTACTAAAATTCCACAGTTTTTTACGCTTACAAAGAGATATAAGCACAGTGGACAGTTTCATTCATTCGTATAAGTTTTATGAAGATTAATGGTCTTATGAGTTCCTTTACAAAGTGGAATTTTTCGGAGAAAGTTAATGATTCTCTCACATTCCTATGTAGCCGGACATATACGTGACGAAATAATGATCAATGAGAAGAATTGGAGTTGGAGTCGAGGACACAGTAAACTATCAAATTGATCGAATAGGGCAATTGTTATATTGTGTAGTCCTCATTTCCTATTTCCCTAGTCATTCCCGTTTCTTTTTTTCTATCTACTCTTTTTCATCTCTTATCTTTATTCTCAGCATGGTCACTGTCACCGTTATCCTTCTGGTCAACATTACCATCTTCATTCTCATAGCAGGTATCATAATCATTATTATCGTTATCTCTTAAGCATGATATTTTGCCTCAATATGAATAATATCAGTTTGACTTCAAACCAAATTTATCCAATAAGTTACCCCTCTATGTGTGAATTATGAAAACAAAAAGATGTACGTACCAAAAAATTATTAATTATTTATTTGTATGATATCATTCTATTACCACAAGCAACATCACAACCATTGTTATCATCACCATAATGGTTTTCAACATCAGAATTCTCTTATCATCATTATTATCCCCAATACTTTTAATTACTATTTCATTCTTTTGAACAGCCGACGTAGTTTTAGGAACTCAAATTGATTTTTAGTAAAATCTTGTTAACAAGCATAGACAACGTCAATTAGCATGTTTGTTTCCCAAGGCTGAAGTATCAACATGGGAAATGTGTAAGAATTTTTTTAAAAAATTCCCAATCATGAGAATAAAATGTGGGTTTGAAAGTTCATGTACGAAGAACAATTAAAAAAAAATGGTTTGCGTGCTCTATGAAGGGGAAGTAACTTCCAAGTCCCAGGGTATGTTGTAATTATTATGTGCCTTGTTGATGACGTGCCCTTGACAATTGATTTTATCATACAAAACCTCTCCAGCCCATTGGCATTAGTGTCAGGGTTTGTAGGAGGTCAGCGGTAAGAAATTGTTTTCAGCGCAAGAGACCTCAGCTGTCTCCTCTTCGATTCTGGTTGAGCAGTGGTGCTATTGGCAAATCGAATTGATCAGCATCCTTAGAAATTAGCGGTCAGTCCCCTCTCGCGTGATTAATCTGGGCGTGTCGGCGCAGCAATTTCCGTCCTTCGGAAGAGAGAACCAGACAGGAAGAGGCAGTAAGGATAAGCGCACAAAAATAGAAAGAAATATGGGCAGACTTTTAGATGAACAAACAAGTATAGAGAGACAGATAGACAGACAAAACTATAGCCCCCACAGGCGGACAGAGAAGCAGACAGACAGATAATATGATAATTTTCAATCTTAACAGCAGTAGCTGAAAAGCCTCGAAAAGGCTAGGCTTGGTCAAAAAGGACGGTTGACCTGTAAAAGTGAATGTTCTTTGGAGAGAAAAAGAAGAGATCGCAGAGTATATCGATATAAATATTTAAACAATTAAAGGTCGGTGAAATAAAGTTGGAAAAAATTTCAGAAACTTTCAATCCACTTATGTCAACAACAAAGCAATTTCACTTGTTGTTTGAAAGACGAAGCTTAACTATTAAGGCTGCTGTTTACTGTTGTTTGTTTGTTTTCTTGTGTGTGTGTTTGTTTTTGTGTTTTTATGTGTTCATTAAACTAATATATACTGTGACGTGTAAGAAATCTGGTTGTTTCTGATAGCAATGAAGGAAAAAAAAAGATTTGACTCCAGAAAATGTAAATATTTACATATAATTATATATGATTTGCACCAATCTCATCCGGTCACAACCAATCTCTTCAATCCAGTGAACGAACCTCTGAACTTCACCCAATAATATTGGTCTGTCTCACTCTCTTGACACCTGCCTGTAACTGCACGCATCGCTATGATGACGGTGAAGAGCAATAGCTAGTGTTCAATTTAGATCTAGATGTAGATGCTGGATCTTGTCTCAAAAGAGAAATAACCTTCAAAAAAGTGAACAGATCAATGTTGATGCGAACAAAAATTTCCAAAATATTGGCATAATGATTTTACCGTTGAAAAAGAATTAGATTTTGAGTTCTTTTGTTGAAATGATTTATGAATTAGGCCTGCGAATGTGGAAACGCTAGGCCCTACTGTTAGATTCTTTCACCGTGGATGACTTGTAACGGTATCTTACGTCACGCTTGTTCAGTGAATATTACTTTCCTTTTTTTTGTCACAACTTTTTTTACAGTTAATATTTTTTTACATAAAACCCAACTTTTTTTTCTTATCGTGATAAATTCCATAAATGACATTGTAAGAAACCATCAATGTGGTATACAAATGTATCATATCTTGAAAACACACTCAGTAACGTTACCAAATTAAGCACACTGGCAGCCAATTTACAGAGGAAACTATGGTGAATTAAGCAAATTCTGAGCTTTTTTTTACTTCTTTATTTGAGCAAAGCAGGACAGGCAGAAAAAAAAACATAGCATGTATTTTAGTACTGGAGAATGAGTCAGTATGCAGATCTATATATCGGTCATTGGCCCTACAGTTATCATCCAATAATCACCATGCCCACTATTAACTGTACAGACCTCTGAGTCTACTTTGTAGTTGAATTGGATTATTGGTCATTGGGGGGCTATATAATTTGTGCTTTCTCACCTAGCGAGATGGAGAAGTAATTACGTGATGATGACATAGTGTTTATATCCCCCAAAGCGAAGGTTGAATGACACACTCCATGTTTTCGTACGTTTGAAGAGTGACAAGGCTGGCAGCTCAATATGTTTGATTATCTTTTCTTACTGAAAAATTCTTTTTAATATTAGTGTCAAGTGGGATGTTTCAATAACTCCGATTTTGAAGAAACAATTGTTTAGTTGTAATCACTACTAACCTTTAACAATTAAAATTGTGCGGCATGGCATCGGACGGATAGAAAAGATGAGAAAATGAGGTTTGCATGATTCACGTTACATTTAAAGTTTTGAAAGTTGTTTTATTTAGTCATGAGAAACTTTTTTTTTGCTTTAATGTGAGAAGGGCTCGTTGCTCATTTAAAAGCTGAAACAAGGACCATCATCATCATCATCATCATCATCATCATCATCATCATGTGCCTTGCTTCATGGCGTTCATGTCCTTCCAGCCTCCTCAATCCGTGGTTGCCGAAATTACAGACGTTGCCTTCTCAATGTCCATCCATGAAACAAGTATAATACGAGGATTTGCTTAGACTCGAATAATCGAATTTGAGTATGTGTACAGTTTAGATGATAAAAAAATATTTTAACTTCTTTCGTTTTGAAAAGGAAATTGTGCTTACTTGTCCTATCTGCTGGTGGAAGTTACTTAACCATTGGATGTCGTTACAGTTTAAATAGTAGCGATATTGAGCATCAGCTGTTGAATTTAATCTACGCATGAAAGACTTTATATGAAAATATTAAGCTTTATTTTAATTTAATTTCTGCAAGCATTGCAATATTTAGAATAAAAAAAGGTAAAAAATAATAGGAAAATAACATCGGCACACCGGCATTGATATAACCGAGGAAGTGAGAAATGAAATTGAGACAGCAAGCAATGCCCTAGGATTATCAGGACCGTCATACTCAGTCCAATCTCTATATTTTGTTTTCCTTTCAACGTTATGCTTTTCTTTTTACCCATTAGCATTATTATTTTAAAAAATGAAGCTATGTATATTATATTTCTTTCTCAGTGTTATGAGGACGAATAGGCGGCGAATATTTTTGTGATATCAAAGAATGTTCGATTTTAAATACAGAGGACATTTGATATTTCAAATGGTCGCTGAGAAAATAACTGATCATAGCCATGATTGTCATATTATATGACGCCTCTGGTATATGACCTTGAATACATCTCTACTTACATAAAATTAGAAGTCTTGCCATAAGGGACACTGTTTTTTTAATAGCATGAAACTGTGTCCATGGTGAGGGGAAAAAGCTCGATTTGTTTTTTCAAGTCCGCTTCAATGTTTGATTTCCCCTAACCATATAACTTCTCAGAAATAGTCCTAAACTGTATCTAGCATTGAGATCTCAGTCTCTATCGGACTTGAAGATTGATTTCAGCTGAACCGGCCATCACTTTTGTAGCCGTCAGGGTTCAGCTCTGGGAGTCAAGTTGGTCTAGCTATGACAGAGATAGATAAAGATTGAAAGACACTTAAATAGGTAGATAGATAGAACGATAGTTAAATATAGATAGCTACGTGGATAGATTGTAAAGTGAATAAAAATAAAGACCTTGAGTGTAGAATAAGAAGTCAAACACCAGAGTAATATATATTACTTGTTGTCAACTGGAGGCTCTTTTCTTGCATGCGTATTTCTATCGTTAGTTGAGAGATTAAGAAAGATAAATAGATAAATATGGATGGATAGATAAATCAATAGATAGACAGACAGATAACGATGTAGTTAAGAGTTAGCCAGATATGGTGATACATAAAACCATTTCAATTTTGTTCCTTTATATAATGTTAAGAGTATAATTGTTTAAGACTTAGCCTTTTGGGATTAAAAAAAAAAGACGACTTGTAGTATCTTATCTTTCCGCTTTTCTTAAATGCTCCTTTGAGCAGTCTGTTTTGTCCGAACCAAACACTAAAACAGGCTATAAAACTGTTTCATTTATTTCTCTTCCACCTCTAGCTCGAAAAAGTTCTAAATCTTTGTCGCGATATGTGTGGGAAGAATTAGCCGCTTGGTGACACTCAAATGGGTCGTTAACGCTGATTCTCTGACTGAGCTTCACCAGTGACGTTTTTCGTGATTGGTCATTCATTCGTTGTTATGCTACATTTAACGTCAAGGTGATGTCGTATCTTCTAGACCTTAGTCAAACAGGCTTCAACCGAACAAACGAGAGCCTATTTTTTACGTATTTCATCAATAAAATAGAATTATTTAATACTTACAAATGAAACTCCAAAATTTAGGTTAATTTTGAAAGCCCAATAAGTTTTGCTAACTCACCAACTCTCCTCTACCAATAGTCTGTTTGGTTGACTCACTCATGCCTTCATCATAATTATAGATTAACCGTGTCTGTTATAAACAAGGCTTTGAATATGACATAGGGGGGAAAGAAAAAAAGATAAGCTAGAAGATTATTTTGGACTCAAGAGGGGAGGCTGATAGGTAGACAAGGCACGGAGGGGTGGGAGGAAATGACAGTTGCACAGCTATTCGTTTCACAACCCGGTTTTGAAATCGTTCGGCCTTGCTACACTCAAAAAGATGAGTGGCAAACAGAAGGTAGTTGCAGTCATGCAATCTTGTCAACCGATAGTTTGATATGAGTTGCAGAGTTTTTTTTTGAAAAGATGATAAAGTCGCTGCTTTTTTTTTTTTTCTTTTTTTGGTTCGTTTGTATGGTTTTTTTTTTATGTTCATGGTTATTATTATTATTATTATCAATATTATTATTATTATTATTATTATTATTATTATTATTATTATTATTATTATTATTATTATTATTATTATTATTATTATTATTAAACTAGTAGTAGTAGTAGTAGTAGTAGTAGTAGTAGTAGTAGTAGTAGTAGTAGTAGTAGTAGTAGTAGTAGTAGTAGTAGTAGTAGTAGTAGTAGTAGTAGTAGTAGTAGTAGTAGTAGTAGTAGTAGTAAAAGTTGAAATGGCAGCAGCAGCAGCAGCAGCAGTAGTAGTAGTAGTAGTAGTAGTAGTAGTAGTAGTAGTAGTAGTAGTAGTAGTAGTAGTAGTAGTAGTAGTAGTAGTAGTAGTGGTGGTGGTGGTGGTGGTGTTGGTAGTGGTAGTGGTAGTGGTGGTAGAAGTAGTAGTAGTAGTAGTAGTAGTAGTAGTAGTAGTAGTAGTAGTAGTAGTAGTAGTAGTAGTAGTAGTAGTAGTGGTGGTAGTGGTAGTGGTAGTGGTGGTAGAAGTAGTAGTAGTAGTAGTAGTAGTAGCAGTAGTAGTAGTAGTAGTAGTAGTAGTAGTAGTAGTAGTAGTAGTAGTAGTAGTAGTAGTAGTAGTAGTAGTAGTAGTAGTAGTAGTAGTAGTAGTAGTAGTAGTAGTAGTAGTAGTAGTAGTTATTTTGTTTTCTTTATAAGCATTCTTTTCCTTCTTCCTCTTCTTCTTCTTCTTTTTCTTCTCTTTTCCTTCCCTCTTTCCTAATTACTTCTCCATCCACACTCTCGCCTCTACTTTTTTTTTTTTCTTTTCCATTTTGCAAACAGTATTAGCTTTTCTGAGAGTGATTTCATTTGGACTTAACGCAGTATTACCTGGCGACTGTTTACAAAAAAAAATATGTCAGTATTATTGGCTTTAAGTTTAAACACGAGAAACTAAAAAAAGTTTATTAAGCTTAGATCTCTTTCTACAAAAGTCCCTCGAACAACTTTAATCTAACGCATCAGCAGTGCATAAAATTGAATGAAATTATCTCAAGTCGATATTAATTAAATGTGTCCTGAGGGTTTGTTCCACCGAGTCCCAGCATGATCGAAGTGTGAAATTTGTCTCAGTCGCTTTAGGCATTAACAAAACTTCTTTGTAAAGAAGTTTTGTTTTGTTTTTGTTTGTTTATTTGTTTGTTTTAGTTTTTGCTGTGGTTTTTTTGTGTTTGGCTATTTTCTTACTCTCCTCTAATTTGCCGATTCTTAATGCCTCAAAGATACGGATTACAGCGTTTTTAGAAACAGTATCAATTTAGTTTCAGGACTTATCTCGCTATAGAATTTCAGACAAACATCTCATGTATTGCGATAGCACAACTGGTGCAGCAATCATGTCTACTTGTTGTTTTTTTTTTAAAGTGTAAACTTTAAAAATAATCTGTTTTCTATCGTTTTCCTCCATTTTCGTGAAGAATGTCTTGTTCTACATATTGTTGCAATTTTAGCCCTAAATAATGCTTAACGGTGATGTCAGGTGTGCGATATAGTTATGTCAAATAGCCAAGTTATATGATATATCTTATTGCCGTGAATTTTATATTTTTCGTTTTGTTTTTAATTAAGGAATACATGGTGGAGGGTCAATGAATTTTATTATGTTAAATATTTGCATAATATTATTTTCTAAATTTACGATATGTAAAGTTGATAAATATAATAGTAAACAAGAGAAAAATGGCAGCAGATGGTTATTGTCAAAGCTAAGATATAATCCTTAGCCAATAAGCCGTGCCAACCTGTTTCTCGACTATAACTGCTGTTCTGCTAAAATATCATATATTATCATATATTACTGGCCTGTAAGAAATCTCAAATAAAGGACATTTTGTTTAAAATATCTAAACTTGCATCTCAAATTAATATAATTATGTAATGATAAGTAGATAATAATTAAAATATAGCTTTACATATTTTTCTGCTCATGATGAATTGAAAGATCAATTGCATATTATTTATGTAGACTGGATTCATTCAGGCTAAGGAAATCTATTAAATGCATTTTGTGAAGTCATTAAAAAATGTATGGAATTTTGGAAAAATTCAAAGGGAGCATTTGCTGTGCCCACGATGAACAGCTCTAAATTTCTGCCCACCTGCATGCACTCATTTATTTCGAAGTGTTCAGTTGGCAGGGGTTAAACTGTATTACCAAAATAATTATTTAGTGGGGTTTTAAAGCTGTAATATATTACTGCAACTTGTCGAAAACTTCATTTCAAAGATTCCAATTCTTTTGTTTGTTTGTTTGTATTGTTTTCATTACAAAAGTTTAAATCATTTATTTTTTATTTGAATTATGTTGGTCGGTCCTTACTCTCGTTTAGCACATAATATAATACAGTACATACAGAGAAATCGTAGAAGCCTAACTTTCGTCGAAAACACTCGTGACCTTAGGTATCTGGAGAGAGCTTAAGTGAAAAATGAAAGACTGCCAAATCGTCTCCAAAAGCCGTTTAGGAAAATCCTTCCACGCCATAAAACAGAGGGAAAAGTCGGAGGGTTTATCACTTTGAACGTGAGAGGACATTTATTTTTCCAAAGTAGATGATAGTATCTAGATAAGTCCTCGGTCTTACTGAAGTCTGGCTCGTGCTGAAAGACTGCCCTGTGGGTTTTCAGTAGAACTGAAAGAAAAAGCGAAAAATTGCAGGGAATCGGATTGCCATTATATCCCATAAGACCTGAACAACTAAGGGTATTACAAAAAGGGAAAAATAATCTCGGTGCTATTGGAATAAACCTTCTGGCAAATATTTCTCATCGTCCAGGGAACCCATCAGACAGTTTTATTGGTAAACTGTCTGGAGTCTTTTAAAAATTAATCTCATTGGCTGAGTATAAAATAATTATGTATGTACCTTAAAAATTGCAATTTTTTTTTTCAAATTTCAACACTTTGATGTATGTTGTTTTTTTTTTTTGTTTGTTTGTTTGTTTGTTTGTTTTTCAAAAGTGAATTTATGAGAAAAAAATAAATGGAAAAAGAAGCTAACTGACAGAAAATTTGAATTTTAGTTCAGGTGGTAAAATATCTCGATCCTCTCCTTTTTGTATTAATTTTTTTTTTACTTTTTTCCACACAGTGTGCTCTTGAACTACCCTTCAAATCCCTTATGAGTGTAATTCAAACAAAAAAGGTTAAAGAATGATAGTGATATGGGAATATAAAGATTACAATAAATAACCCATGAAGAATAAGAATAGAGAGAAATCGAATGCTTATATCATCTTTTCAATTGAGCAGAATGTCGAAGTCGGACAACAGCTCAAACTCACAATCCAAACTTTAGTCAGGACGACTAAACGTAGAGAGAGACACATTTTAACGGAACAGGAAACGTTGGGACTTATACAAAAGATTGAATGTGGAAGGTGATGGGTTCATTTCATGGCAGCTTGCGATGAACAGAAAAGGCTAGTTGTTGCGAATGGCTTGAGAGAGCAGGCAGCAGTTGGAAAACAAGGTCATACAATCAAATTAGTAAGGAGAATAACTCTAAAAGATAACTCTCTAAGGAAGCAAGGCTTGAAAAGACAGCTTACTCTTTAGTGGCGATCAGATGGCGGATGGCATTGGCTATAATCTGCCTTTAAACTTTATTTAGTTATATTTCCGTTTTCATTAGATTTTGCAAACCAAGTAACATACTTTCACCGTATCATCATCTTCAAATGCACAGGTTTTAATTAGATGTGAAGCTTATGTTATTCTAATATTCTAATATATATATTATAATTATCCCTCTATGACTTTCGCTAATTTTCTCTATCTCTGTCATTCTTATTACCTCTGTCTTTCTCTGTATCCAACTAACTCTGTCCCCTTACTCTCTCTCTCTCTCTCTCTCTCTCTCTCTCTCTCTCTCTCTCTCTCTCTCTCTCTCTCTCTCTATTTATCTATCTGTCTATCTATCTAGAAATCAATCTCTCTTCTCCCTCCTCTCTCAAAATTCATCTTCATCTTAATATATCTACTATGTTTTGCTTGCTTACTTATTCACTTTTCATTGATTCAAAAAAAATTGTTTTAAAAACTTTTTCAATGAAAGATGCTATTTCACTAACTGTTTTATGTTTGACATCTTGTATTTTAACGCCACGTGTAGCTCTCTGTGTTCGGCAGTACACTGCCAGTCTTTTGGTGATAAAAAATAATCAGAAAAAGAGAATTATAACTTCTCTGTTGACATAGGTACAACGAAATATTGGAATCTGGTATTCATTTGAGCCTTTGACAAAACTTTTTTGGGTCCATCTAGCTAAAAAAAACAAAAAAATGTAATTTGATGGAACTTGAAAGCTATTTCTTTTTTTTTTATGTTTAGTGTCGAGGCAGGTTATAGGATTATTCTCCTTCTAGGCTAGTGAGCTGTGTGATAGTGAGTCTCCTGACTGAGGATTTTGTCACGCACTCTGATATCCATCTCCCGCTTTCTGGCAAAATCTAATTACTAATGTGTCTCGCGTTGACTCAGCCATGATAAACTTCGAATTTCGCCTATCATCGGATGTTATCTCAGATTTTTGACAGGGCTGTCAATTTTACTAACAGAAAGAAGTTTGTGGAGGGAAAAGTGAGACATATAGGGGAGGAAAATCGGCAGCGTAGTGATTAGGAAGGTAGAGGTCGGAAAGAGAAAGAGAGAGAGCGAGAGAGAGAGAGAGATGGACAGACAGACACACACACAGACAGAGAGCGGACAAATAGAGTAATAGAGCCAGAAATGAGACAGATTGGCAGGTAGCCTCAGAAAGTCTGTAGCAGGGAGGAAAGGCGAAATGGGGAAATGGAGGGGGAGGATGTTTGGAATCACATGTGGAACATAAAGGGAAGAAAGCACGTAACAAATGTTTCGTGAACAACAAGACTCATTCGAATAAACAGTGAGATAGTAATATTAGATGGAAATTCAAATATTATTTACAAGATTCAGCAACATTTAAAGATAAATTAACGGGAGAGATGTAGATATTATGCAAGGCAAGAACAGTTATTCTAACTTTAGGACAATAACTAATATTAATGGCTGTAGTCAACCGAGTCAGTGATTGATTTTCTCTCTAAAATCTCTCGCAATTTTCAGGACTTAATAAGCATCGAGACAACTCTTTGTTTCGATCTTTTTCCTAAGTATCCTTAAAACCGTTATTAATTTTGTCAAAATTATTGGTATAGGAAAAAATTGTTATGTTAAAAAAACAGGATCTGGTTCTTATTAACAAACATAATTATTTATACGCGATGGTGTTGCAGAATAGAGATCTTTCGAGCAGGAGAAAAGAAAAATTCTTTTCTTTGCAGATATGAATGGAGTTAACACTGTGGTTTTAATTATTAATTGATTGATAGCGGTTGCCTCAAATACGGAACGTTATAGTCCTGTCTCCCTCGGCATATATTTAGTTTCCCAAATATTTTGCTCTTGTGAGAAAGCCCAGTCTTTGTTTCCTTTTCTTATGTTAATTTTTCTTTCTACCGCTACACTTCTTCTCCCACTTTTAATAATATTTTCCATAAGTATGTAAATTAATGATTCCACTTCTGCCTCAATTTTCTAAAATGGCACTATATCGTGTAAGCATTCATCTACCATCATGCTTTCTACCCTTTGATATTTTCTGCAATCTAACCAATATTTTATATAAAGAGAAATCCATTGAGAGAGAGATAAAGAGAGAGAGTTAAAGAGAGAAAGAGAGAAAGAACAAGAGAGAGAGAGAGAGTGAGAAAGAGAGGGCGAGACAAAGAGATAAAGAGAGACAAAGAAAGAGTGGGAGAGAGAAAGAGACGATGGAGACAAAGAAATAATGAGAGAAAGAGAGAGAGAGAGAGAGAGAGAGAGAGAGAGAGAGAGAGAGAGAGAGAGAGAGAGAGAGAGAGAGCTATGATCCCTGTAGTGTTCCGAGAACTGTCCATCGCGCACAATTTGTTAGATTATTCCAACGTCAGTTGACTTTACGTTATTTGGTTTCGCTCTTCTCACTCCCAAAACAAACATGACTTGTAAAATTATCGCGTTTACTTTTCTTTCTCGGTCTCCCTCTCTCTTTCTTTTTTCCTCTTGTTCTCTCTTTGTATATATGACTAACTCATTTTTTCTCATTATTTCCTTTTGTCCTTTTTGTGCACCACTTTACTTTCTGACAACACACCCCTCAACTCCCCTCTCCCCCTTTTTCTCTCTCTAATTCTCTCTCTTTCTCTCACTCACACAATCTCTCCCTCTCTCTCTCTTTCTTTCTCTCACTATAGCTCTCTCTTTATCTCATCATTTCTGTCTCCCCATCCCCTCTCACTCCGCACTCTCCTATGCCAGCCCCTGACGCTTGATTTGGGGACCGCCTTTCATTCCAATTCCATCAAATGACATATCTTGTATCAGCTCTGAGCCAAATTTTAAGATGGTTTTTTAGTGCTTGGAAGCGACGGAAAAATTTCCTTGTCCTCTGATTTCATTTAGTGGACGCGTTTAGAGAGGGAGAGAGATAAACAAAGTATAAAAGACAAAGATTAAGTGAGAGAGAGAGAGAGAGAGAGAGAGAGAGAGAGAGAGAGAGAGAGAGACACACACACACACACACAGAGACAGACAGACAGACAGACAGAAGGAGTGGGGTGCGGGAGCGAAGGAAGGGACAACTGATAGTGTCTACTTTGTTAAAGCAAAAAAAGAAGACCAGTCTGTCAACTTAAGAGACACAGACAAAAGAGAGAGACTTGGTTATTATCAACAGAAATTTGTAATGTTATAAGAAGTTACAGTCCGTAGGAGTTAAAAAGAAGCTCACACTCTGTCTCTCTCTGTCTGTCTGTCTGTCTGTCTCTCTCTCTCTCTCTCTCTCTCTCTCTCTCTCTCTCTATCTATCTATTTATCTATCTATCTATCTACTATCTATTTATCTATCTCTTGTTGTCCCTATCTTATTCGGTCTCATGCATCTCTGGGAACGGTCATAATTTCCATTCAATCTTTGAGCAATTTCCTGGAAGTCTTCCTCCTTGCTAAATTTCGTGCGGTTAAGACATGCATAGAAATGACGAAAGGGACTCTGTAGCTCCTCCAATGTCATTTAGCGTCAACCAATTATGGCACACTAAGGATTGCATGTTTTATGTCAGGCCGATTTAGAGAAAGTTTGGGTGGATGTGTGTGTGAATGAGAGAGAAGATAAGTGAGGAAAGAGGAGAGAGGAAGATAATTGAAGACGATTGAGTTAATGCTAACTAAAAAATAAATACTTTGCAAGAAGGAAACGATTTCACATCGTATATACCTGATACCAATTGAAACGTGTAACAGTTTGGTTTCTTGTTAAACTTGTTATAAAAGAAAAGAGAGAGAGAGAGAGAGAGAGAGAGAGAGAGAGAGAGAGAGAGAGAGAGAGAGAGAGAGAGAGAGAGAGAGAGAGAGAGAGAGAGGTTGGGGTGGAGATTGTGTTGAGATTTAAGGTAAAGATAATAATTATATAGGATCGAGCAAATGATTTTACATTCATCATAACTTAATACTACGTGAAAAACATGAAATGTTTGAACTCTACTCGTTTGTTCAGGAGAGGAAGACTCTTACGCAGTAGTTAGAGCTAAGAAAGAAGAAACTGACAGTAATGTCGTTTTTCTAATTTACTCAATATTCGGTAGACTTAAACATTTCTTTAAAAAGAGAAAAGTGTCATTCTTACAAAAAATATTTTATTAAATAATCAAACTTAATTTTTTAACGATTCAATTTAGTCCAGACATTTATGTATGTCATTTAAAAAACAACGGTTCAAATCGCCTGTATTGCAGACATCCATTAGACTTTTCTGTCACATGACAAGCTCACGGCCTTTCGCCAGGGCAAGAAGGGGACTCATGAGCTACAAAGCTTTCAGCCTCACTTCTGCTTCGGCAAATTGGATTACATTGACAGCACAGTCTGACTGTGGCAATCTGTGGCCGAAGACATTCGATTTAACGTGAGGTAATGAGGGCAAGGTCCCGTGGGATATGGGCATGGAGGAAGCTGGCCAGCCGCGTGAAATTCCGGTACTCATAACGCCAGACAGATCCTTTCACCGGTGGTCAGGGGGAGAGGGGGTCAGAAAAGTTTCATCATGGAAAAAAAAGATGGGATAGATAGGCCACCCACTCCTTTGTTCGCAGTTTCTCACCGCCATTTTCGAATATCCCACAGAAAAGCTAGTTTGTGGCGATAGCAATATTAGGATCAATAGGCGTCTTTTTTATCTTTTTTTTTAGTCATGTGCTTTGAGATATAATGATATACATATATACAACGACTAAAATATTCAAAAACACCTACTATTTTCATTATTGAAAATTTTATATATTTACTTCTTTCAAAACACGCCTTTACCTGAATAAAGCTTCAAACTTTGTCTTTAGCTTTTATTATTTTGGTCTTTGCAAAATATCACTGCCTTGGAGTAGGAAAACAATTATTGCGAAAAACTAATACACGTGTGCATTTAACATAGAAAAAATATCTTGGCAAAGAACATGAGAACCTGTGTCTGCAATTAAAATCGTAATACATACAGATGAAAAAGAAAGATATGTAACAGATAGTCATGGATAATAAAGCTCAAATAGACAATTTTTCCTACTGTTGGAGTTAGATTAAAGGTTTCACAAAATAAAAATCAAAAGAAACTTGCATTGGGAGTGAAATTTAAAAAGCCCAGAATATAAAGTTTGCTCGACCACATGTTGCACAATTTTATAGTCAACTTTGAAACAAAGGGAAAAAAGAGAATTAAATAAGCATTTGCACGAATATAACAAGAACATAAACATTTTCCTCGATTGAAAAATAAACACAAAAACATATTACTTTCAAAAAAAGATTTAATACTGAAGGAAAAAAGAGTACTTTTTTCTTCTCTATGAATTGCCATACAAAATCTCTCTCTCTCTCTCTCTCTCTCTCTCTCTCTCTCTCTCTCTCTCTCTCTCTCTCTCTCTCTCTCTCTCTCTCTCTCTCTCTCTCTCTCTCTCTCTCTCTCTCTCTCTCTCTCTCTCTCTCTGTCTCATTTTTTAAATATCTTTTTATTTCTTTTCGTAATTTTTTTCTCATTTGTATACAATAAAGTAGATTTTTCTCTTGCTAATTTTAATTCATGATTCAATAAGATACAGGCCAATAAAAAATATATAGGCCTACACGTGAACTTCAAAAAAGTTTTTAAAACACATAATTAAAGACATATGATATCTGCATTATAGGTGACCATAATGCTTCATTATTATTGCTGCCTTAAAGAAATTTCATTATTTTCTTCGTTTCTGATTTTAAATATTTACAACAATATCAAATAGTTAAAATATAATATTTGCAAACCATTCCTAATCCACAACCATATCATAACATACCATTATATCTTAGGACTATTTTAGTTCAACAATCAGAATGTTCTGTCATCCAATTGAGGCAAGAAAGTAGTATTTGTGTTTCTATTGTTCATGAAATTTGACTTGGCTGAGATTATGACCTGATCCTCAAAGATGGGTCTGCAATTCCCTTGAATCTCTCATAAAGGAACTTGTCATAAACAGATTGTGTAATGTAAGAAAGGCTCAGTTTTTTTGAGTGTAAGAAATAAGTTTCACTGTTCCACTTGGTATCAATACTATCATGCTCTATGGATAAGTGAACTAGAGTATTCTAAGAACTCATCAAAATGTGTATGTAATGGAATCTTCTTTGAGGAAGATCCTGAGACTAGAGAGAGATAATACAAAGGAATTTTTAAAAAATGAACCTTTTTTTGTTTTTCCTTTCATCTTCGGGTATGTCAAACGTGAAATTGGGTTGATAAAAGAATAATCAGTGAAACCCCTACAGCAAAACCCCCTTAAAACAGAACATTCCTCTCATGTGAATTTGATTTCAAATGTATTTGCACGGTACCTTCTATTAAATAACCCCTACAGAGACTTCTCAAGGGTAAACCTGTTTTTACTAAAGTTCAGCATCTAAATTGTCGCAATAAATGGATAAATATTAATGGATTGCATGTTACTCCCTCAAAGCATGCAGTTCACGGTATGACTGTGTGCAGTATATCTAAAATTTTTTTACATAAACCATGTTAAAACTTCATCTACTGTGGGCAACCTAGTCTCTAAAGGAATCACTTCAATAGCCCTTTCCCCTTCTCCTAACTGGAACAGAAAACATTCTCTGTCTATTTCCGGCTCTTTCAATTGAAACAATAGGTTTTAAACATAAACATTACTTTATAATGTAACAGGGAAATCTAATTGCATTGCAAAGATACATTATTTGCATAAGATATGTGAAAGATACAGTTATGTGTTGTACAATCAATAAATATTTGGTGAACTTTATGCACATATGTGCAGCAATTTCTAAAATTTTTACAGATGATTTTCGACAATTGAACAATTAGATAGCATTATGATGCAAGGGCTTTGTGAGAAGCCAGTGAAACATCTGTGCCTTCAGTGAATTTTGCATGTGCTTGTTCACAAACTCTCCTACAGTTGGCCAAAAGTTCTGCAAAAAGAAAACAAAAGAGTGCAAATTTTAAAAGAAGGCTTATTGCACCACTTGTTGCTGATCTGATATTTTATGATACATTTTGATTATCAATATCTCTGAATTTGTTGTTTACCAGTAAAAGAAAAATTTTAGAAACTTTATTTAGATATTGCCCAGATGTATAAAGGCCTTGTCTTCAATGTTGTTTTTTATATCTTGGTTTTCTTTCCAGATCTAGGCAGAAGTTCTGCACTACCTGTCGGGGGGCTAAGTTTGATATGTTAAAAAAAAAGTGTGCGATCAGCACTATATGGATTACAAATGAGCAAACAAGATAGCAATATAATTGGAGCTCAGGATAAACCTTCAATGTATACCTTAGACTTAGGCAATAAATATTTTTTTTTCAAAATATCAATTTATATAATGCCATAAACCATATGAAATCTAGTTGTCACAATCAACAATCCTATCAAGTAAGCTGGATATATTGAAAATTCAGAGTTTCATTTTTTTGCACACTAAAGTAATCCATAGCATGAAGGTAGATAGTCATACACAATACTTTAAGACGTGTGTCTCTATCTTAAGACCCATGGCATAAATTTTAAGAAAAATAATTTGAGCAAGGTAGCACGATGTTTTCTTTAAAATTATTTTAGGAAAAGTAATTGAGCAAGCTTTAAGGGGACAGTATTTAAAGAATATGAACGACTGAAAGAGAGGTATTTCTCAATAAAAAGAGGAAAACCATTGTTTATTGTATTTAGTAAGTTCAAGTGAAACAAAATAACCTAAATCCTTCTATCCTTAGAGCAGTTATTTCTTTAAGGAAGGTTAAAATCAATCTTCACTTGATCATCAATCGAGTAAAACTAGACTAGCAATGAGTCAAACAAATTATCTGAACACAAAATAAATCATATATTTTAAAGAGGATACAACATAAATGCTAAGGAAAAGGAAAGTATTGATAGAAATATATTTGCTGAAATTAGCTTGAAGCAAATTGCTTTGATATTATTTCCAACCTCTCAGCTGTTCTTCAGCCTCTACAACTGGGAGTGCTGCTCTAACATCCTCTACCATAGAAAGGTCAGGGAGCACAGACCTTTTAGGTGGATCAGCGATGTTTACTTCCGATGCTTGTTTTACAGATGAAAGATCTAGAAAAATGAAAATGTATTTTTATACTATCTTATTAAAGATATAAAGTGGTAAATTTTAACTGATCATAAGGAGTCCAGTTTTAGAATATAGCAAAATATTGTTTTCTTGTGGGTTTTTTTTTCCTACGGCTTGTCCTTTATTTATGGTTTTGTGTTTTTGATAATCTTAGATTACTCAAACCATAGAGCTTCTAAGATCAGTACATAAAATTTGATTACTGGCAAGTAAAGAACAGTAACTTACTATTTAGAGCTGAGTCCATATTTTGGCATATTTGGAACAGTTCACTTCCCCTGCCACGGATTCGTTCTCCTGTTTGGAAAGAAGTAGATCATGGGGAAGATTAAGATGTGTAGAATCTTAGTAATTTTTCTGATATGACAGCAAGCTGAATTACCATCAGCCACATTATTAAATTATTCATCCTATAAATAACACATTAATTCATTAAAACCTAACTGGGAAAATATGGGTTTGGGGTATTGATTTTTAGGCAGAAGGTGAGAGGGATGATTAAAAATAATGATTCATAATATGTGGAGCAGACTATATTTTAAGAGACATAAATATATTATAAAGCCCAATTTTTTTTCATAAGTTCTTAAATCATGTCATTTGGGTAATTTTTATGGCTAAACAAGTATTCAAATAACTTTTTTCTCCATACTTCATTTTCTACTTTTGCATCAATAAATTTAAGAGATGTATTGCACTGTCAATGAATACCTAACATACCATCTAAGTTGAGTAAAACAGGAAGCATGCTTAAAACCTCATCAATATAGTTGGAATTGCACATAGGATTGGTCAAACCAGATGCTTTGTCATACAATCTCAGACTAGTCAACTTGTCCAATGCTGTCAGGCAACGTAAAGCATCAACACTGAAATGTCAGTTTTCATTTGAATAAAAGATGAATTTATTTTGGTATCTCAACTAAAAAAATATGGGTACAAATGATGTGTCACTAGTCAGTGAGTTTGATAACAATATTTTAATCCATATCAATTTTGTCAAGTAATGTAACACACTTCCGAACACTTAAAAATATTAACTAAAGAGGCAAAAAAGACAATTACATGATCCTTTTTCTTTTAATTAAAAAAAAAATTATTCAAGACATTTTATTATTCTATTGAGATAGATATTGAAGATAGTTTGAACCTTACCGTTTTTTTTTTCTTTATTGATGATCATAGTAAAAATTATGAGGTGAAAAAATGCTCAAAAAACAATGGGTTTCAATTGAATATATGATGTAAATCGTTTACCTCCCAATGAGGTTGCCTGAGACATTGAGCTTCTGTAGATTCTCTAAGGATTGCAAGCCATCTGTTTGAAAGAAAAAAAATTTA
This sequence comes from Elysia crispata, assembly GCA_033675545.1. NCBI lineage: Eukaryota > Metazoa > Mollusca > Gastropoda > Plakobranchidae > Elysia > Elysia crispata. The sequence continues at coordinate 688,573 of JAWDGP010003572.1, forward strand.
AAAAAAGATTTAGCCTCTTAATCATCAGAAAGAGGGAAGGAAAAGCCTTTATTTGCTCTATCATTGTTCAGAAAAAGCTAGATGTGGTTGAATGATAGAAGAGAAGAGAAAAGAATGATTTGCTTCCTTTACAAAATCTTTTTAAAAATAGGATTCTTGTGAAAATTGGGAGCAAGTGTGAACTCCCATTTTCATATCCAGTCTACTCATGAAAATCAATCCCCATCATAATGCTTTGGTTGAGATTTATATCAAGGGTGGGGCTAAATTCATTATGATCAAAATTTCAGAGGAAGAATGAAAAGTTTTGAAATAAAAAAGGCATATTAGACATGAAAAAAAGGAACCAAATGCTAGATCTTAGAATTGTTAAGGCCTTCTTCTCCAAGAATTTCCCTTACCACAAGTTTTATCTGTAAGGTAGAGATGTTGCAATAGGAAAATACTGTCTTGAATAGATTTAAGAGAGGCAGGCACTGTTTTCAAACATAAAAGAATCGTACCTCTTGTTGAAATGTCACATTTTGTGTGTAAATTGAACAAATAGTTAGCTAATCTTGTAAAAATCCAGATCTATTTATAGATCGTTTTATATATTCATTATTATGTAGGTTTTAAAAAAAAATAGGCAGCAATAGGTTCTTGCAAGTCAATGCACTTTTTGCACTTGTTTGGAGGAATTCATAACCTTCTAAAGTAATTAAAAGGACTTTTAAATGGATTAGGAAAGTACAGAACTAGCTGATTTCCCATATCTGTATCAAGATGAAGGAAAAAGAAAAACAAGAAATTGAACAAAAAATAAGAAGAAACAGATACAGTGGAAGTATTTGGTAAGAAAAAAAAGGCAGTCTTAAACTAAAAAAGTTTAAATCACTTTTAAATTCATAAAATAATATGTAAAAAAAAAAGTGAAAGGTGATGCATATGATCCACTTTGATTATCAAATGTAAATACAGGAAAAGAAAAAAGGAAAAAACGCAATGCTTACCAAGTGATGTTATCCTATTAGCTGAGAGATTGAGTGTAGTGAGGGATGTCAATCCTGCAAGCTTGTGTAATCGTGCTACATTGTTATTTGAAAGGTTTAATCTTTCTAAACAAGTGCATTCACTTATGCATCCAAGATCGTGTATCCCTGAAAGTATGGAAACTCTCAATAAACATATAATATATTATATGAAGCCTGAATATGATTTTAAAATACATCTGAATTAAGTAAAAGAAACAGCTAGTGCAATGAAAAAAATATATTAAAAAAATAATATACATATTATGATCAGAAACTCTAAAATTGAATACTCCAAACATTATAGTTGTGTTAAATTTGTCTTTACTATTTTTGCTTGGAAATAAAGAAATACCTCTACTGTTCTAGTACTCTGAAATGGATAGTTCATATTTATTGATATGTATATAACTTCTCACTTTTGATTGAAAATAATGTTTCAAAATCAAGGAGGCTAAAAAGTGTGATAATGTATTTCTTAAAAAGAAAAAAACTGAGAGACAATTCTTAAAAATACATGTTTTGATGGTTTGGGTATATATAAATAATTTTAAAAAATCATGTATATATAAAAAAAATGTAAAACATCTATCACATAGTATCATCATTATCATATCCATACAGAAATACTTCTTACCTGCAGAATGGAGGGATATTGTGTGTATACTTTCAACATCAAATTCACCACTGTGAGATTTTAACAGCTGGCGAGTAATTATGCCACCTTAAATTGAAGGAAGAGGTCATTGAAGTTCAAAAAGTTAAATATCTTAATGTAAAATAATCTAAATTCAAACAAATGAAATATGTGCAGCTGCAATTTAAACATTATCCTTAAATGATAAAAGAAAATGTGGTTCAAAATTTGAGAAAGGGAATTATTTTAAAGGAGGAAAAATCCATAAATCAAAATAAGCTTTACTCTAAAAATGGGAAATATTTGACTTAGTACATAATGCAAATAAGATGTAAATGACAAAGGACTAATAATTGTGTCAAAAGAAGTTTCCTCTTTCCTTTAAAACTTATTTTTTTCATCTACGCCGATACAAGTTTCTATTTTCAGCATAATAAATTTAAAAAGCAGGGATAACTGATAAGAGAACTTTTTCTAAATGTTAATCAATATAAAGTTATACATTAAATATATTTTCTGAGAATAAAATAAGTTAGGTTTAATATTTAACCCACTTTCATCTTTTTTTAGTTCTTTGTGTCACAAAGATATGAAATATTGGTGTTCTGATGATAGTACATAATTGAAGTGACCCACTTCCTTTTTAAGGCTTGAACAGCTTTCACTTTTTAATCTTTGCCTTTAATTTTAATGTGCTGAACATAAATAAGCTTATAAAGTTTTTTCCGAATAGGATGTAATTTTCCGCGCTTTGTATAATTTTTTTAAAGAAGAGAGGATGATTTTTCAGAAAATTGACAAAACTAATCGTCATGCTATGAGGCTTAGGTTTATTGTTCAATACAGTTAATTCACACTGTGTATTTTGCATCAATCATATGTGTTAGCCTGGGCATGAAAATTTCTCATTAGATCTAAATCTAGATTGTCTAGAATCCAAGAGTGGGCTAATAGTTATATAATTAAATTTCTTCGCCTAATTTTACCTGAATCGGTTTCATTAGACGCCATTTGTAAACAAAGTTTTCCGAACGGAAGCAACTGTAATTAATGGTGTGTATACCGCCGTTCACGATCGTTCGATCTCTTCAGTTGAGGATAACTTACTTCTTTTACAACTGCATCTACTACTACTACTACTACTACTACTACTACTACTACTACTACTACTACTACTACTACTACTACTACTACTACTACTACCACTACTACTACTACTACTACTACTACTACTACTACTACTACTACTACTACTACTACTACTACTACTACTACTACTACTTCCACTACAACCACTGCTGTTGCTGCCGCTGCTATTACTACTACTACTACTACTACTACTACTACTACTACTACTACTACTACTACTACTACTACTAATAATAATAATAATAATAATAATAATAATAATAATAATAATAATAATAATAATAATAATAATAATACAAATACTTTTTCTGGTATAATATGACTACTAAAAGTAGTTGGTTGGTTGGTGTTTTGACTCACATTTGTGTTTGGTTTTTTTTCCATGTCCGATTCATTAAACAGATGAAACTAAATGACAGTGAGAGAATTTTGTGTCAAAAATGGGGATGGGGGTGTGCATTAAGTAAAACTAAGAGTTTAAATTTTGGTATCCAGTATCCAGCACTAAGCTCCGAGTTTATTAGGCGTTGAGGTAACAAATCAATTCCTTGTGTGGTTGTGTTTAGCCTCTGATAGTTGGCTTTGTTCTATGCATATTCTTTTCCTATTAGCATCATAATTATAATTATGTGCTAAGTTCGCTAAGTCTAGAATTTAAACCATAATCATATTTTTCTTCTTAAAATTATAAGCACATAAATGCACAATGATCCTATCCTAATGTGATATAGCCCCTAATTCTTTACAGTTTCTATCTTGTAAGGGGGGGGGGGGGCTTGTTTTAGGAGCTGGAAAACACCATCTCATTTGTGCTGCGATTTATTTTTTTCTGTTAACTATGATTGTTTTCTCCTCGTACATGACTTTAAAAAAGCCTGAGGAGGTACAATTTTGAGAGCTCTACCTACATTGGTGCAAAATAATTATGTTTCTTTTTCCTCTCCTTGTTCCGGGTCATATTGGGTCACTTCAGAGCCAGTAAATAAAAATGACTTTTAAAGCTTTGTAATAATAAAGCTGAAACAAAAATACACAAATCCAAATAAAGAGAAAGGAAAAGATAAATATAACTTAGCTCGAGTATATATTTCTGATTTTGATAAAGTGAAATTTGAGAAACCGTTCTGAATTTTTCCATCTTAATTAATGGGAACTCGGGTAATGAATGATCTGCCTCAGGAGCAAGATTCAAATGATGAGCTTTTTCGAAGTTTGCAAAGCAGGCGTGATTTAGAGTTCGCGCTTGACCCTTCAAGATCTGGGATGAGTCAAGGGCATGCTGGGGGAACAAATGATTCCCCAAATCAAACAGGTTGTAGTATTTAAAATATAACTTTTAGAAACCAAAACTCAAAATCGAATGAAGGCAGTCCGTTCCTTTTGGCCCGACCAGGTTCTATGTAATCTAGATCAGTAGATGTTTAAATGTAGGGCTCCCCAAATAACTTCGTTTTGTAGACAAATGTTCAAATTTTACAACAAGCTTGTATGAGCTATATTGAATTTGAAATTGGCAAATAACAATCGGTGGATTTAACATTTGATTTTTGGATAATTACCATCATTAATTATCAGAAGTTTAACTTACAAACTCCTGTAAAATTTGTTTTGATGTAGATTAAATTAGGGGGAAGAATACTGTGTAAAAAAAATTTGCAGCTCTTTATTTCATCATCCAAAGGCTTTAACTTATACCTAGATTAGATCTAAATCCTCGTAGATCTATTGGAATACAGTACGACCCGATTTTGTCGTAAAAAAAAAAATTATTTTTTTCTCTTAATAATTTATTTTGCATCTCGTACTTAAGTTAAAGAACCCATTCGGGATATGTATGCAAAATCTAAGAACTTGCTTAAAAAGGAGTTTAAAAGATTTTTCATCTCTAATTTTAAAATGCTCATTTATCTTTATCCTTTTATGAGTTTACAAGACTGTTGGATTTTAGCTGGTGTATGTGCATGTTAAGGGGGGAGGTAGTGCAAGTCTTAAGCCAAGTTTAGGGTATCAAGAGATTATTTCTCCTGTCATCACGAACTCACAATAAGTCTATGTTCCTGTGAAGTCTTAGAAAACATTTATTACATATAAATTAATTGTTTCTTTTAACTTCCTGAATTTTAACCATTTAAAGATCAAGATTTACAAATAAAAATAATTTAAGCATCGGTATAAGAGAAAAAAAACTACTTGCTGAAGGCAAGTCTAAATCTACCTGTTCAAATACCTGTTAACTGAGTTCTCTAATGTAGACCGTCTGAATTATATGAATATATATAATTATATGTGTGGCACCAAAATCACATTCTAGGGTGTCAATATTTAATGCATTTTCATTAACTTCTCAGTTGTGGAAATGCATGAAATTATAAGTATTCTCTTAAAATGGTCAGATTTTTTTCCAAAAAATGAAAAAAGAGGAATTTATCCAATCTTGAATTCAAATTTTTGAAAATGACAGGCATCCCCTCACTGAATCCTCCATTAGTTTTCATGAAGCAAGATTGCTAGTATCATAGTATGTAGTAAAAAAAAGGGATTAAGAAATTAAGGACGATAATCTTTCATGCAGAGACAAAATCAGATTATTTCATGGGCAATATGTTGGCATAGTGTATATACGGTTATATTTTTCTCTCAACTTTTACTTCTATGTTGTATACATGTTTTGGGCCTAAAGTCACTTATGTAGTAACCTAGCAAACTGCTATAATTCTTGCGAAATGTTAGCAATTCAACAGACTATTTTCTAGCCAAATAATCTCATTCATGATTATAGGAGACCAACAGTCATTTTTTCAGCTACCGATGAAGTACCCTATACCAAACACAAAGAAATCTTTTAACTGAAGCTTTAAAATAAAAATGTCTCAGATATCTGCAAAAAGATGTAAAGTTAGTTCTACATTAGATTAAATACTAGTTTGTGCCCAGAGTTGCTCTCTCTAAATTTGCATAATTTCTCAAAACAGACTTTATTATATCAACAAAACCTTAGCTGTTGATGAATGCCCTATCAATATTTTGTGTCCCACGACAAGGACTTTAATTAAATTTTATGAATAATCCGTAAATTTTTATGTGCCTTTTGTCCAGTTTATAGATAGAATATAATATATGCAGCAGGAGGATTATATCATTAATTATCATTAATTTCTCTCGAAAAAAATTTTTGATAATGTGTCCCTATAATAATGATTATGATTCTTTGAATTTCACCTTAAATCACTGCCCCAATGGATAATGATAATCAAGAAAAGTGTTCATTTTTCTTATTGAGATGGTAGTCTGTATTAATTTGAATTAAATCCTTTTTTTTGTTTGTTTTTTAGGTAACGAAACAGAAATTAAGCTAGAGATTAAAGAGAAACTTGTATCATTCGATTTGTTAGTAACACATCTATAGAGCTTCTTGGGCTTGAATAAATGGGGTCATATTGCTTTTCTCCCTTTATAATGAGAACTAGAAATGTTCATAAAAGGTCTTAACATCATAATTTGTGAAATGGGAGACATGATTTTGATATTTGTACTCAAAACAATTTTTTTATTTTTCATATGCATGATAATTTTATGCACCACCATTATTTTGTGTTGGAATTTACATAGCCATGCCAAATGAGACACAAAAATTTATCCTAACAAAATGCTTTAGCTGCAAATGAAACTCAACTTATTTCTACAGACTTCTTTTTAAGAAATCGTATGATAAAGCAGCCATTGTTGTTGAAGTTTACGAATCAAAATTAATGTGTTTCAGATCAAGTGCAAAGACTGGCAGGTTTGAGCATTGGATTTTCCAGGTGAGTATGATATATTACATATATATACATGAATCAGCCCTTTTGGTTTTTTTTTTCAATTATTTTTATTTATCCCTCTTCATATTCCATCGAGGCTTTTCATATTCTGTTTTGCTTTTGTTTTTTTTTTTAGTTCTTTGCATTCAAGAAAAGGAAATGCCAAAGTTATTTCTGCATTTTTTTTTTTAATTACTGGTCATTGAAACGATTTTGATTATGTGGCCATAAATTTTTTGAAAGACAATCTGAAATATTTGTTCAAGAATTTCCATAAATTTTCTGAAATATTTGTTCAAGAATTTGTGTTTATTTAATTGACGCTCTGTAAATGAACAAAGCAATGATAAAAACTATGAGAGTGCTTGAAATTCTTCAGATATTATTTTTATTTCATTATGCAAACTGTATTTTACAATACATTCAAATTTTACTATTATATTTGAATGCTGTGAGCAAACTTGTTGATCTGGAATAGTGAATAAACTTCATTGCAAAGTAAAAGTTATGTCAATATTGGTATAAGTTCAAAGAAAAAAAAACTGGTCCTTAATGTAAAAGACAATGCTTTTCATAATTATTGCCAACTACACGAAGGCAATAAAACTTCTTTTGCTGACTTTCAAATGCCCCTTAAACCAGACATTGTTGCATAGTGAAAAGGAATGTCAGTGCTCCAGTGTAAGAAAAAATTAAAATGAAATTCATGATTATTTAAGGAAAGAATAAAAATAGTGAAAAACGTTTCTGCCTGCTTATCTTAACTTTCTAATCATCTAGATCATATGTGGCCTATCAAGCGTTAGCTTATACATGTTTATAAAGCACATTTTAGTCAATGGAAGTGTTAATTAACTCAATTCGAGGAGGAATATCTTACAGAAATCTTTTTAAACTCTTCAGTAAAAGAAATCTTTGTTTTCAGTTGAAATAAATCATCTATTTGTTATTTATATTTAATGATTGTTGCACAGTTTTACATAGACAAATAGAATTTTTTTTTTAATCTGGAAAAAAATGGATGGCACTAAGAGTGTTTTATGGTCAAGAGACAGAGAGAATAACATCCAAACTTTCAGGAGACTCCCAGAGCCCAATTAGTCATGATTTTTACATAAGATTTTCAGGATTCTGATACTTTTTTGTTCAATATTAATTATATTAAAAGTGGGTGATTAGAGTTATAGAATTTAGAGACGAGAAAAGGAGCAGTTAATCTTGAATAAATATCACCAATTTTATTAAACAAAAATTCAAGAAGCAATCTATACTATGAAACAACTTTTCACTGATTTCTAAAACATTTCTACTATGTCAGTTTATTAACCGATAGTTTAGGGCCAGTAGTGAATGTACATATAGTAGATATACACTTTCAAGAAGTTTATCATAGCCTGTGGACATCCAAGTACACAGTGGAATTTCATTCAAGTAATATGAAGAACCATGTGTATTAAAATATACATATAAACATAATGCATAAAATAAAATGGCCAAAATGTGGTAAATTCTTTAAGGTTTAAAGAGTGCCATAGTTGCAGCATGTTGCAATAGAGTTAGAAATTTGAGGCCTGGATCACAATATACAGAATATTGTGTGATTGTTATTATTTTGTTACAATTGTTTAATTTTTACAATCCTTTTTACTTCCAATGGTTTGGGCGAGTGCTTGTTGAGAAATAATTGAAAGGATGTGTAAATTATCCAGTGATGATATATTTTTCCTCTTAATTTTGCAGCATATTTTGTGAACAATTGCTGTCCCACCCATGCATAGTTTTAAGAAGGCAGTGTCAGGTATGTTGTATGTCTTTTAAAGGTTTTTTGAACAAACAGTTCCTTGTAAAACTGAAGTTATGATTTGTGTAATATTTTTATAACTTAATGGACATTTCAATGAAAATTCATAATTGTTTACATCAATTACCATTTTGGAAAATAAAAAACTCATATTTTTTGCTCAGAATAAAATAAACTTTACCTTTATCATGGTTTAGTCAATTTAGGGGACACATTTTTTTTTAAAGCCATCTCTGGGACATTATATACTGTGTATTCTTCTTTATTCTCATGATTAGATCCACCATGCTGGAGCGTGGTATCATCTCACACCATTTTCCCTGCTGCAGACTCTTATAAATATACAGAGAACACAAGTGAGCTTATTTTTAAACCTTGTAAGATGCACATCTGATAAAGCTAAATTTATGTTCTTTGTGACTTTGGATAGAATTATTTTACATTTCTTATGTAAATTACACTAACTTTAGTTCAATTCAATTACTAATCGAGTAAGAATTTGAGGGACATTTATGTCAATGAAATAAAATTTTTCTTCTTTTGTTTATATATACTTGGCTAGGTTCCATTTATGATTTTAAAAAATATATGGTTACAGATGAAATGAAAGAGTTGCTTCAAAGAAAAGTTTGGATTTTTTTTTATTTTTTTTTATAATCATTATTGGCCCCTTTCTCCTCCCCTTTTTTCAGGGTGGCCTTGTGTTGTGGAAGGGTTTGGGAAGTGTGTACATAGTTCGTGGTATAGGTATGATGTCAGAATCTATCATCAGTGAGGTCACAGGTTTTCCTAGGTCAGTTTTATTGAAATTTTTTTTTTCTTATTTGTTTTAAAAACATAAGTTAAAGGAGACCACTCTCTCTCTCTTTCTATCTCAAAGATACACACACACCTTGATGTTGTAGCCTGTTCTTTTCCCCCTGTCCTTTTCTTTGCTTACATAAATGCAGGAAGCATTTTATCTTCTGTTTATCAAAAAAGCATTAACTTTTTTTTCTTTATGCTTTTGCAGAGATGTTTCCCGTCACAGCTCCATCAAAAAGCTGGGAGGTCACTTGCTCTTAAAAGGGTATGTCTTTGAACTAATGCTTCAAAACGTGAGACATTTTAGTGTACTTACTTTCTGCTTGGCTGCTGTTTTTGTCTCAATTTCACAGAACAAGCTATGAAACATAGGCATTTTTATGTATTAACAGCACGATAGTAAAATAAGTTGCATTGAGTGACAAAAATGTAGTTTGGCATAGTAATAATCTTCATGTAAATAATTATCTGAAAAAATGCTTGTAAGCTGACTCGGTACAAAGCAACAATATTGTGTTCTAACTTTTGTTTGGCTTGCTTCCAGGTTAGTTTTTGCAGTCACAACCCCTTTCTTTGCTGCCAGTCTGGTTGAAACAGTTCAAGTAAGTTGTATTGCATTTTAGGTTATTTGAGTGTTTGTTTATTTAGCAGTGTATCAGAAAGCTTATTGTTATTTGTAGATTTAATCACAAATTATATGAACGGATCTTAGTAATCTTAACAAAAACATCTATATTGTTACAAACAAGCCCTTACATATCATTTTTTTACTGTAAATTAAATTTATGGACCCATAAAATTTTATTGCACAAAATTAAGCACAAAATCTAGACTAGCCAGAATGTAATTCAAATTTTCTCAAATTGTCATATATCTCGTTTTGCACTCAAACCCTTCATCTTTACGTCATGAGCTTTGTTTGCTCAAACACCACTGTTCACTCTTATCAGTGATATGATTACAGATTTCTGAAGCTGCTTTGTGTGAAAAGATTTTTTTTTCTTTCTACTTTTCATTGTCAGGTTGTTTTGTGACTGTAATTTGAAACAATTTTTTACATTCTCAAGAAAGACAGTAATTGTGTACTTCTTGCATAACATATATACTGCTGTGTTTGAAATTTATTTATATGTATGAATGTAAAGGTATTAATGTAAGTTGAGCATTATGTTTTTGAGGCAGTACAAATTTGCAATATACAAAAATGGTATTTTTCTTTTTTTGTTTTGTTTTGAAAGCATCAACTTTTAAGGGACATTCATGGCACACTTTTAAAGCATATAGAACCTTGAGACATTTGAATAATTCTCAAGTTATTATGAAATATTCTGTTAATGAAGGAAAGATCTCAAGCAAAAAAAAAAATAAACTAAATTATATATATAAGATATAGTCACGATATGTATAACTCATGAAAGACAAATTAAGACTTGCAAGTTAATAACATGGTTTAACTTGAATGATTTTACTGGTCCTTGTTGATAATTTGACAATAAGTGGATCTAGTTGATACAGTATAAAAGTATGAAACACATTAAAAGACGCAGATGTGATGTTAACATTGCAACCACTGCTCTGGAAGAAAAGTCCTTTATGACAGTTGTTTTTAAAATACTGACCTATCAAGTCACTACTACTTTCCTGTACAGAACAGCATGTTTTTCATGACGCTTTTGTCTTTACGCTGGAGTAGGTCAAATTTCATTAAACTATTTTTTTTTCAGTTTTTCACTCTTGTAAATGCAATATGTTTTTTAATATATTTATATTTACAAAATAACAATAATTTGAAAATCTCTAAAAATTGTAAACCACTGAGAACAGTCTTTTAAATTTTATTTGGTTCATCATAACAAATTTGGCTAAAAATTTTGATGAATTTATTACAGTATAAATATAACATACTTTCAAGAGCTTTTTTTTTTGTACCATGTGGAACACTGATCTTGCAAATCAATCTTCAGTAAACTTCGTCACTGTGCATTGAGTGGTTTGGGATGATATGGCAGACAAAGGAATCGAAGTTGCCTTTTATATTGTAGATACATTTAAGTGACCCATTATTGTGAAAAGGGTAAACTTTTTGGTTTTTAATAGGCCTAGTTAAGATAGAAATGTAAACAAATTTCCCAATTTGATATATCTTTCTCACTTGATCTCTGAAAGCTTTAGTCACTGTTTTATATTATTCTTGGAAGGGTTTTTGTTTTTTATATCAAGCTTTTTAAGATATATCTTTTAAAAAGAATAAAGTATCATTTAAGATAATGCATACATATTCTCAGAGTGATATTGCAAGCGAGAGGCCTGGTGTGTTTGATGTATTGATGGAAGGAATGACTCGTATTGGTGCCTGGGGAGCACCCAAAACATCTCGACAGATTGCTGTGTGGCAGCTGGCTTTGCCCACTGTTGTCTTCAGGCTGAGTCACTATGTTGTCAACTCTATTGCCCAGTTCAGTCTCAGTTCAGCTATGCATCTGGAGCAGCAAGACCTACGGGTTTGTTTAAGACTTTGACTACTTTGTAGTTAGGAAGAATTTTTTAAGCAATATAAATAGATTTTATTTGCTTCCAATTGTCTCTTGTAGTATAATTCCAAAGATGTATAAGAAGATGCATAACTTTTATTCTGGTCATGGATGTAGAGGTTAGATCAAGTGCTGTTCATTTTTGTCTTACTTTTGCTTTTCTTCTTTAGTGTATGAAGATAATGGGTTAATTTAAAGATTTTAATCATGTAAGGTCTGGTTATTTTCAAACAAAAAATTATTGACTGAATATATTTATATTTTGCGATACTAACTGAATACAAGAAAAATCATATTTCCTCTGTAAAGTCGGCCCTAGTTTCTGTTTCTTTATGCAATGTATGGTATATATCCTCACAGCTTTGTACATTGATTAGATTGTTTGTCCTTTTGATTAATACATTATGTGCTGCATATCATTTTATTCTTTAAATATTGCAGGATTACCCATCAGAAGGAGCTCAAGAACTGAACGTGTATGAGACTTACTTTCCAGATCTTCTGGCATCATTCACTGGTGGTCTTTTAGCAGACATGCTTACATATCCTTTGGAGACAGTATTACACAGACTTTATGTTCAGGTGATTAAATTTTTCTGACAACTTGAGAGTCTTATGAAGTTGTAATGAATGTGTGTTTTATAAAGATGTTAGGAGACCACAGGGTAATGGACCTTTAAGGAAGTTTGTAGAGGCCTATAACTATTCAAACTATGTAACGATGAAACAAGTAAATGTCAAGAAACTAAAGAAAATGCCTAAAATAAGTGAGAAGTATTGAAAAAATCTCACTGATGTTTGGAAAAATATTATTGTGAAAAGGCTTTTTCTCTACAAGATTGTATTGTTGCTTGAAACGTTGACAAAGACAATTTTATATAAACAAGGCAAATAAACATAGAACAGCTAAACCTCAATTCTTTAAACCCTTCATACAGCTTAAATTATATAAACAAGAGCGGTTTTCATTGAACTGCTAGCAAACAGACAAGGTATAACGTTATATATTGGAACCAAGCTGTGGGTAAATAGTTATATGATGTTAACTGTACAATGTTAAAATCTCTTTTGGTAAGTGTTGCAATACAGGAAGTAATGCCAAACATGATACCTCTGTGAGGGATTAGAACTGCAAATAGAATTAACCTTGCTCTGATCTATATTTGCAATATTCAGTTGGAACGTTCAATAAACTTTTTTGGGATTCTATTTTTTGCTTCTTTGTGGCTGTTTTTCTGGCCCTTAGTTGGAGCATATAATTTAGGAGGTTAAAGGGAGAAAAAGAGATAGTAGCAGCTACAGTTAAGTTGTTATTATTATTCAAACAGGCAAATTTTTATTAAACTCAATGAAGAAGCAGGTTTTGTATTTTGTGGGATATGTATTTAAATATTGTCTGTCATATCCTCAATGCACTTTAGCCTGCAGGTCATATAGTATCACTTACTTGACTTAATAATTTTCGGATGGAAATGTACCTGATATTACATACTTTGAAAAAAACACAATACTTTTTCTCACCCTGAAATGTACATGGATGTTATCTTCTCAGATGAGTAAGTTAATCCTCAGGTGAAAGACCACTGTCCTGGTCAGTTTTATATTTTCATCTTACTTGATATAGACATTATTTGATTGTGTCTGAAATAAAAACTTGTATAAACTCTGATCACTTCAGACCTCAGCAGCTTTGATGGAAGAGCATTTCTTCATAAGGGGTTCTGCTTTTTAACCTAGTTAAATGTGTCTAGCAGTTTACCATTTTTTTTTCTCTTGATCTACTTGGTCGCTATCTTAATATTAAGCCTTTGAAAAAGTTGGTAGCAGCTGACGGGTCAAACAAATAACTCTTTATACCAGGGCTTTAATGCTGTTCTATTGATTTGAAATGTAGATGTTGAAAACTTTTCTCTCCCTTTTGTTGCAGGGCACACGCACCATTATTGATAACACAGATTCTGGTTTGGGAGTTGTACCCATCAACACCCGCTATGATGGTTTCGTGGACTGTTTCACATCTATTCTCAAAGAGGAAGGGCTTCAAGGGCTTTATCGTGGTATGGGGGCTCTGGTTCTGCAATATGCAGTCCATGCACTCATTCTACGTCTGGCCAAGCTATTGTTTGAAAAGCTGTCGCAGGAGCTCAACCGTAAGAAGAAACCAAAGACAAAAAATTCCTTGCCAGGACAGGCCCCACAGCATGGGGGATTTGGAGAGGGAGGGTTCCATTAAGTTAGGTAAAATGCTATTTTTATTGTTGAAGCATGTGTGATACCAAGAATTTTGTTTAATTATTGGCAAATTAATTTAAGAGGACTATTGATTTTGCTTTGGAGCACATCATGAACTTTGTGAATTGTGATTTTTTTATGATTATTATTTTTAGCCATTGACCTTTTTGTTCATATAGATCTTCAAGAGATGAAATTCAGAATTTTTACTCTTTTTACTCACTCTTTAATAAATTCACAATAATTCAGAGAGATGTTAAAAAAAAAAATTTGAAGTGGGTAACTCCCATGATTACCAGCTGAATTCTTGGAATGGAGGGCAGATCTTTTCTACTGCATTATCTGATAACAGACTTTTTTGTGATGTTCTCTTAATGATTGCAAGGACTTTACCGCTTTCAAAAACAAGGTTAATTTAATTTTAAGCTTTTTTTTTTTTTTGCTTCTTTATGTCAAGATAGATAAATATCTAATAGCAATAGCCAAAAAACTTTTTCAGATCTGCTTGCAGATCTGTGATTTTCTTTTTTTTTACATCTGGTGTTCTCCATTAGAATATTTGCTGTGCTTGTATATTTTCTTGTCTTTTTTATAGAGACTCTTAGAGATAAATGAATTAGTCATTGTTACCGATTGAAATATATAAATAATTGAAATTGTTTTTACTTGATCTGCAAAGATGAATTTGATCAATAGGCTATCAAAAGTATCATGTACCGTAGCTATTTTGTGTAGATTCATGTGTTTGCAAGAGATAACTTATTCTTTTTTGTTGATTCTGCTTTTTTTCCCCTACACTTTGTAGATGGTTGCCATATAAATTACATATATATATATACATACACACTATCTTTCTGGTCATAAGCTTCTTGTACAGAACTCAGAGAGACAGAGGGGACATTAAAGAATCAAGAACTACCTCTAGTTACCTAACCATAATGATTTATATGTTGCAAGTTAGAATTCTTTAGAAACTTATTTGAAGGTAAATTTGTTTATATCCCTTGTGTTGAAAAGCTCAAAGAGAAGAAAAATAATCATTTACAGGTAGAATATTATGTCTGATATTGTGCATATTAAAATATCATTACATATAATATTTTCTCACAAATTTCAGTTTTAAGTTGTGTAGAAGCTTAAAAAAATATGCATTGTTGTAACAATTGAAAGAGAATATTTTAACATTGATCCCAATTAGTCTTAGCACTAGATATATTGCTGCATAATTCTGAAGATAATTGGATATCAAAATTTGTTTTCTTTGCATATGGCATATTTTTTTTTGCATTCTTGAAAGGTAATAAAATTTTGAGTCTCAAAATGAGAAGTCTTGTGAAGAATCTTGCATTTGCTGTGTATGCTTTGTTTAAGACTTTATGAAAATATACTAACTTTTTTCCTGTTTGCCTGGACTTTAAATAAATAGATGATGTTCCTAAAACAGGTCAGCCTTGATTAACTGGCACTCTTAGACCAAAGATTAAAGGGATGTGTATACCTACTTCGTCATTTTTTAATTTATATCACCTACTAAAAACGGACAAAAGAAGCTGAATTTTACCTGCAAAGTTGAATATGCACTCTAAATAAATATTACACTCACAACCCTGTCTTCTTTATGATTCTTTGCAAGACTCTCTCTGATGTAATTATCTAGTCTATATCTAGATCTATGTCTATTGCTCAAGAAAACGCAGGAGAAAATTTTTCCTAAGTCATGGTCTAGTTTGCTTGTAGAGCAGATTTTACTTTAAAATAGTTTATATGAGCACTGGAGACATGGAAAGAAGAGACAGGAAATTTCCTGTTTAGCCTTAGCACCAAAACCAGTTAATTTAGCCTCAGTCTTGCTGTAATATCACCTTTGATTATATAAACCAGTGTATGTCTCTCTCTCTCTCTCTCTCTCTCTCTCTCTCTCTCTCTCTCTCTCTCTCTCTCTCTCTCTCTCTCTCTCTCTCTCTCTCTCTCTCTCTCTCTCTCTCTCTCTCCCTCTCTCTCTCTATCTCTCACTCTTTCAAGTTTCTTGTCGTCTTGTAGTAAAATTGTTTTGCGAAAGCGTTGAGGTATTGGGGAAATTTAAAGAAATGGATAATATCACTTATAAACTGAAATTCATAGCACTTAATACATTTAATTATCCAAATTCACTTTCACTTGAGGCAGAGACACTCAAAGGGAGAGAGAGAGAGAGAGAGAAAGGAACAAAAGAAAGGAGGAGAGAGGAGAAAAAGGAAAGAAAAAGAAAGGAGATAGAAAAAAAAATGAAAGAAAGAATGAGAGAGAGGGGAGAGAGAAAAAGTGGGAGAAATCGACAGAGAGGAGAGAGAAAAAGGAAGAGAGGGAGAAAGAGAGATAGGAAGTAAAAGGAAGAAAGAGAGATAGAAGGCAGAGTAAGAGAGAGAAAATGGGAGATTGGGACAAAGAGAAAGAGGAGTATTTAGGAAATTTTAAAGAAATGGATGATATCACATATAAATTGAAATTCATGGCACTTTATTGATTTCAGTATTTAAATTCACCTTCACTTGATGCAGTGACACGCAGAGGAAGAGAGTAAGAAGGAGAAAAAGAGAGAAAGGAAAGTAGAGGGATGGAGAAAGAGAGAGGGAAGAGAGAAAAGGAGAGGAGAGAGAGGGAGTGAGATGGAGAGTTTACCGATGAGAGTCAAGAAATCTCAGCATGCAATTACATCTCATATTGCGTCACAAACGCATTTCTTGTATTGCGCTGGTTTTTTTTTTAAGAATAGTTTTTTTTATTACTACATTTCTTTATAATGTCTAGATTTAACCTACATATTAATTGCCTAAAGTCAAGATATAAAATGTACTATTTTCCGTCTTTGGTCAGTAGTTTCTGAATTAAAAACTATATATTAAGCTTATGTCTAGGTTGTGTTTGTCAGGAGTTGAAGGAAGGTAACTCTTGCTGAAATGTATCCGGGATATCGTCTATTGAATCAAGTTTATTGCTGGATTGTTTTATTCATGGCTGATTGTCACTTTCAATAGACAATTTTAAAGATTTATCAAGCAATGAATGTTATGTCTTTAACAATGTCTACTTTTTATGATGCTGTTATGTCTCATTAATGTCTCCATATCTTTCAGACTGATCATTCCTTTGTTTTTGTTTTGTTTTGTTTTGATTTTTTTTTTCATGAAATCATCAAGGGTTTCTAGTTCTTTTAAAGTATTTCTTGTATTCTTCGTCGGTAGTTTGTTAAGATATAGCATAGCCTTATCATAGGTCATTCCAGTTGTATAAGAAGCTTCTGAGCAAATGTCAATTTCTTGTGTGTGTGTGTGTGTGCGTACTCGCTTAATCATGTGAAAATCAAAAACGTAGGTGTTGAAACACTGTTTTTGCATCCTTGAATTTACAAACAGCTATTAAAGAATATATTTTCTGAAACTTTACAATTTATCGTATATGTTTGCTTGAAATTTTTTTTTATTTATCTTACAAATAGAGAAAAAAAAATTACATCAAAACAATAACTACAATTACATTACTAGAAGAGCAGGAGATATCTTTGATAAAAAAAAGTCCTACATAATGTGAACAATCAACAAATCATAGTTTATCGTTTTACTTTTATTGATAACTCCTCTCTCTGTGGAGCTAGAAGTTTTAAAACAATTGAAAAATTATTGGCTACTGTGCAGAGACATAACAAATCAATACTGATGGTTTCATTGAAGACTGCTCAGTGGATTAAAAAAAAAAGAGAGAGATGATCTGCAACCTCAACCAAACCATAATTGATATGTAGTTTAATTCTTCATAACTGTTCTATCAGTGCAGCTAGAAACTTCAAAAATTGCAAAATTATCTGCTACTGTAATAGAATTACAAAGTATCAAATCCAATAATTTAAAAAAAAAATAAAAATTATAATTGATGTATAAAAGGTGTTGACTATTCAAAACCAAACTTTTGTAACATAACAGGCATAGGGTATTTTAGATAGACAGCTTAAACTCTGTGGAAATGCTTTGGAAAAGTTAGATAAACAACATCCGATTTACACAAGTTAAATAGAATGAATAAATGATGCTAGATTATTTTTTTAACTTTCCTCACTTTGCCAAATTTTTATTTTCATTTCTTTGCTCTGTGTAAAATACATACTGATCAGAGGTTTGAGATGGTCCTAAATCTCTCTGAAGAGTTGAGTTAATTTTTTAGTAGGAAATACTTAGTATAAAAAGATAAGAACACATTTGAAGCATTTAGCGATTGCTTGGAACCTGATATTTTCAAAGTTCTGATGTCTTAGAAACTTTTTTGCATACATGGATTTAAAATTCTGGAAACTCAAACTTAGCTATTAGGATTTAGATCAATATGCTAATCAATTCTAAAAATTATTTCTTTGTCAATCTAGTCACCTATTTGTGTTAGATCAGAAACTGTTTTATAGAACTTGATAGAGGTAAAATAAAATCTGTTCCATAGCAATATAAGATGCATTTTAATGAAGCTTGGTAAGGCTTTGAGAAGTGCTACACAGTGTTTATGTTGGTATTCCACATGTCATTAGCATAGATAATACTCTTACTTCACTACATCGTTCAAGCTGTAGAAAAGCGGTGCTTAAAATGCGCACATGTATTATTTATATCTGGGTATTAAATTTAAGTGATTGGTTTATTACTACTCATGAATTTGTGTTTGTGAGCATGTAACAAAATATGTAAAACACAGGGGAATTTTTATTTTGGTTTAATCTGTATTTTGATATTTCAGTTGGCCTCTAGTTATATTATAAACCAAAATTTTTAGTTGTATATACATTCTGAATGAAGGATTGTTTACCAAGCAGGCAATGCGTTCTAAATTAATTAATTGTAAAGTTAATTTTAGATTCTTATCAAAACTTTTGAAAGGAAAAGGATTTTTCTTCAGTGTCATTTTGTAAACTCAGTTATTGTACATGTAATAAATTTCATATCAAAGAATTTTTTTTTCTTTTAGTAAATGGCTTTGATGTGTTCAAAAACAATTTTTTTTCCTTGCTTGCTTTTTTTTCTTAGTTTTTAGGCTCAAATGTTTTATCTGTGTCAGATTTCAACAAGGCATTTCCACCTTTTTTTTTTTTTTTAAAACATGAGATAACTTGTGTTATTTTTTACTCGTTATATTTTTTTTATATATGTTTTGTAACCAGTTCGAAGGTGTAGGATTTTAGAAATTAAGGTGTAAAAAATAAATGAAGAAATATTTAAAGACTTGATATCTCTTTATAGAAAATGGAAAACCTTATGAAGTTTCTACCAATAAGTTTCAGAAAATGCATTTTTTATGTAATTAATATTTAAATGCTTTGAGCTGGATGCAAAACAAATAGTCTAATTATGGATTTTGTTTTCATGAAAATCAATTATATAATTATATAATTTTCAAAATCCTAGAATTTTTTGAGAATAAACATGGATATATACAATAAATCAAAAAAAAATTTTTTTGAATGAAAGATCGAATGATATATTCTTTTCAGTTTTATTATTTTCAAAAGCAGATTACATTTAAAACATTGTGAAAGACGTATGTATTCTTCTTAAGTTGTTTTCATGGTTTGTCACAACCAGACGAATAAAAATCTTAATTCCCTTAATTTTAATTATCTAGCTCAGTCTTGATTCTTTCTGTTCATCTGATTGCCTCCCATTTCCTTTCTCTCTTTCTCTCTCTTTCTCCCTCTTTTTCTATCTCTCACTCTCTTGGTGCCTATCTTTTTCTTCCTTAGTCTCTTTGTTTCTCTCATCCTACAACTCATTGCAGCCTTTCATTCATTTAGACACACATACTTATTCACTCACTCACTCACTCACAAGCACTCTTTTTCGTTCATTCCTTCTTCTATTTTTTACTCTCTTTTTTATGTATTACGTTTCATTCAGTCTCAGAAGTATGCTTACTTTGGAGTTTACCAGGCATACAGTTTTTGCTTGGTCCTTTCTGCTTGTGTTGACAATTTAGCTATGCAGGCATACTTATAATATTAACTTAAGCTATTATCTGGTGGTACTTGCTAGACTGCATCAATAAATGGAAGAGGGTGGACTGGTTTGTAAGTAGGGAAATTTTCAACTGGTTGGAAAGGTGGGAAGGTGCTTTCTGTTTCAGATCCTGTCTTGCTTGTTGTTTCTGAGTCTTTGCCATCATCACCACTTCCATCAAAATGATTATCTTCATCATCTACAGTCGTTTGATCGTCTGTAGCTCCATCAACCAGTTTGGTGGAGCCTTGTGTGGTGGAATCTGTGGTTGTATAGGTGGAGTATGTGGTAGGAATTGTATCATCACTCTTATCTGTTTCCTTTTCATCTTCTTCCGCATCATCTACGTCTGTCGAAAATGGAGAAAATGTGGTGCTTGTAAAATGATCATCATATTCACTTTCTTCGTCTGTGTCTTCATCCTCTGTGTCAGTCATAATTGGAAATGAGGTTGTATATTCGTCATCCTCATTATTCACGTCTGTTTCTTCTTTGTCATTCCCTGCATCTGTTGAAATTGAAGAGGTGGTGCTCATAGAATCATCATAATCTTCATCTGTCTCTTCTTCATCCTCATTTTCAATGTCTGTCGAAAGTGAAGAGGAGTAAGTGGTCATGTAAGTGCTGCTACCCTTGCTTGTCTCCATGCTTGATTGCTCAGTTGGAAGACTCTCTGTAATTTCATCAAGACTCTCGCTGAACATCGAAGCTGTTTTTGTCGAGCCGATGGCTTGGTTCGTGGGCCTCACGTCAGTGGTTGAAGTCTCAGGCTTATCTGTTTGCCCATCTGAGACTGGTTCGAATTTTGGGATACTTGAAGTAGCTTGTTTCTCATCAGACTCTGTGATGGTCTTTGAGCCGATCAGTTGCTCGGAAAGAAGTTTATTTTCTTTTGTCAATTTGGTGCTCTCTTCGACGTATTGTCCTGTTGTTGCTGGTGGCAACACAGCAGTCGTCATATCTTCACTCTGCTTCGCAGTTGTTGGTTGAGGTGTTGTGCTTTTGTGTCCGTGTGGGTGCAAATTCACTTTTGTTACCCTTATAGTGGTCTTGGTCATTTGTCCACCCGGGGTCGGTGTTGGCGTTACTTTGGGTCCTGAGGCTTGATCATTGCTGAAGTATTTAACATCAATATCATAAGTGATCTTTTTGTCAAAGCCGCACAATACTTGCAAAACATTGATGTTATTTTCTTTAAAGCTGTCATAATCGTTGACTCTGATGACGTGTTCATCTACAGGATTGGAAGCCAGGAACCTAATGGTCTGCTCTGGAACGCTGCCCACAGCAACCACAATGACCTTGACATTGTTTGCTTTCATCAGCCTGACCTCGGCCTTCAAAAGGTGCATATCAGTTGTGTCTTCGTCCAATACCAAGATAGCAATGTTCTGTCTGTCTCCACGTGCCGATAAACCTGAAAAAATGTCCAATCTGAGACTCTTGACGACCTCGAACAAACCGGTACGCTTTAGACCAGAAACCATTCCCTTCAGACCAATAGTAAAGTCTGTAGCTTCCTGAATGGTTGTGTAACCTCCTGTAATACAAGGCTGGGTGATCATGCCAATGTTTGTGCCCGGGACCGCAATGCTGGCATTATAAGAGAAAGTGTTCACTAGATCGCTCAGAACGGCCCTGGTGATGGAAGCTGGCTTGTAAGAGTCGTATACAAACATAACGTTGGCTGGCTTTTTGTTGCATTCTGTAAGGCAGAAAGATAAAACAAAATATTATGAATGAAAATGCTTCAAAAAGCGTGTTATGAGCAATAATAGAGGCATTGTTAAACTGTTTAACTTTAGGTGGTTTGAAATAACTTATACTTGAATCATACACCTCCAGGTAATCAAATTTTAACTTCAGCCCAAAAGCAAGCAGTTTTACTCTGGTCCTTAATGATTTATCAAAACAAACATTTTTCTGTGCGTAGTTATGCTTGCATTGAGGCCTTAAACTGTTATAGAGCTCGAGTGCTTATGCAACATAAGTAGGTTAATAAATGACTTGTAACTTCTTCTGCTGATACATAATGGTTTTAAACTAAAGTTAATAATGCAGGAAAACAGCTTAATTCTCTTTTCTTTCTGTGCATATATTAATCATTGCCACTAACCTGGTTGCTTTTCAGCCTTATCATTGTTCCACATGTTCACAGCTAGGCAGGTTTTCTGAGCCAAAGTTTGTGCAACATCGCCCAAATCTTGGAAAGTATCAACGTGGAATGTGAAGTCCTGGTCGGGATTGCTGGATATATCACTAAGTTCTTTGTCGTGGACATTTTTACCAACACCAACAGCAAACATCATCACACCCTTGTATCTAGATATGACATAAAAAAAAAAACTTATGAATTTGGAAATCTCTTGAAATTTTTCTTGTAAAGACAGTAATTTTTTTTTCTCTTTTTGACTGAGATAAGAGATGAAAATAGGCAGGTGGCACAATGAGAGGCGAGAAGTAAAACATAAAAGGAGTAGTTTTAAATTAAACATAGAAATGGAGAATAAAGCATTGCTTTTGTATTATTTATACTAACTGTTGTGTTTTTTCTTTTGATTGTTTGTTGTTGCTTTGTTTCGTTTTTTTTTTTTTTTGTTCTTGTTTTGTTTGTTTGTTTGTTTTTTAAATCAGATATATCGAATTGATTTGAAGATGTTTGCGTACTAGCATATTCTTGAACACGCTAACATGTTTCACTGATGCATGTCAGGATAATAGTATATTTTCCAATGCTTGTCAAAATTTCTGTTTGCCTGTTCATTCAAATTAAGCGGAAGCTAGAACATGTTCAAAGGTCTTCTGAAGGATACTTCTCTTACACCCCTTAGAGCAATTATCAATAAAAAAAAAAAAAGGAAAAGAAAACCTACCTAGCCTCTGCTGCGGCCTCTGCAGTTTTTTTAGGTTGTTGTGAAAGGCCGTCAGTCACCGTGATAACGATTTTGGTCGCTCCGTCTCTGGCTCCATTCTGATCGAAACCTTTGTTGGTCACAAATCGAATCGCGTCTCCTGTGTTGGTGCCGCCTGTGAGATATTCGATGTTGTCTGGTTGGATGGCATCCAGCAGGTCCTTGAGGTTTGTGTACTCATTAAGGCCGAATTCATGATTGACCTGAATAAAGAAGAGTTACATCGATTAGATTCATTTTTAAGATCGTTCAGCCATGAGTTAGTCCTGATAAAAATACAATTGTAGTCAGAAAAAAAACAACAAATAACGAAAAGTTAGTTTATTCAGCAGTGATAGTAGTAGTAGTAGTAGTAGTAGTAGTAGTAGTAGTAGTAGTAGTAGTAGTAGTAGTAGTAGTAGTAGTAGTAGTAGTAGTAGTAGTAGTAGCAGTAGTAATAGTAGTAGCAGTAGTTGTAGTAGTAGCAGTAGTTGTAGTAGTAGTAGTATTACCATCAGCAGAGCTAGGAGCCTAGAAGTAGCAGCAGCTTAGTAGGAGGTAGAGGAGAGAGGATGAGTGGTAGCGCTTTACACTTACTTTATTTGAGAAAGTGATCAGTCCGATTCTGGTGTGAAGCGGTGAAATTTGGAACTGAGAGACCAGGTCCCTGACAAAGGGCAACACCTGTTTCTGGAAGTGAACCACCCAGACAGAGGAGGATGCGTCCAATAAGAAGTAAATATCCGCAGGTTTTCCTTTGCAATCTGGATAAAGAAAAGTTAAACATAAGTTTCAACATTGTCTTAGCTCAATTGAAAATAATTCAGACATTTGTTAAATCAGTTGTTTATGACCATGTTTCTTTTAGAGTAAAGGGTAATGAGAATGTAACCCCTGCATAGAGTTAAGATGTCAGATGGCCCTGTTTTTAGAAACAGAGCGAGAAAAGGAAGCTAGAATTATTTCCTAAACTTGTACTGTTTGACCTACCTTGACCAAATATCCCTGCATCGTCTTGAGGCAGCTCCATAACCCTCGGTTTCAAAGTCACAGGTACTTTCTTCGCTGTTGTGGTGCTGGTGGTTGTGGTAGTTGTAGAAGTAGTTGTCGAAGGGGTTGTTGTGGTTGTTGTTGATGGTGTTGTAGTTGTTGTGGTTGTTGTTGGTGTGGTCGTGGTTGTTGTGGTTGAAGTTGTGGTAGGTGTCGTGGTAGTGGTTGTTGACGTCGTCGTTGTCGTTGACGGCGTTGTTGTCGTTGTAGTCGTTGTCGGCGTGGTAGTTGTTGTGGTGGTAGTTGTAGTTGTTGGGGGACGGGTTGCCTGTAAAGCTGGAAAGATACCGAAAGAATTCTTAATAATATGATAATTTAGCGTTTCCTTTGTTTTAAGTTTTGGGTTTTTTTTTAAGTTTGGAAAGTTCTTTGAAAACCACAAGATAATCACAAAGTATATTATGCAAAAAAGGTAATAATTGTGTTTCATAACCTTGAGAAACTAACTCCCTTTAGAGAATATTTTAATACAACAAAATCAACATTACAGCTGCCGCAACAGCAGTGGTCTAGTTATAGCAAAATCTGATTTGTGTCTACGATTTGTTGTAACTTACCTTTGCAGGTAGACTGACTGAATCTCTCTTCAATTTTGCTCAACGCTCTGAAATCGTTAACTTGAAAAGAAAACTGTTCACTGGGCTTGGATGCCATCGCTTTGAGTTCTTTAAAGAATACTCCATGTCCCACACCAATGGCGAATACATCGGCTCCTGGTGTTTGAAAAAAATAAGCAAACAATACAATCAGCTGTTCCACATGACATGATAGAGAGGCAGAGAGCAAAACAAGGCACAGGCTGATGAGAGTGGAGTGAGTGAGCGAGCAAGTGAGAGAGAGTGAGAGAAAGAGAGAGAGAGAGAGGAGAGAGAGAGAGAGAGAGAGAGAGAGAGAGAGAGAGAGAGAGAGAGAGAGAGAGAGAGAGAGAGAGAGAGAGAGAGAGAGAGAGAGAGAGAGAGAGAGAGAGAGAGAGAGAGAAGAGAGCATGAGCATATAATTTTACTCAAATTCGCATAGTGAAAAGAGATAATTGGGTGTAAATTATTATCTTTAGAAACTGGAGAACTCATACATGTATATTTTTTCTCGTGATTTTTACAAAGAAACGGATACAGTTCAAATTTCTAAGACTTACCCTTAGCTTTAATGGCATCAGCAGCTGCTATTGTCTTTTCAGTATTAGTAGACTGGCCGTCTGTAACGATGACCACCAGTTTGGAAACTCCCTCCCGGGCGCCGTTTCTGGGCATAAGCATGTGGTTAGCCACAAACTCAAGTGCGCGATGGGTATATGTGTTACCGCCTCTAAATTGGATTCCTTGCACAGCAGCCACCACATCATCAGGGTTCTAAAAAAATATATGACATTCTTGAAACATCCACGAAGCAATTTTTCACGATATTTCTTTCATAATTTTTCACAAAACTCTTATTACCTATTGGTGATATTTTCGTTCTGTTTTATCATTAACTGTTAATTGGTTAAGTTAACTTTTAACGTATTGTACCATGTTGTTTCAGTAATTATGGTTTTCTTGCTTAAATAATTTTCCTTCATTGGCACGCGTTTACATTTTTAGTTCTATGAAAACAAAGAAGACAACTGGAAATTGCTACTCACGTCATACTTGCTCAGGTGAAACTGAGGATATACCCTGGTACTGAAGATCATTGCTCCGATTCTTGTGTCCCTTGGCCCAGGCCCGATCTTGAACTTCAGGATGACATCCTTGACAAACTTTTTGACGTGAGTGTTAAAGTACAATGGATAAATGGAAGACGATGAGTCCAGAACAAAGATAATATCTGCTGGCTCGCTGCACGGTTCATTGGAAGGACGAGCATTCACGGTCTGTGGAAATCGACAAAATTAGGAGGATTTTTTGCGTTGTCTATAATACCCCGACCATCATAAAGGAAGGAGAATATACATGAATGCGAGCAAACTATGGTTTCATGCTCTTGTCGCAACAAGTACTATTGTAAATTAGGTATTACGTCTTCCTGTTTTCCTGCGCAGCTCTTTTCTAATGTCTTGTTAGTGCTTTTTTTTTTCTTCAAAAAGTTTTATAACCGTTTGCGGTTGACAAAGCTTGTTGGCAGATCGGAAAATAGTTATTCTTCATTTAAATATATACCAGGTAGTTCGTTATTTTTTTGTTTTGTTTTGTTTTGTTTTTTCTTTGTTTTGGTTTTTTTTTTTTAATAGGCGCAGGTAGTGAAATGAAACAAGGATCACTTATTTATGTAAATGATGTTTGCAAATTTCAGACGATAAGAGGGAAACGTTGTTTAAACATTAATCTGATAACTTTGAACAAGACGTGCAGTTCGATTGGTTCATTATCATTATGCTGTATCTTGCGATGGAAACATTACTTATTTAGGGGAGTTATTACAAGAAACAAAAACACTTACCATAGAGAGTGAGACGATGGCCACCGAGATAAGGACCAAAAATCGAAATGGTGTTGGTTCCATCTTGAGAAGATGACACTTGTGAGTTTCCGAGTAAAACTTTATAGATTAAAATACTTTTTAAAAGATCTGTTTTCTTTGCGAGTTAGAAAGCTAAAACCTCTCTGCGCTTCTGAGTCTTTCTCCAGCGGTAAGATGCTGCTTCACCGATGACTGAGCTACCAGTCAGACGATTTTTATACAGTTTGTCCCGCCCACTTCAGCTGAGCTGCTTCGAGGATTGGTCGAAAAACACTTGACGCAAAGACGCAACATTGTCTTTTTTTAGCTACTCAAGAAAGGGGGCGTCTAACCAGTAATATGAAGAAGAAACAATTGCCTGCGAACAAAAAATCTGTTGAGATCGGTTATTTTCAATCAAACAATCTTTGGTAGGAGATAATTTACCTGAAACATTCTTCACGAGGAATTGCACATATAAATTTAATATAGGCAGTTTCTCAATTTATCGCCCATTTCGTCCTCTAAACGCCGGCCCGCTCCATGCACTCACCTTTCACCATGCATCTTTCCGTATCCTTTGTTGCTCTTTTCGGTTGGAGTTAATGATACAGCAAGGTCTATTTTGTTTTAACATGCTGTATGATGTTGTTTACTTTTATCTTGCAAACCGAAAAAAAAAAAACAATAATCCATTCCTATTGTAATAAAATGCATTTTACTTTAAGAATATCCGATTAATTTTTATTCTTCCCAAACAATTATCTTACGTCGCCCGACTCAAATTTCATTTTATTTCTATCCCTCCTAGACCTTTCGACGTTCCAAATAATATCAAATTCAAAAAGGGGGAGGAGGAAGCGGAGGGCTGCATGCCAGACTGTGACTGTCGAAACAGGTCCCAACATTCACCGTGAGGAGAGGAGATAGGAGGGATCAATAATTATAATCTCTGCGTTTTGGGTTTTTTCTTCTCTATATTTTTACCAAGGGAATGGAATGTGGGGAGGTGAGCCATAGACTTTCAGGCTTATTAAAAATGATATACACCGCAAATCTAAAAGGTTATTTTTGTTCTGCATTTCTTAATTGCCTCTCAAAAGGAATTCTTTTTTCTTAAACTTTTATTACAACAATGTTTGTATACTTTGAGATGACCCCTCTTAGTGGATACGCTCGTACTCACGCGCTTTTTGGTGTTGTTTCTCAGCGTAATTTCATTCATTCACAAAGTTCCACCGCCGTGAGCGAGCTTCCTGAGCGCAATTTGAATGCAATGCTGTCAACAATGTATGACGTGATAGCCTGCAGAAGCAGAGCTTACGTTGGGAAGGGTGCGCGAAGAGATGAGGGAAGGAGGGCATCTTCGTAGGCTGATGACTTGATTCAAAAACTTCTAGGTCATTAGCCCAGGGTGGAGCCAGACACCGAGAGGGTGGGCACGGTATTTGATAAAGTTATTTTTAGACATAAAAACGCTACGATTTTCAGAAGTCTATTGAAGTCAAGTGTTTGTGGGTTGAATCTTAACAAGATACATATTAGATCCTTGAATTTGTTGTCTCCACTTCAGTTTCAATCCCTTCAATTTAGTATCGTCATTTACTTACATTACGTTGGAAATACTTTTCTTTCCCAGCTTTGTAATGCTTAAACTGTTCGACTTCTTCTTTTCAATATGTTTATTATTTAGAGATATGAAGCACTGCTCGGTTGAAGCATTGGACGATTCATAGAAGTATCTTATAATTTAGCGCATCAGCTTACTTATCATTACGGAAAAATAAACATTTGATGCCTTTGATTTTTCAAAGATGAATATAACTTTTGGCAAATATTTTCTCACCCTTTGAATAATAGAATTTAGAATTAATAGAAAATAGCAAAAGAATTCTGCAATTAAAATTTGTAAGTTAAGTTAAGTTAGTTGTAGGTATGTAACAAAAGTTGTTAAAAACGGGCAAAATGAAGTCGGTAAGATAAAGCTTCATTGTTATGATATTCAAGAGGGTGGTTTTGTTTTACTTTGTTTTGTTTTTTTTTCCAATCCTTCTCAAGCATTTCCTATTTAGAATTTTTCTCCCACGCTCTCAAGTATTGTATACTTAAACAAGCCTACAGTGAATTGACAACAATACATTTCCTGATTCTTATCTCTTCACTTCTGTTCTATATTCATTATTCTTTAGAACAGTCAACGTTCTCACAATCACGTCGAAGAAAACGCATCTGTGATGTTAATGATTCTGGACTTAAAAATTAATACGTGCAAGACAAAGTACATGCGGCAAGACATTAAAACCTTACGCGAACGTCATAAAAATTGGGTTAGGCGAGACATGACGAGCCTAAGTGAAAGCTCTTTGGATGCTAACCATACTCCACTAAACAAAGACGTGTATTGTCGCAAGTCTCCCAAAGATCTCAATCGTTTAGTTACAAGTATAATTGTTCTTCAAGAGGGTGAGCGTTGAAGTTAAAACCTTTGTTACCAGTTACACTTGTTGGAGAGCTTCAAAGGATGACAGCAAAAAAAGGCAGCGCTGTATTCCGGACACGCAACAACAGCAATGCTGCACCTCTGTATGATGTTGGGGAATTCCAAGGATAGGCTTGAAATTACCAACGCCAATTTTCTTGCCTCGAAATGATACGAAAAATACTTCATTTAAAAAAACAAAACCTTTCTTTATTCAACTCAATACATGTACCTTATATCATACAATTAAAAAAAAAGTTGTATTATTTTATCACTCTGCTCTTTTCGAAGCTTTAATCCGTATGCACATACTTCATGTGGATTTGTTGACTAACTAATCAAATGAGTTAAGGGTGACGTTTTGGGGAAAGAAAATACGAAAATGTTAAGGCACTTTGTTTATTTATCAAATTTGTTCTATAGTATAATTTTTTTTCCCTCTCGATACTTTTAATCTTGCTGTTACGTTCATTTCTACTGTTACGTGTCAACCCGTGAGTGCAGGTGACTTTTTGTGTGTGTTTATTTGCAATTAAAACAACGCTGACCTTAGTACTGCTCGTAGTTGTGTTTAACTGTATAAACATCAAGTGATTTATGCATTATTTGAAATCGAGTTGCATCCGCCCATCTTAGGGCGTGACATTGACCTCAAAGGGGCGTGTTGATATTATCCAAGGAGTGGAGGGTTCAAGAACTACTAGTACCTCGTAGTAGAAATGTCTTGAAAACTGCATTTCATATGTTTTTATAACGGTTTTTTTTTTTTGGACTTGAAACTATCCCCAACAAACTTGAAAATGCACAATTTTATTTAAAGACAGAAAGAAAGAAAGAAAAAAGATTGCCACAGATGATCTTTACAATGAGACAAGACTTATCAGAAACTCCCTGTAACTTTCTTCTGTCGAAAGCGGAAATTACTAAACAACTCACAAAAACAAAGATTTCCCACATATCTTACTCACATAAGGACATACATTATCAATCTTTCTGCTGTTTTATGGCTCAGTCTGCATCTCTCTCTCTCTCTCTCTCTCTCTCTCTCTCTCTCTCTCTCTCTCTCTCTCTCTCTCTCTCTCTCTGTATCTCTCTATATCTATCTATCTATCTATCTATCTATCTATTTATCTATCTATCTAGCTAGCTTTCCTTTTCCTCTCTTTTTCTCTCTGTCTGACTGCCTCTCTCTCTCTCTCTCTCTCTCTCTCTCTCTCTCTCTCTCTCTCTCTCTCTCTCTCTCTCTCACACTCTCTAGAGAAGAATTATGATATCTAACAGGAGTTTTTAATCATGTGCGCAAGGAACGGGACGGCCAACTGCGAGTTCCATATTTTAATTTTGACAAATAGACTGCTTGGACACTAACCTATGCTTCATTCAAAATCATGATCTACATAGCTTAGCAAATGGAGAAAAATTCTGAAACAAATTTTGACTCGCTGACTAATTAGATCTGAACTCCCTTCTTCTCGCTTCTTTGTCTCTTCCCTCTCTCTCTCTCTCTCTCTCTCTCTCTCTCTCTCTCTCTCTCTCTCTCTCTCTCTCTCTCTCTCTCTCTCTCTCTCTCTCTCTCTCTCTCTCTCTCTCTCTCTCTCTCTCTCTCTCTCTCTCTCTCTCTCTCTTAGGAATTAGTCAAACAACTTTATAATTACAGGAAAGACAAAAGAAATAACAAAACTGTTATCAATTTAACATAAAAATGTTTCACTTTGTAAGCTTCGTCAGTCTAGTTTTGTTATTTCTGTTTTGTCCCGTAGTTATAAAGTTGTGTGCCTGTTTCCCTCTAGACTTTGTATTATACTATTTATAGACACCTACGTGTCCTTTTGGATCCTTTTTAATTACTAAGTTATCCTCCAAGTGTGGTGTTTTTGCTTTCTCTTTGGATTTTCTCTCTCTCTCTCTCTCTCTCTCTCTCTCTCTCTCTCTCTCTCTCTCTCTCTCTCTCTCTCTCTCTCTGTGTCTCCCTCTCTCTCTCTCTGTCTCCCTCTCTCTCTTTCTCTCTGTCTCTCTCTCTACATGTCTCTGTCTCTTTCTCTCTCTTTATCTCTCTCTCTCTTTCTCTCTCTTTCTCTCTCTCTATCTTTCTCTTCTCTCTCTTTGGGAACTGATGGCTCTTTGCTTAAGCGCTCTTATAAAATCAGTAATCGAGTAGCAAAATTACCGCTTAATCTTCCAACTTTCCTATGTGTGGAGGAAATAAAAAAAAGGCCAAAGAATTTGTTTCAGTTTTCATGATATTGCTGGTTTTATCACCAACTAGATGAGCATAAGCTTAGATTTCATAACCTCTGATTATTCCAATTATGACATCAAGGACTCAATACAAATTAAAACTGCTCTCAGGCTTACTTGTAACAACTTCTAATTGAATATGCATTTCAGTCAGAGCTATTGAGGAGCGAAAAACTATAGACTTTTTTATAAGCAGTTTCTATGAGCTATAGAGAAAACGACATCATATTTGTTCTCGTTTTTTGTTTTTGTTTTATTGTTGTTTCTATCGTTTTGTTGGTTTTTTGTTGTTGTTGTTTTTTGTTTGTTATTTTGTTTTTTTTCTTAAATCATCAACTATTTTTGTCTGACACTACTTGCAATTGATTTGCGACATTCTATTTTTAATACTCTATTTAGAAACTGTCTCATAAATCTAAATCTTTTTTGTTTCATTCTTGTACACTGAAGAAAAATTTTTCAGTTCATATGGTTGGCATGAACTTCAGGAAATAAGTAGTTCAGTCATTGTATTGCTATTTCTACAAGGCATGAACCTGGATTTAACTCTTGGTCGAGGCCGTCAATGCGTATACAAAGTTGAAACACCCAAATTTGATCAGCACTTAAACTACATAAGGATTTAGGAGTATTATGTTCTCATTGAGCGATTCAATATTTTAATATAAAAAATTGCTCTCCATCTTGACTTTGGAAAAGTTTGCTTTCCTCCTTGAAAAAATTCTTTTTGTGGAGTCTGGACACAGTGATTGTTGAGCATTATGTGAGTGTTTTTCGAGTGAAAAAAATACGCAGTGTGTTACGAAAAGTTCATTTTTTTATGTAAGCAAAGTTCTGAAGACAGTTCAAATAGTAATGGTCTAATGCCGTGTGTCCACTAAAACAAAAAAAAACGAACCGACCCAAAACAAACCGACTCTACAAAATCTGGAGCTGAAATACATTTCCTTCTAACAAAGCAATCAAAGATTCTTCTAACAGAGCGTGTCCAAACAAAACCACACGACTGCCGCCGACATTTTTTAGGTCAGTTGGAATACGATTTGTAGTATTTTTGATAGGTGATTTGAAAAACTTGTTTGATGAAAAATGTCGATTTTAGAGGCGGTTTTTTTTTCAGTATCCAAATAGAAAATGGTTCAATTTTAAAAAATCATCCATTTTTTTCTGCTAATGTTCATAATTCCAAGTTTGACCTGTGTGATGTCGTGCATGTATGTTTTTCAGTGTTCATGAAAAGTTTTATTTTCCTAAAAAGAATTTAAAGGATATTTTCATATTCTATTAAGTGGACGAAACCTTAACTAAACCCATGAACTGAGTGCATTCCTTTTCCTCTCCGCTTCATGTTGCTCCCAGTCTGACCTTTTCACCCAGTAACCGAATGATCGAGATTGACTATTATTTTATACAACACAAACGGAGTGCACCCCTGTCCTTTTCGTCTCAGTATCCAATCACTCCCAGTTGATGAACGGATTCCGGACGTTTTATTGCGCAACTAAAATTTCTCCCAGTTCTCTCCCAGCAAGTGAACCGAGCTCAGCAAAAATCATTGTCTCTCCTACCTACAAACATGGACACACTGAACGAAGATTTGATTGCCGCGGTACAAAAGCGTCAACCACTGTATGATAAGAGTGACGATAACTACTCGAATAGAGTTTTTATTGCTAAACAATTTCCTCATCCCTCAAAACTTCGTCTAGAAGGTGATGATATTCTCCAAAATCACCTCTTCGTAGAAATGTAATATGTGTTCAATACCTTTTTTGGACGCGACGTCTTCTTTTCATCCAAAACAATAAAAGTAATTGAAAGGCCTCCATTATTGCTCTGACTCTGAGATAAGTCTACAAGTAAAATAGTGTACAACACGAAGGTAACAAACTAAATACTGTGTCAATGACACCACCGGATGTTCACGAGAGGAGAGCAAGAGGAGTGAAAAACGTGTGACATTCGTTTCCCTCCCATTGTTACACCGATCGTTCATGAGAGGTCGAACCGGGAGGGAAAAGAAGCGGAGAGGAAAAGGAATGCACTCAGTTCACGGGTTTAAACAGTTTTAGTGTCATTGAAATACATTAAAATACGCGGAGCATTTCTTTTTCATTGTGAAAATACTGATTGCAATAAACAAGTTGTATCCTCGATTAATTCTGATATGTTTTGTTGGTTTTTTTTTTTTTAATCAAAAGCAGCACACATTTTTGAAAACTAAGATATTCCATGATTTTATTTATATTAAGGCTACTTACTGTGAGTTTTGTAAAGTAAATATCATATTGGCACTTACTTTGGTTTTACTTACCTGAGGGTCTCAACACCTCTTTCTTTGAAGGATATTACCTCTCTGAAGTTAATCCTCTTTTTTCTACAAAGAGCTTTCGCAAATGTTTAGAGAAAATCAAATTTTCATAACTATTGTTTGGATTTCTCAGCATCTGTTGAACAAGAGAAAACAAATAATGGAATTCGCCACATGTTTGTCTTGGTTCAGTTATGCTGATTTTTTTTTCAACTTTTCTTCTACTTTTCAACCACAGCTAGCCTTTCGTTTTTGTTGAAGCACGACATGATATATCGGAGCCTAAAGATACTCTTGTTTTTGTTAAATCATATCAATATGCAAGACACAACATTGAAGGTCTTGGACGCATATTTGCGTGTGTGTGTGTGTGGGGTGGGGGGGGGAAATTTAGGCCAACCGGATAGTCAGCTCGTTTCCGGAACGCCAGTCCTTTGGTGGACACACGTGACAGAAAAAGTTGGGGTCGTTTAGGAACGTTCCGTTTCCGTTTAGTGAACACACACTCTAACGGTGCCTTGGATCTTACATGAAAAAATTCGCTTTTATAACGTACGTTTGTTTTTTTAATCACACAATTGAAGTTGGTTTCAGCAGGTTTGAGTTGGTTTCAAATATAAACTATAATTTATAAAGCTATAATTATATTAGAGAAACACAATAAACGTGTTAAGTTGACATCTTAGACCGTGTGTCCACTGAGACAGAAACGAACCGACCCAAAACCGAATTAACAAAAATCTGGAGCTGAAACACAACATTTACTTTTTACAAAAAATTCTGTTAGAGCGTGTCCACCATAATGAAACGACTGCAGCCGGCATTTCGGAGGTCGGTTGGAACACGATTTGCAGTATATATTATTTTTTTGTTTTTGATGAAACGATTTTGACGGGTTGTTGGGTGATTCGTCAGCACAAACCTGCCATGGATTTAAACCAAATCTAGTTTCACCTAAAACTTATTTTCAAATATCATTATCATTTCGTAATCAGCGCCCCAAAATTTCCTGCCAAACAACCGTGTTTCGTGAAAAATAATGATTTTAGAGGCTTCTTTTAAAATATACTCTCTGAAATCATAGTGTTTCGTAGATAGGCAGTAAGGTTGCGGGCCACGCTGGTTTGTCCTTCAAACTTTGCCGGGTGTAGACTCATCATTTCGCGCGTTAAAAAATATCTAGGCCAACCGACCGGCCAGTTTTTTTTTTCTGTAGACCTACACACATAATAGAAACGACTCGACCCGAAAAAAGTTAGGGTCGGTTTGGATCGGTTCGTTTCTGTTTCAGTGGACACGCGACCTTATTCTGTTACTCTTTTACGGTGTATACTTCCCTCCTTGGACTTATAATAATATTTATATCAGGTTTGGTTACAAAGCTATGTTCACTGATTTGATCATGAAATAGAGGGAAAAAGTACGGCTTCACTAGTGGTTCTAAACTCTCTGAGAACAATGGGGGCTAAGCTTTATTATCTCTTATTCACTGCAAATGTTAAAATTAGTGAACTCTTTTCACAGCACATGCCATCCATTCAAAGAAAGAGTGTCCCAAATCCTTAAATCTGTTGAATACATAAATACCCTAGATGTTGATGGACGATAACTATAGACTGTGCAGAACTGAGTGTTGTTAATGGAATGTGACAGCATGATTTTTTCTCCGAATTAAAACTCACACTATGTGCATTTGATTTCATTTTTTTTTCTTTTTTCAAACAATGATATAGAATTATCCCAATTATCTAAAAGAGAAAAAAAATACAAAAATGTTTTGACTCCGCATGGTCAAAGTCGCAGTCTAATATCTGAACTGAAACACATGACCGTGTAACCTTCTATGCATAACACTAGCGTGCTTAGGTTGACCTGAAAACAAATTGCGATTTTCTGAAATTTTCTTTTTTTTTTTAAATCTGCTTATAGGTAAGCTAAATGAGTCAGTTCATTATAATAATATGTGTTCAGTTTGGTCTATTTTATCCGTGACAAAGGTGGTGCTCGTTTTCGACCTGATTCTGTAGTAAGAATAAATCTGTGGACTGCTGACTCCATCCATTGTTCGTACTATATACATGATCTTTTGGGAAGAGACGCGATTCATAGATACAGGCGAGATGTAGTTTTTAGTCCAATTATGTTTGGTAAAATTGTAGATATCGGCCCACCTCACGTTGGGCTTCACAGTTGAACTTTTCCCAACGAAATCGAAACTTCTAGTTTAATGGGATTTTAGAGCAACACAAAACTTCTTAAATCTTGAAAAGTATTTATTTGCGAAGAATAAAACCTTCATATTCGTGTCCAGCATATCAAATTCATCACGAAGAATACAATTTTAAAGTTTAGGGTGACTTTGGCCGATATCTGCAATAATACCTTATCTTTTACCTGTTTACCCAGAAATATAACAGTTGTTATCATGGTGTTTATGTCGCATTTACAGCGAAAACTTCATTAAGCTGCGCAATTCAAAGTTTTTCGTTTCAACAAGAAGGATGTGGTGTTTTTTTGTTTTTGTTTTGTTTTCTTTGTTTTTTTTATATGATATGATGTTTTTTCAGCATTATTAGGCCTTTAGGCCTTTTGCTGATCTTTTTATTCGCAGTCTTTTGTAGAACTATTTTGAGTGTTGGTGATCTCCCCTGTCTAAATTAATCTAAATACAGTGATACATGTGTTCTTTCCAGTGACAATCTAGTCTATTTTTAAAACTGTTCAATGATGGAGCATTCACAACATGAATTGGCAGCCCATTCCAGATGTCTGTAACTCTGAGAAAAAATGCTGTCTTATTCCAGTGTTTACTCTACATTTTTTCAATTTGTACATAATTATGTCCTCTATTTCTTGTATCATCTTCCTTGATAAGAGGCGAACTGACATCATACATTTCATGGATAAACTTGTAGACTTCTATCATATCTCCTCTTTTACTCCTGTACTGCATGCTAGGAAGACGTAGACTTCCTAATCTCTTTTCGTATGCCAATTCAGCCAAGCCTGGAACCAACTTGGAAGCTCTCCACAACACACTTGTTTGTTTGGGGGGGAGGGGAGTGGACACTCCATGAGGTTTTCGCAGTTACGTCAGCAACACCCATTCCTAGATTACTTTACCATTGAATTTCTTTGTATTTTTCCTCCTTATATATATGATGCTGGTTGATCACAATTTCAAGCAAGGTTATTTATCCGTCGAGCTTCTATGAATCTTTCTTTTTTTCTCGAATGACTCCGAAATTTGAACCGCATCACAAGATAGTAAAAGAAAACATGATTAACTCAAAAAGTTTTTTCTCTCTCGAGGAAATGTCATTAAAACCCTTGAAGTGAGCTAATTTATGTACTTGATACTTGTAAAGGTAAATATCTAAAACACTCTTTTAAAAACTATATGACTTTTCATTCTTAACCCAACCATTAGAGTCGCAATTATTCTTTTTTTTTTCGGATGCCTGTTTTTATTTTCGCTTTTCCGAAAAGTTTTCCATTAAAACATTAGAAACTGGTTAAACCTGAAAAGGTGTCACTTTATTCCAAGAATTGTGGATATCTCTCTCTCTCTCTCTCTCTCTCTCTCTCTCTCTCTCTCTCTCTCTCTCTCTCTCTCTCTCTCTCTCTCTCTCTCTCTCTCTCTCTCTCTTTTTCTCTCTCTCTCCCCCCCCCCCTCTTTTTTTTTCTTGTTTTATCAAACTGAAATCTTTTAAATGAGAGATCGTATCCACTTTGTGATTTCGAATTGCAATCTGAAAACCCCGTTCTATAAACAGGACCCTGGTTTCAATTTGCCGGACTGTGGTGTGTGTGGGTATAAAAAGAGACTTAAATGGGCTTGATATCTCTCCTTTTACTTACATGATCTAGACATATGCCTCTTTGCCTAGAATCTAGATATCTCGATTATTCTAATTCTACAGCCCAACTTATTCCAATCGCCAGGTGGTTTAACAATCAAAACAAACGCTGCATTCATTTCACATTAAAAACAAACACAGATATGTAAGGTTAATTAAAATGTCTACTAGGTATGTGCATCCTGCAAGTTTTGCCGGTTTGAAAAACACACTTAAATGTTAATACTGAACTATCCCATGACAAGTGTTTCAAGGGTGCAGATTAAAAATCACTGCACTGAATACAAAGGCAATCCTTTTCAAAATCAGATTAGTTCATAAACGTGTAAAAAGCAACGTTCATTTTCATTGACTTAAAAATAACATACTATGTCCTATTTTACTAAAGGACACATATTTTTCTTTGGTTTCTCCTTTCGTATACCGCGGGTGGTATTACATAGAGTCGTAACTCATTTTTGGCAACTTTTCAGGAAGGCCAAAAAACTGTCTCATTTGTTTATTTTTGGCTCAATTTGTCTAAAATTCAAACATAAGATATCAAAAATGCTTTCCTTTAAAGATGTCAAGTTTTTTTTATTGTAATCATGACCAATTACACTGTGTACGACTTACGACCTTTTGCAGCAATAAAAGTGTTTTTTAATACAGTCGTAACCCTTCTTACGACCACATTTTCTAGATTTTTGTGGATTGCATAGAGTAGTAACGAGACTTACGACTTTATGCAAACGAAAAGTCTTAACGACTAAGTGAAAGATGTACACTGTGTATGAAGATACACCAGAAATTGGGTTTTTTAATTTAAATTAGAACTTTAA
Source organism: Elysia crispata (assembly GCA_033675545.1). NCBI lineage: Eukaryota > Metazoa > Mollusca > Gastropoda > Plakobranchidae > Elysia > Elysia crispata. The sequence goes on from JAWDGP010003572.1 coordinate 726,613, forward strand.
AACAAGAAAACATGAAAAACAGAAATATTGAATTACAAACTTTTATCATTGGTACAGCCTAAAAAAAATCTTACAAGTTCAGGGTCTTTCGCCACATTTCGTCAATATGAAAAAGCTATAAGAAAAAAGACATTTGAAAAGGCAGTAGAATGCAATAACCACATCGTTCGTCTGTAAAACAATTAAGAAAAAGAAGTAAAAAAACACATTCTATTTTCCTTATTTTTTTTTGTAAAGTTATAAGGCACAATCAAATCATTAAACGTGTAAGGCGATCATGCATCAACGAAAACTACAGAGAAATGAACTTTAGGCTTTATGCCTTCATTAGTCAAGACATTATGAAACGATGCATAGTGATCCAAATGCAAGTCATAAAATAAGTCAATGCTAAAATAAAATAAAATATAAAATGTTGCTGAGCCTATTTGTATGTCAATATTTTTAAAAGGTAATGTAAGAAAAAGTTTAGTTGTATATAATGCCATGTTTCGAGCACATTTAACGTTCGTGCACTGTTTTAGGTTGTAGTTTTTATCTGGATGGGTGTTTCCATAATTATAATTATAACTTTTTATTTCTGATTTACGTAGAAGACCCAAAAGCAATCAGTTGTCGTAGAGGAAAAATCAATAATGGAGAGACTGATAGTAGGAATGGTGAATAGAAGGGACTAAAAGCTTATCACAAAGAGTTTTTAAATCATTTACTTTGTCTTTGTCGATTTCCAGGTAAGAATTGCGACCAGGTTTCAAATGGGTTTCACTAAGCTCTGGCAAAGTTACTTTTTTGCACTATTTTGAACTTAAATCTAAATTAACCGAGTCATTTTCATCATAGCTATATGACATATTTATAATATTGGGTGTTTCTCATTCAACTGATATCTTCCACGCAAGTACCACAACAACGAGGCAATATATTTGTTTCTGTTTTGCCCGGTGCAGGCATCTGAATAAAGGGAGATTGAAGTTACTCCTGTTTCAGCTTTTCCCTTTACAAATTCAAATAAACACGAGCCAACTTCATTCGAGCCTCACTTGGCGATACGCTCGTTCCATATGTTGTTAACTCCCAAATCTTTTCCAAAATCAAATATTGTCAGGTTGAACGTATTTCATTTTCGTCGGTGATAAAAGCCTTTGGAGTAACCTTTAGGTGTAATTAATACATCTTGAAGGTCAAACACAGCAGCAGAAAAAGACGAATCGTGTTTAGCTCTCATTTTATCATTTTCCTTTTATTGCCTCTTGAAACTTCATTCTGTAATGCTTCTCATACTCTGTTTTCATCTCTTCTTTGTTTGGAGAGTTATTATATATGGTGCAAAAGTCACATCTATCCTTTGATCTTTTAAAAAATCCCAAATTAAACTCTGTGTAAAATATTTTCTTATAAGAAGATTTACTTACAAAATTTAGGCTTTTTTTTCTTTTTTCTCATTGACATAAAGATCGTTAAGTTTTCCTAAATTTTGTTCTGCACTCAAGTAATTGCGACGAGATTCTTTTCTACTATAATGACTCTCTGTTTGACGGAAACTAGGAATATGTTCTCAACTCCTTCTTTTTCGTCATTATTTTGAACGCATTTAGTTGTACCCCTTTTATCTCCCTCTATGATATCAGTTTTCTTTTTGTACGCAGAGACTAGCATTTTCTCACTTATATGAAGTGTGTGTAAAAAGAAAGTTTTTACAAACTTCATGTTTATTATCCTCTGCAGAAAGGTGCCATCTATATGATCTTTTTCTACGTGATGTATTCCCTTTTTGGATTATTTCTTCTTCACTTCTTCGCAGAGACTGTCTTTATTTCTAAAGGTGTGAGTTCAAATTGATATCCAGCGTGTAGGGATTCTGCCAGTCTAACAATAAAAGATGGCAACAAGTTTTTGTCATGAAACGTTAGTGTAGCCTTCCAATTATCCAAGGGCATGCCCTATATATCCCTTGAATGTGGATCAAATAGGCAAACACACGATTCCTTTTTTATCAGGAATATCCAGGTGTGCGATTACCAAACGTCAAGTTACAGCAATACTGGAACATATCTAATGCATCGACAATTGTTGTGAAATATTCATCTTCCAGTTGAATATAAAGTGACCCGAAGTGCAGAGATGTGATTGACACGTCATACTGCTGGCTGTCCACCCAAACTTGTTTGGGAATGTCGGTGACAAGTGGATACTGACTTTCTCCAAGGTTGGTGTTGATGCAGAGCCAGTCGCCATTTCTCAGAATTCTGACTAGCGTCTCGGATGCCTCGTCTTCCACGTCCTCCTTTACATTCATTATTAAAAAGGCAAGCGAGTTAAAGGTGCACTGCCTGCCCACAGTCCGGTACCGGTCGCCGCCTTGGTGGCTGCTTGCTTGCAAGGAAGGTCTGGAAAAAAGTGCAAAGACAATAAAATATTGTGTTATCCTCGCGTGGAGTATAATCATATATCTATAAATGTATGTTAAACTTAAAAGCTATTCTAGGTATGGGAAGACAAAAGGTGATTACTATTATTGCTGCAGCACCTGTGAAAACATTCACCCAGTTATTTTTTAACTCTATTTCTTTAACCTTGCCCAGTGGAAATATAACACTCACGGAGGCTACTGTTTCTTTGAGTTAAGTCACAGAAGTTCAAATATTGGGCATCAATGTTTGGAACAATTTTGTATTCTTGTGTGTTTCATTGAAATCTTTAATATCAATGCACAATTTTAAACTTCTTAAAAAACTACTTGGGAATTTTATCCTATGACCAAGTCCATCACTGTCAAGAAAATTGTGAATATACTTTTAACATATATTTATAATTTAATTGCTGCACAAATTCTGTAAACAAAACTTACCCCATACTTGGTGAAAAATTGCCACCAATGAATAAACCAATAGACACGTTTGAATTCAAATGAAAATGAGCATGAAATTGATCAGTTGTGCTCACCACAAGACCAGCGAACAAATACTTTTGGATAGACGCTTCACTTTTTATAGATTCGTTCACTTTAATTAGCAAAGTTTAATCTGGTATAAATGAGAATAAAAAAGACTGTCCTGAGTTAAAATAATAACGTTCACTGCAGTACAAGATGATAGTCGTCTGTACTACTGGCAAACACTGACCAACACGCGCTACTTCAAAACTTTGATGTGCAACATGACCACTCGGTCTCAGCTATAACTTGCGTAAGCGTGGACAGTGACCGTTGGGGTCGACGGCATTACACCAAGGCTGCACGTGTTAAAGATTCTTGGGTTTTACATAGGGTTACTATTAACTAGACCCACTATGTTATTAATAATTGAGGAAGATCTTTAAGGATTAAGAAATTACAAGCTTAATTTTACCTAACGACATTCAGTTACTTTGATCAAAGTAGTGTATTTAAGAAATTCATGCCTCTGGAACTTGACATAAACACAAAGTTATAACATTTCTTTTTTTCAAATTCTTTACTTATTTTAAATAAAAAATAGAATACTGTTAGTAGATCGTAAAAAGAGTACTCACCTAATTAATGAAGACCTTATCTGACTGTCAGTTTGATCCTTCTCAGTTTCGATAGTCATGTTGAGTGAAACGTTACAAAGCTAGAAGTCTCGAAGAATCTTTAATCCATTAAAGATCCGAAAGACCAGATTGACCAAAACTGGTCTTCTTGCTGGCTTACATAGTACTCACCAATGCATTTTTACCGCTTTAAATTCGTTGGCGCCCATATACATGGATATTTTTGAGCAATGGACGGAGGTCGTAAGTTTATCTCTGCTTTTCTGTGCGTTAAATGCCGGATCGCGATTTTTCGTTTTGAATAAGGTCGTAAGCAGTGTTACGATGCTCAAAACATGCAATTGTCTCATAGCGTTATTAAAATTCGATTTGAATACAGTCGTAACTTGATATACGACCTTTTCAAATAAGAAATGCAAGCATACTTCAAAACTTGTTCGTCATTGAATAAAGTCGTAACAAATGTTACTACCCTTTACAAACATTATTTTTCTCTTCGAGGTTGTAAGTAGTGATACAACTTTATTCAATGACAAAATATTTTAAACTGAACATTATACCTTAGCATTTTTATCAATATCTCGGCCATTTTTGGCGCGAAAGGTACAGGACCAAGATAGAAAGATGCAGAATGAAAAGAAGTATCAGGTAGAAAAATATCTCGAAATCGCCCAAAATTGAGTTACGACCCTATGCAATACCACCCGCGATACGTGTTTACGCGGAAACAAGGGGATTTAAAACTAACGACCACTTTAGATGTCATATTGAAGTAGTTCTTTTACTTGGATTCAATGCTCAGGCGATTCATCTAGTATAATATGAATATGCAAAGGACACGTCCTACATGAAACGCTCAATTCTATTTCTAAAAACATAATTCACGATTATTGATAAAGGTGGTTTGAGATAAATAAACCTTAAGCATGTCTTTATATGACATGGGAGAGGCCAGCCTAATCAATAATATACCAGGACTTCATCAAGCATATATATTTTATATTTGCCTTAAGTTTGTATTTTACCCTGTAATTACACAATTAAATGTAATTAAATTAATGTCGACATCAGCCTCTATTGGTTTTTCAATTTATAAATTCTAGTTATATATATATATATATATATATATATATATATATAAGGAGAGAGATAGAAAGAAAGAGGGAGAGGGAGAGCGGGAGAGAGACAGAGACAGAGACAGAGAGAGGAGCCATAATGGAGGTGGATGCAGAATTCTTTTGAAAGGAAGTAATACTCGATGGTTGCTAAGATTAGAGCACATAAATCAGAATGAAACAGGTTTCTAAAGCAGACTCTGCTCACTTATCAGAACCAGGCCGTTGAATCAGTTCAGTTAACTCCATTTTTTTTCCTACCACTTACCTTACAAAAGGGAAAGGGAGGTAAATGCACTTTTATTTTCTTCTCACTTGTGCATTTTGAGTTATAATATCTTGTTTTAATTCATGAAGGATTGTTATGAGTCTGATTGGAGGCTGCATTTAATTTTTATTTAAAGCCTAGAGATTCTCTCTCTCTCTCTCTCTCTCTCTCTCTCTCTCTCTCTCTCTCTCTCTCTCTCTCTCTCTCTCTCTCTCTCTCTCTCTCTCTCTCTCTCTCTCTGTCTGTCTGTCTCTCTCTGTCTGTCTGTCTCTCTCTCTCTCTCTCTCTCTCTCTCTCTCTCTCTCTCTCTCTCTCTCTCTCTCTCTCTCTCTCTCTCTCTCTCTCTCTCTCCATCCATTCGTTATTATATCTAGCGATCTATTTCACTCTTTAGTTCTTATTTATTCAAAAAAATTTCCTTATAATGCCAAGGCATTAATATTAATCTCGATACTTTTTTTTTTAAATCTTTACAGCAAAAATACGTTTCAACGGCCGTCCTCAGACGAAAAGATATCACTTCAACAGGGCAAAGACATTCAAAGTCAATGATGCAGTATGCAGATGGATGCGAGACACCAAGTACGAAGGGTTCAGGGCTCAAGTTCCCTACCGCAAAGCCTTCTCCAGTTGTATCTCTCAATGAAGACTATTTATCGACGTATCACCCATACCTCCTTGAACGGCGTAAAGTGGAAACACCATTTGGAATAGGTATTTGTAGGCGTGATGCTTTCAGAGCCCCTGATAATTCCCCTTATATATCACACGCCCACAGCAAAAAGAGCTCGACTATACTATGTTCAATTAATCCGTATCAGAGTAAATCCAACACAAATAAATTAAGTATTGTGGCAGGCGCATGTGGTAGAAGTTACTCAGTACGTAGCCGTGCACCTGATTACCGTTTGAGCCCAACTGTAGAAGTCAAAAGATCTCTAGATATTAAAAGTTATGACGACAGTCCCGCACAGAGCCTGTTTAAAAAAGACGC